>NC_069488.1:19330503-19363090 GCF_026875155.1 Cherax quadricarinatus | reverse complement strand
ACCAAAATTTTAAAAGGGGAAAAAAATTTATTATGAGAAAGAAATCCAACTTAAAAGGTGATATAAAAAAGACCTGGAAAACCCTATCAGAAATTGTGGGAACAAAAAAGTTATCACGAAATAGTGAAATAAAATTAGCAAAATCAGATGAACCCCAACTCCCACCAACAGAAACAGCAAACAGACTCAATGATTTCTTCTCCATTATTGGACAAAACCTTGCCAAAAAATCCCAAGCTCAGATACCCCACCAAATGACTACCTCACTGGCAACTTACCGAACACACTGTTCCTAGCTCCAACTAACCCAGACGAAGTCTCCCTTATTATCAACGACACTAAAAACAAGGCAGGAGATTTAAATACCTTACCACCCCTTATATACAAAAAAGTGTCACAAGTGCTATCACCAATCATTGCAACACTCTTTAACAAATCCATTGAATCCTCCACCTTCCCTACAGTTCTCAAATAGCAAGGGTCACCCGATCCATAAAGGAGGAGACCAAACAGAGTTGAATAACTATAGGCCAATATCCAATTTACACCCTCTCTCAAAATCTTCGAAAAATTAATTCATAAACGAATCTACTCCTACCTCATCTCCCAAAACATACTCAATTTGGATTCAGGCCTAATAAAAATACTAATGATGCTATTATACACATGCTAGAACTATATATACACTGCAATAGAGAAAAAGAAGTCCCACTGGGGATCTTCATTGACTTACGTAAAGCTTTTGATACAGTTGACCATGACTTGCTCCACGTAAAATTGTCACACTATGGTATAAGAGGGCACTCCCTCAACTACCTCAAGTCATACCTCAGCAACAGAAGCCATATATGTGTACGCAAATGGGGCAAGCTCTTCCGCACAACCAATTACAGTTGGTGTCCCACAGGGAAGTGTCCTTGGCCCTCTTCTCTTTCTCCTATACATAAATGACCTACCAAATGCTTCGCAATTACTCAAACCCACACTATTTGCAGATGACACTACATACGTCTTTTCTCACCCGAGCCCAGTCACGCTAGCCAATACTGTAAATACCGAATTACAGAAAATATCTACCTGGATGAGGACTAACAAACTTACACTAAACATTGACAAAACCTACTTCACTCAGTTTGGTAACAGAGCTACAGATGTCCCTCTTAACATGATGATAAACGGATCACCTATCACAAAGCTAACAGAGGGAAAATTCTTAGGAATCCACCTTGATAATAGACTCAAATTTCATACACATATACAACAAATTTCTAAGAAAATTTCCAAGACTGTAGGCATACTATCGAAGATACGGTACTATGTTCCACAGTCAGCCCTCCTGGCCCTTTATCACTCTCTTATTTACCCCTATCTCACCTATGGAATTTGTGCATGGGGCTCAACAACAATTAACCATCTCAGACCATTAATTACCCAACAAAAGGCTGCAGTTAGAATGATAACAAATTCTCACTACAGGCAGCACACTCCACCAATATTCAAAACACTCAACCTACTCACCATACAAAACATCCATACTTATTATTGCACCTATTACATACATAGAACACTTAACTCTGATATTAACCCTCCCTCAAAACATCTCCTTGCCAACCTCAACAGAACACATGACCATAACACAAGGCACAGATCACTCTTGATGTTCCTCGTGTCCATCTCACGCTATGCAAAAACTCGATGCACATAAAAGGCCCTAAAATCTGGAATTCATTACCTGTAAATATAAAAGAAACACTACCTGTTTATAAATTCAAGTCTCTTCTCAAGATCACTTACTACACCAAAACCAAATAAATACTGAATAACTGAACCTTATAAATTGTATATCTTAAATGTTTCTCACAATTATATCACATAAATGTTAAACCTAAAACCCAATCTAACTTTATTATTTTTTAAATACACTACCTAACAGAATACTCCATTCGACTGAATGTACAGCAATGCATGCAACCATATGACCTGTCTTTGTAATACTCATTTGTGCTTTATAGTTATCTGTTTACAATAATGTTTTATCACTGATTTCATCATTGCTTAGTTAATCTTAAGTTAATTTTAAGCCAGCCCGTAATGCTATGCATATAAGTGGCTTTGGCATGCTGCTCTTACCTGTATTTTTTTGTACCTCTGTATGTATGTATGTATACTGGATATCAGTTATTGTATTACCATTTCGCAAACCGGGCACCTCGGGGCGCCCCGACCAGTGTGGTCTGCAAGGTGATGGAATGATTGGTGAATAGAGACACACAATAGCCTTTCCCCTCGTCAATATGGCTTTTGCAAAGGCTACTCTACTTTAGACCCTTTGCTCCACTTATATACATATACGTGTATTCAAAATGCTTTTGCTAACAACTACTCTGTCCTAGGTGTCTTTTTCGATTTAGAGAAAGCATATGACATCATCTGGAGGTATAACATTCTAGCCCAAGCCCACTCCTTAGGCCTCTGCTGTAATCTACCAAACTTCATCACTGCTTTTTTGTCCAATAGACATTTTCAGGTCCATATTGGCACCTTGCTTTCCTCGGACTTTGTACAAACTGAAGGAGTCCCACAAGGTTTCGTCTTCAGTACTACATGTATTCTTTTTCTCTTAGCTAATTTATAGCTATACAGTGGACCCCCGGTTAACGATATTTTTTCACTCCAGAAGTATGTTCAGGTGCCAGTACTGACCGAATTTGTTCCCATAAGAAATATTGTGAAGTAGATTAGTCATTTCAGACCCAACATCACGTACAAACTCACTTCTAAATACACTTACATATTGGTCGCATTCGGAGAGTAATCGTTATGCGGGGTCCACTGTAATTTGCTATTTGGTCTTCACTTTTGTGATGACTTCGCTATGCTTATACGGGCATGACTGTTGACTTAGCAGCCTCCCCAGGTTGTGATAGACGAGTCCCGATTGAACCACTTCTTGGCTTTAATTTTTAGTACGAATTCCGATTCATTACCTTCACTAGACATCCAGTTATACCGGATACTCCCTTGTACAGTACTTACACGGTTCATGTATTTGGCATGTGATACGGTCAGGTTTCTGGGCCTGCTCTTTGATCACCGGCTGACGTGGAGACCTCACATTTCTTCGTTAAAGACAACTTTCCATGGTTAGCTAAATCTCCTTAAGGTTCTTGCACATCATTCATGGGGAGCAGATCGTTGCACTCTCCTCAGTTTGCATTTCACCCTAGTCTTGTCCAAGCTAGATTATGGTACCAAATCTATTCTGCGGCCTCTCCTGCAACTCTAAGTTAGATCCTATTCATCACCAAGGTCTCCATCTGTGCCTTGGTGCCTTTCGTTCATCCCCTGTTGAGAACCTCTATGCAGAAGCGAATTTTCCATCCTTGTTTGATCACCGTCATGCTCATTGCCTTTGCTATTACGTTCAATCTCGTGACCTCTACAATCCTTCCGTATATAGGATGGTCACTGATGTTAGTAGACGTTCTTTATTTGTTCATCACCCCTGTTTACTCCATCCCTTTTCTCTCCGCCTACATTCGCTCATGTCTTCTCTTCTATAACCTATCATGTAGTGTCTCACTTTTTCTTGCCCCCTAAGGAGGTTCCAGCTGTTCATTCCCACTGCTGTGCTCAAAAGCCCAACTACCTACGGTGGCTTCCTGTTCTCATTCTCATGCCATCGCAGTGTACACAGATGGTTCTAAGTCTTCTGATGGCGTTGGATTCGCAGCAGTTTCGGGACAGTGTCGTGCGAGGGCATTTATTATCCTCGGCTAGCATTTTTATGGCTGAATTGTATGCACTTATCCGTACTGCATCTATGCCTGTGTCACCATTTGTGGTCGTTTCACACTCTCTTAGTGCTTTACAGGCTATACGGAAATTTGATACACCTCATCCCCTAGTTCTTCGTATCCAACTTTGGTTATGCTGTATCCTAGCAAACACAGAGATATTGTATTTTGTTGGGTCCCTGGTCATGTTGACATACAGGGCAATGAACAGGCAGACACTGCTGTGCTGTCAGCAGTACATGACCTCCCAGTTTCATATAGAGGTGTTCCATTCACAGACTATTTTGCTGTAATTGCTGGCCATTGGCAACAACATTGGTCTGATCTGCTCCATAACAAACTTCATCCTATTAAACCGAGTATAGGTTTCTGGCCATCTTCTTGTCATCAGTGTCAAGGTTGGGAGACTACTCTCTCCCGTCTTTGCATCGGCCACACTTGTCTTACTCGCAGGTATCTCATGGAGAAGCGCCCTGTTCCTCTCTGTGAGATTTGTCAAGTTCCAGTATCTGTTAGCCACATCCTGTTCTACTGCCCACTCTATCAACGAGCACGCAGAATTTACCTCCAACTTCATCTCGCTCTGCTGCCCTTTCTTTACCTTCCCTTCTTGCTGACAGACTCTCTCATTGACTTTTTGACAGCAACTGATTTACTAGTGGCACGTTTTGGTATTGTATATATGATGCAAGATCTTGCCTGGGGTGTTATTGCTTATATGTTGTTACAGATGTTTTTCACAAGTTTATTATACAGTATATGATTAAGTGAATGAGTTTTTGATCTTGTGTAACTGGACAGTTTTCACTTGGGGGGGAGGGGTAGGAGTGTAAGCAATCTCTGCAATAGCAGGTCATGGGAAACACATGTCATAATTATATAAGATGTCTAATGTTGTCCATTCTCTGTAGGATGTGATGTATTGATTATCTATCTCCGGCAGTGCAAATACTCTGTATGCAGGAGGAACAATGTGCAAATTTATTTATTTTGGTAGGTTTATGTATATAGCATGTTTTTAGGGTGATATATATTATAAGACTAATTACCATCAATGACTGTTGGTGGTTATGATTGGTGCGACGGCTCAGACACAGTTAATAGGCATGGGGAGGGGGGGGGTTGAAGTGTATCGGTAGTGGTATAATCCCACCACCGTGCATGATATTGATTATTACCATAGGGTATATGAAGGTTAGGGTGTGGATTGTGTCCTATGTTGGATGTGTGCCATCATGTTCAGACAGTCCTTGTATTATAGTGTCAGCCGTTTAACTGGCTGGAGTGTGATTATGTATTTTGTTATTGATGTTCTTAATGCTCTAATATATGTATAAGAGATTTGTCCCCCCACTGGGGGAGGGGTATTACTAAGGTTGGAAAGTGGCCGTTTTCTTGGGGGGGGAGTGTAAGCATTAACCCTTTGACTGTCGCGGTCGTCGTATATGTACGTCATAGGAGATACCGTGTTTGACGTATTGTTACGCATAAATTCTAGCGGTTTCAAATCAAGCAGGAGAAAGCTGGTAGGCCACATGGAGTGAATGGGTCTCCAGGTCAGTGTGCGCCATATAAAAAAATCGGGGAACCATGTGGTTTGGCATTGTGGGATTACCATTTCAGTCGTCCTTTTTCACGCATGTCTCAGCGGTAAAGAAAAGAATATGTACTTCCTTTCAAATTGGGACTCTTCTCGTCCCAAGTGATGGCTTTAACACGATGGAAGGTGTCAATTGAGATCAATTTCATGATTTCGTGGAAGTTTGATGACCAAAAGCAATGGGAGGAGGGAGGAGGAGAGGAACGAGGAGTGGAAGATGAGGAGGAGGAAAGAAGAGGGGAGGAAAGGAAGGAGGAAAGAGGATACGGAAGGAGGGAAGAGGAAGGAAGGAGGGAGGAGGAGGGTGAAGAAGGAGGGAGGAGGAAGAAGGAGGGAGGAGGGAGGAGGAGGGAGGGAGGAGAAGGAGGGAGGAGGAGAAGGGAGGGAGGGAGGAGGAGGTAAGGTGGAAGGTGAAGGAGGAGGAAGAAGAAGAAGAAGAAGAAGAATAAAGAAGAATAAGAATAAATAATAATAATAATACTATTATATAATATGTAATAATATGTTCCCTTGAGGCATGAAAACAGTTCACCCCATGACAGTGACAAGATAATTAAAACATAAAAAAGGGGAGAAACATCTGATAAGAGCTGACCCTTTGATGAGAGTATACCAGGGTGGAGGAGGGGGGCCAGCTTGTCTCTCTGTCAAGATGACCAGGTGGAGGAGGAGGAGGAGATGGAGGAGGAGGAGGAGGAGGAGGAGAAGGAGGAGGAGGAGGAGGAGGAGGAGGAGGAGGAGGAGGAGGAGAAGAAGAAGGAGGAGATTGGAGATGAAGGAGAAGAGGTGAAGGAAGGAGACGAGATGAAGAAGAAAGAAGAAGAAGAAGAAGGAGGTGGAGGAGAGAAGAAGAACATTTGTCTTGTCTGTCTATTTGTCTGTTCTGCCAAACTCCCTGTCTAATCCGTTAGCCTCTGTCTCAGATGAGATCCACAAGACTGTGTCATCATCACCTTTACTCACATCTTCAAGCAGAGTATAGCACTGTCTGGATTTTTTTGGGTATCCTAGGTAATTTACACTATGTATAGTTGTTTTTATGTGTACCTGTGAGACAGAGATAGACAGAGAGAGAGAGAGTGAGAGAGACAGATTGAAAGAGATAGAATGAGGGAGAAAGATAATTAGATAGAATTGGAGGGGAAGCAGCATCCGACCCCATTGTTTTGACAGGCGGTTGGGGGTTGTACTATTGAGACAATATGTCATTTTGACAGCTGCCGACTCCTGACTCAATAACAATTATAAGCCACATACTCGCACACAGACAAGTTGTGAGGGTGTCATAGCAGTTTTAAAAAGTAGCTAGTGACTATATATGTGGATATATATTTTAGAAACCAGAAGCAAGAAGGGAAGGCAGAAAGAAGGAAGGGACTGATGAAAGGAAGGAAAAAGTAATGAAGGACCGCTGAAGGAATGTAGGATGGAGAGGTGGGAATGCCCTCCAGGTAGCCCCAGGAGGAAAGGAATGAAGGAAAATTTGGAAGGAAGGATGACTCACGACATTTACTAGGTTAGCTACATAACACAATGCCCTGTAATACTTTGTGAAGATAATCTGCTCAGACGAGGTGTTGTTTTGTCTTGCACATAAAAAAAAAATTCAACAAAAATGCCACACACTGATTTTATGTTGTGAGAGTGTAAAACACCACTGTGTATGACACCATGTTTTATGTGTGGAGAGTGTAAAAACACCACTGTGTATGACACATGTTTTAATGTGTGAGGGTGGTAAAAACACCATTGTGTTATGACACCATGTTTTATGTGTGAGAGGAGTGTAAAACAACATGTGTAGACACCATGTTTTTTGGTGTGAGAGTGTAACACCACTGTGTATGACACCATGTTTTATGTGTAAGGGTGTAAAACACCACTGTGTATGACACCATGTTTCACAGTGTTCCACAAGATACAGAACTTCTAGGAGTATGTTCAGTGACTGTTTATTGGTGCATCTATATTATAGAACAATGTATAAAATTTTTTTTGTATTGTTTGTTTTTGTTAAACAAGTTTTGTAAACAATATATTGATTATTATGTTTGTGTGCTTATTGTGTAGTATACAACGAGTGTATATATGGTACATTGCACCTTACTTTTGGTCTCACAGGGCCACATAAGTTATGTAAAAAATATAATAGTGAAAAAAACAACAATACCTTCATATTACAGTAAAACCAAAGTTTATAGGTGAGCGGCAGTCGCCGCTGTTGCCATACGCGGCTCATTTTCTGCAAACTTCATGCCTCTTTATCTCGTAAGTACTGATGGGAAAATTTTTTTTTTGGGTCTAAAACAATCAGAAAAATAAGCTTAACATTTTCATAAGAAAAAAATAATTTTTTTTTTTTTCGAATATTTTGCGACACCAGGACAAGGCAACTTCAGGATTGGGCCCGTCGACGTCAAAGGGGTTATATGGGGTAAGTACTATCGTTTTTTATGTGACCTTTTTTCACGTGTAGCCACAGTCGCATAAGCAGTGTTTGATTTGAGTGCAGCCAGTTCTGATGTCATTATATATGTGCTTCTTCAGTATTTGTGTAGTCACAGTTGATTATTGTTCACTGCCTGTATCTTGTTACATATTGATTACGTACCCATATATTCTGTACCTGAGTTTTAAATAAAAAAAAAAAATTACTATACAAACTCTGATGTCTCTAGCACTCTCCTCAGTCCTTTCTACCTTAATCTCTAGCTACCCACCCCTCAAGAGAGGTTCCTTGATGCTGGTGAGGGGCTCTTGTTCTAGGGAAATAGATCTGCACTCCGGTTCCCTCAACTGAGCCTGAATGCCTTCCATTCCCCTCCCTTCCCCATGTGCTGTATAATCCTATGGGTTTAGCACTCCCCCATAATTATAATCTAGCTACTCTACCCTGCACTCATTCCACTGCCCTGCTGCACTTCATTAACCTAAAATCAATCCCTCTCCTCCTTGCTACCCATTACCCCTGCATCCTTCCCTGCCCTGCTGCGCTGTATAACCCTTGTGGTTTATCACTTCTTTTTGATTATAATCCTTGATGCTGGTGAGGAGAATTGGATCTGTGCTCCAGTTCCCTGAATTAAGCCTGAATACCTTCTACATTCCCCCCACAGGTGCTGTATAATCCTCTTATTCTAATATAATCAAAAAAGAAGCGCTAAGCCACAAGGACCAATACAGCGCTGCAGGGCAGGAAGCGGAGGGCATTCAGGTGGGAAAAAGGGAAACTGGAATGAGTAATAGGTTACCGGATAACAGCGGGGTTAGTGGATGGTGAAAGGGTAATGGGCGCAAGGACTGAATAGAAATGGCTGAGGGGGTATTGTGCGAAAAGTTATCTTCAGAGTTTGTTGGAGTAAATCAGTCGATTTCAAAAAGGTTCAATGAGAAGAGTCAGGATTAATGGTGGGTCCTCAAGCAAGAAGGGAAGGTAAAGAGAGAAGTAGTAGAAAGAAGACGACGTTGGAGGTAAATTCTGCGTGACTGGTTGATAGAGAGGGCTGTCTAACAGAAGTGGCTAATCGATACTGTGAACTTGACACTGCTCACAGAAGGAACAGGCGTGCCTCTCCTATGAGATACCATGAGTAAGACGAGTGTGGCCTATTGCGAAAGGGGGGGAGAGAGTGGTTCCCCACCTCGGCAACTGATGACCAAGAAGACGGCCAGTAACCTATGCTCGGTTTAACAGAATGTAGTTTGTTACGAGCAGAGTTTGACCAACGTTGTTGCCAACGGGTGCGAAGGTGGGTGCTATTGCAGCAAAATAGTCCAGAAATGGAAACCCTCTATAGGAAATTGGTAGGTCATGTACTGCTGGACCGCGCGGCAGTGTCTGCTTGTTTCTTTGCCCTGTCGTCGACATGACAGGGACCCAACAATAAAACAATATCTTTTTGTTTTGTAGAGAGATGATACGCGTAGCCAAAGCTGGATTCCGGAGGAACTAGGGGGTGAGTTGTAGCAAATTTTCGTATCGCTGTTGAGCACTAGGGAGTCGGAGACTACCACAAATTATGACACAGGCAAGATGCAATACGCATAAGTGCTTGCAAAGATTGCAAACAATTCACCAGTAAAAAATGGTAGCCGAAGATAGTAAATTGCCCCACACGACGCTGTCGGAAAAACTGCTGGAATTCGACGCCGACGTCCTGATAGACCTTAGAGCCATCTGTGTACACAGCGGTGGCATTGAGAAGGGGTTGGAAGTGAATCAAGGGAAAAAGCGAGAGGGAAGGCCACCGTAGGCAGTTGAGCTTACGAGCAAGGGACGGGGGAAAGAACAGACCCGAAGCAGCTGGGACCTTCCCAGGGGGTAGGGAAAAAGTGAGATGCTACGATACACATATATAGGTGGTAAATGAAGGGAAGACAAGAGTGAATGTAGGCAAAGTGAAAAGGGACGGAGCAACAGGGGAGGCGAACGAATAAAGAATGTCTACTAATATCGAGTCTGACCTATTCTATAATGGAAGGATGTAGGAGATCGTGAGAGCGTAATAGTAGCGAAAGGCTATGGGCATCACGGCGTTCAGGACAAGGATTGGAACATTCGCCTTCTGCTTAGAGGATCCTCAACAGGGTAAAGAGCGAAAAAAAGGCCACCAAGGCACAAACGTAATCTTGGTGATGGATAGAGTTAAGGGCTAGAGAGAGTAGCAGGAGAGGCCGCGGAATTAAATCTGGTCACCAATAATCGAGTTTGATAAACGAGGCTGGAATGTAGGCGAAGCAGGAGTTTGACGATCAGCTCCCCAGGAAAGATGAGCAAGGGTTTTAGGAAGGTTTAGTCGGGGGGGACTGTGACAAGTTGCCTTTGAAGAGGTTAATGTGAGATTTCCAGGAATAACCTACGGTCAAAGAGAAGGCCTAGAAACTGACTGTATCACGTTCGTGGATACGGGAGCAGCCATAGAGATACTAAGGTATGATCGGAAGATGGACAGTGTGTCTTGTGAAGTTAATTTGGTGGAGTTTTGGTACTTGAAATTTAAACCCATAGTGGGGCCCCCCAAGTGAACAGGGTTGACCGCATGTGGAGAGAAACTGCAATAAGATGAAGTCAGCGCCTGCACAAGCAATAGCGAAGTCATCAACTAGAGTGATGACCAAAATATTTGGGTGGGAAGAAAAGAGGCCAAATCATTTATAGCAAGAGAAAAAAGTGTTGGGCTTAGCCATCCCTGAGGACCACCTTCAGCTTGGACGAGTTCAGGGGAAAGAACTTATTGACTCAAACACGGAAATATATGTCAGTTAAATACAGTTCTTAAGGAAGGATGGTAGATTGCCTCGGAGGCCTAAGGAAAATGGGCATCCAGGGCCCAAAATATTATACCTCCAAGTTGTTGTCATATGCTTCTCAAGGTCAAAATAAATATGGCAATTACTGAGGTGATTATTCGCAAAAGGCATTACGAACATACGGTATCCAAGCGTAGCTAAGGGGTCTATGTAGAAGACCCCTTACGAATAGCCATATTGACTAGCGGGAGAGACTTGTTGTGTGTCTCTAAATACCACATTAACCCTTTGAGGGTTTTTTCGTCGTTACTAGTACGTCTTACGCGTAGGGGTTTGTGACGTATAGGTACTCTTAAATTCTAGCGACCTCAAATCTAGTGGGAGAAAGTGGTAGGCCTTCATATGAATAAATGGGTCTCTATGTGCGTTCAGTGTGCACAGTCTAAAAAAAAATCCTGCAGCACACGGTGCATAATGAGAAAAAAAAACTTTTTCCTCTTTTTTTGGACATAATAAATCATCGACTTTGCAGTGTATTTTCGTATAGTATTTATTGTTGTATTTAGTTTTCTTGGGTCTCATTTTTATGAATTGGAAGCATTTTACTGAAATTGAGATGATTTTGACTGGTTTTACAATGAATGGTGCCTTGAAAATTGAGCTCAATAGTTGCAGAAATGTTCGATTTTTACCAAACTTCAAAAGTAAACAAATCGGGCAAGCGTGCAATACAGTCAACTGGTGAGTCTATTATTCTTTCCAATGTGCACCTTAATTTTTATCATTTTTTACAATCTAATGCAGTAGTCTGATAACAGTAATCTTATATTTTTTGTGAGAATAAAATTCAAAGTGGACAAGCAAAAGATATTTAAGAGGGCCTTGGAGACGGACTAATGACTAGCGGAAACGTCCTTTAGTGCCAGGAATGTTCTTTCTTGTTTATTCTGGACCCTATTCCGAAATTGGCATCTTTGAAATTTGTGTGAATTTGGCAAAAATTGCTAAATTTGACACTTGTACTGGATTAGATGAATTTAAAAAATGGGTGGTTTCTTGCACCCATTCGATTAGAAAAAATGGAGTCTAGCAATTATTTATGTTTTTAGTCGACTAGTACAGTGAAATTGGGCGAAAATGGGGCTCAAAGTGGGCAAAATGCCGATCCGTAAACATCGCAGAGACCGGCTAACTTTTGCGAGAGCATAATTCCGTAAGTTTTCTATCAAATTTCAACTTTTGGTGTCGTTTGATCGGGAAAGGTTCTCTATCTTTTCATAAGAGAAAATAATTTTTTTTTTTTTTAATTTGGCCGACCTGGAGACCGAGGTTTCGGAGGAGGGCCTGTCGACCCTCAAAGGGTTAAACATCGATTTACGAGGACATTCCATCTTTGCAAACTGCACTTAGTAAAAGGAGCGCGGGACGCTCTAGACCATATTGGAGGATAGAAGGAGGAGGGTATGAGTAAAATTGGGACAGTAATGGGATGTACCATGTAGAGGGGGAGGGAATGCGTTAAGGGAATGGAGATGATGTGTGGGTGGGGGACAGAAGAGCAGAAAAACCTGGGAAGGTGGCAGAAGAGGAAGAAACTTGGGAGAGGACGGGGGTGGAAGGCATAGTACGAGGAGGAGGTGAAAATCTCCACACTTGTAATAGAGACCAAGAGTGGTGAAGAACTAGGTTACAGAGACTGGTAAGGTAAAGTGTGGAGGTGGAAGAAGGGAAGGAAGGGGCAAAGATGATTTGAGCAATGTGGATTTTTTGACTTCTGAGAATGTAGAGGGGCGGATTGGTATTAGGTGTCGTACGAGGTCTTGGTCGAGGATACTGGGGCTTGTGAGGAAGAGACCGCGAAGATGTGACGAAACTGAGAGTTGTAGTCGGGAGTCGAGCCAAGGACCAGCAAATGGATTAGATGCCGGGAGTGCTAGTTGGGAGGGGTAACAAACCGAGGAGGCTGCGAGATGGGGCGACCCAGAAGTGGGGGGATGTTTGGAATCACGAGATAAGAAACCGGGGTTAGTCTCCCTTGGAGGCAGAGATGAGTAATGCCATAGCATAAGGGAGACCTTCTGCCTCTTTGAGGCAAAAGATTTCAGTTTTTTAAGTAGACCGGGAACGGCGGGAGTACGAAGGGTGAGCTTCTTTACAATTAAGGCAAGAGGGGTTGACTGCAAGATGTATTAGAAGGTCTTGGCACCACAGAGGGCATTCGGCCTATATCGCAATATTTCGCTGGGTGCCCAAAACCCCAGCAATTTCTACTTGTTTGGGTGTAGGTATCCCTTTCGAATTTTAAACCCGATGCCCCGCGACATTAAGGGGACGGGAGTTCTCGGCTGTAAAAATTTAACGACCACATTGCAAGGGAAATGTCCCCCCCCCCGGGCAAGAAGGACATAAGTGTCTACTTTGTGATTGGGGGTCCTGGGGTCCCGTTCAAAATGTCATTTCCACTGATGGAAAAATTTGTTGGACTATGGTATGGGGCAGAAAGACGTACCACTAAAGAATTGAGAGAAAGATGTTTTTAAAATGATAGTAGTATCGTTTCAAAGGAGAGAAAGATCATGGCTTGGGTAGCATTCTGGACAGTGACGAGGGGGTACCCCTCTTGAGAGCATGAAATGAAATATCTCTACCCAAAATGAATGCAGGGCGCTTTGCCAAAAAGGCAAAAAGGGGGGCAGAAGAAGTCGGGCCCTTTAAAAAAAAGAATTTTGTCCTTTTTTGGTCTGAAAATGAGCGGGAGGGGGGTGGGGGTTGAGTTGGTCTTTTCCGGTAGAATGGGAAGGTAAAGAAGGGCATCTCAGGGATTGACGTTGGCATTTTCGAGTAGGGCCAGAGTTGGGCCGGGTGAAATGGGAGGGGATTCGAAAATTCCCTACCCTAGAGGGAGAAGCCAGAAGATAGTCAAAGGAAGCGGGGTTCAGACAAACGAAGGAGTCGTTTAAGCCCCGGTACCTGAAGGGGGAGGAAAAAGCACCAGAAGAGGTAAAGGGGCATCAGGAGTGCGAAAAATTGTTAAAACAAGGCGGGTCGAATGGGGTGCGGTATCAAAGGGGCCCGGGGGGGGTGGGTTCAGGATTGGGTTCTCCATGGTTAGGTTACTCCCTTTTTTTTTGTTTTTTTAAAAAAAAAAGAAAAAAAAATAAAAAAAAAATAAAAAAAGAATAAAAAAAGGGGGGGAGAGGGAGGAAATTTTCCCCGGGAGGAATAAAAGGGTGGGAAACTCCCTCCGTCCCCAAGAGGACCTCAGCACCGCTGTAGGCAGATGCAGCATGGAACCCATGCCATACTCTCCCCTTCTCCCAGTAAACAGCAATGGGATTTGCAACCTCAATCTCCCGGGTCCCTGGGTGGACAAAAGAAGGGGGGGGGGGATACCCACCCAAAGCAACCTCCTTGGGCCCCCCCCCCCAGAATCGAAAGGGGGCTTCCAGAGAAAACACCCGTTCCCCGAAAGACCCAAAGTACCCAAAAACCCGGGGGGGATCGGGACACCCCCAGGCGTCCAATTCCACAGAAAAATACGCCCCGCCAAACCTCAATGAATGGGATGGACCCCCGGGGTCCTTTCCCTACCTAGGGAAATAGCGCGCCCGTGGGAGAATCCCAAAGGCCCAAAAAAAGGAAGGGCAAAAAGGGGGGGGGGGAGGGGGAGGAATGGAAAAAGTGGGGGGGATGGGATGGGGGGAGGGGAAATGGGGGGTAATTAGGTTGGGTCTGGGAAGAAGACACAGGTCTAATTCCTAGCCCAAAAGGCCTTTCACCCCCCCAAGGACCCCCCTTGAAGAGGTATAACCCTACAGATTTTAGCACTTCCCCCTTGTTATATAATAATTTGCCATCCCAAAGGCCCCCCCTTGTAAGGGGGTCAGAATTTATAAACTTAATTTTTATCTTCTTTGGGCTAACAGCCTCTTAAAAATATTTAATATAGAGTTCACCATAGGTCAACTTTGAAAAATCATCTTCAACTCCCCCCTAAAGGGGGTTCCTTGATGCGGGGGGGGGGGCTCTTGTTAGAAAAATTGGACTGTGCCCCAGTTCTTTAAATTTAAAACCCTGTGCTTCCCCCCCCCCCCCCAAAGTGTTATAATCTTGGGTTTTTAATGCAACCCATGATTATTATAATTTCACATAGCAGTAACCTTTGGCGGGGGTGAAGGGCTTTGGTTGGGGAAATTGCCCTCCGGTCTTTTTCCCTCAGCCCGACCTAATTACCCCCCAATTCCCCCCTCCCTATCCCTCCCCATTTTTCCTTCCTCCCCTCCCCACCCCCCCCTTTTGGGTTTTTTTGGCCTTTGGGTTTTTCCCCACGGGCCGGCTAGTTCCTAGGTGGGGGAAGGGGAAACGGGTCCCCCCCATTTGTTGGGTTTTTGGGCGGGGGGGCTTTTTTGCTGTGGAATTGGTTTCCCTGGGGATGCCCCGACCCCTCTCCGGTACCCCCGGAGTAGTTTTGGGTGTCTTTCGGGCGACGGGTGTATCTTGGAAGCCACCTTCGGATTGGGGGGTGGGGCCAAAGGGGGTATGCTTTGTGGCGGATATCGGCCCCCCCCCTCTCTTTTGTCCCCCCAGGTAGTCGGCGATTTTGGAGGTTGCTTCCCGGTTTTGTGGTTTAGGGCATGAAGGGTGGGGTTTTATGGCACGGGTTCCATGCTGCATTCGTACTACGGTGTGAGGTTTTGGGTGCGGGGGAGATTTCCAGCCCTTTATTCCCCCGGGGAAAACTTTCCCTCCCCCTCCCCCTTTTTTTTTTATTTTTTTTTTATTTTTATTTTTTTTTCTTTTCTTTTTTTTTCAAAAAAACCAAAAGCAAAGGAGTAACCTAACCATGGAAAAACCCAAACCCATAAAACCCACACCCCGGGCCCTTCTTGTCCGCCCCCCATTCTGACCCTGCCTTGTGTTTAGACCACTCTTGGACACCCCTGTCCCCCTGTCCCTCTTGCTGGTGCTGTTTCTTCACCGTTTCGGGGTTCCCGGGGTTCGACTGACCCTTTTTTTTGTTGAACTCCCTCTCCTTTGGACTAGCTTCGGCTTCCCCCTCTAGGGTACGGAAATTTTTCGAATCGCCCGCCCATTTTACGGGCCCAACTGGTCCCTACTCCAAAACGCCAACGTCAATCTCCTGATGTGCCCTTGTTACTTCCCATTCTACTCGAAAAGACCGCCGTCAAGCACCCCTCCCCGCTCGGGAAAAAAGGGGACAAAATTTCTCTACTTTTTGCCCGATTTTCTTTCCCTACCTTCTGACCATAGATTGGAAAAGCGCTCCTCGTCATTTTGGTAGAAAATTTTTCATTTCATGCTCTCAAGAGCGGTACGCGCATCGTATGTCCAAATGCTCCCCAAGCTCATGATCTTTCTTTTTCGATATCGATACACTCCTATCACTATTAAAAAAATTTTCTCTAAATTTTGTAGTGGTACTGTCATTCTGCCCATACCATAGTCAACAGTTTTTCCGTATGGGGCAATGACATTTTTGAACGGGGAATCCAGGATCCCCAAAATCCTAAAAGTAGACACTTATACCCTTCCTGCCCGGGGGCGGAGACGTTACCCTTCAAGTGGCTCGTTTAAACTTTTGACAGGAGAACCCCCCGTCCTTGTTTTTGTCGCGGGACATCGGTTAAAAGTTCAAAAGGGGATCCCTACACCGCAAAAATTTTTAAAAAATTGTTTGGGCGTTTTGGTACCCACGAAATATTGCAGATCTATGGCAAATCCCCAGTCTGTGGTGCGCGACCATTTAATACATCTTGCAGTCAACCCCCATCTTGCCTTTAAATTTTGAAATGAAGTCCCCCTTCGTACCCCCTCCCTTTGCCAGGTTATTTAAAATTTGAACGTGGGAAAACCCTTTTCCCAAAAAGAGCAGAAGGTCCCCCTTATCTATGGCATTACTCATCCCCCGCCTCCAAGGGAGACTCCCCTGTGTTTTTATTCTCTGTTTCCAAACTCCCCCCCCTTCGGGGTCCATCTTCTGCACCCCCTCTGTTGTTCCCCCTCCCCATAGCACTACGGATCTAATCCTTTTGCTGCCTTGGCTTGCGTCCCGTACAACCAGTCTGTTCTTCTTTTGCGTTTTTCCCTCAAACCCCCAGTATCGAAAAGCCCTGTCGCCCCCTAATACAATCCCCCCCCTCTCTTCTCAACCCCAAAAAAATACATTGCTAAATCTTTTTTGCCCTTCCCTTCCCTTTTTCCCACCTCCCCCTTTACCCCCCCGTCTCTGTATCTAGTTCTTCCCCCTTCTGGTCTATTACAAGTGTGGAGATTCACCTCCCTCGTACTATCCTTTCCCACCCCCGTCCCTCCCAATTTCTCCTCTTCCCCCTTCCCCCGGGTTTTCTCCCCTTTTTGTCCCCCCCCCACCTTACCCCAGCCCCTTTTCACTTTCCCCCCCCCCCCTGTTTTGGTACGTCCTTTAGCCCCCAAAATCTTTATCCCCCTCCCCTTCTATCCCCAATTGGTCTCCCATCTCTTTGAATTCAGAACATTTGAAGCCTTTTCAGAAATTTATTGCAGGACTAAACCTTAATGGACCTGATTCATTTCCCTGTTCCCTTTCTTCCCTTCCCCCTTCTTAAAACCCCCATTCTTCGCAACGCTCGCCCTTTTCGCTTTGAACGTCTTCCCAAATGCCACCCCGTTGACTTTTCTAACCCCTCTAGTGTAGGTGTTTCCCTACAATTCCGGGTTTTTTTCTTCATGCCAATCAGGGCCCCCTATTTAAGGGGAAATTTCGCGGCTCGGGGGTAATGGGGGTGAGTTTCAGATGTTGTTTTCCAGGTTTTCCTTGTTGGTGCTTGTTACAAAAACCAAATTACCTGGCTGTCTTAAAACTATCTCGGGCTATAATTTATTGTATTTGGGATCCTTTCTCAGGGGGCCCTTTTAAATGAAATCCCCTTTTTGCAATGATATTCCGTACTGTCAACATTGTCCATCCCTGTGCATTACACGCACCCCGTTCCACTTCAAAAAGTGGTTTACAATATGTTCTTTTATCTCCTCCTTCTCGAGATTTTTATCCCAGATTTTGTTTTTCCGTTTCTCCTTCCACCAAACTTCTCTTATTTGGTGATTTTAATGCCCACCTTTTCCCTCGGGGGGGGGGGGTTCATTGGACTCACGGGCATCCAGTTGGGGGCTTTTCTCCCCCCCTTCACCCCCTCCTTTTTTTTAAAAATACAGGTCTCCCCCCCATTTTGATCCTGTACTCATACTCTCTCTTGCACGATCTATCGTCTGCTTTTCCTCCCTGCACAACTTACCTGGTTTTCTACCGGACTTCATGACAGCAATCATTTCCGATCATTTTATTCTCCTTCCTATTCACCCCCTTTTCCATCCCCTCGGGAAATTTGATGGGCAAATGGATCTTTTACTCACACCTCATGCTTTGTGAGGTTCCTTTTTTCATCCTCCATTGGAGCCCCTAACATCCTAAAATCAGTTTTACCGAAGCTTCCATTTTTTTCCCCCAAACCCTAGGGGGCATTTCAGAAGTGGTCCCTTGGTGGTTCCTTGTGCCGTGAGTACGTTTGAAAGTGCTGCATGGGGCAGGTACCGGTACAATAAAACCCGCTGAGGTTTTGTTGATTTTAAGCAGAACGTGCGATCGTCACCGTGTCATCCCTGAAGCTAAATGCATTGTTTGGGGAGATAGTTTCACCCCCACCCGCTTCTTCTATGAGTGCAGTTTTTGGGGGGGTTGATGGTAAAAACTCTCCTGACCCCGGGTCCTGTTCCCGGCCTGGTGGATGTAGCAAACCCCTCGACGTTGATTGAACTTGGCAACATTTGGGCCGTATTTCCCCAGGGCTCCCCTATGCCCCCGTTTCTTTCCCCAAAGTTTCCAGAGAGTTGTACCTTGGATTTCTTCTTCAAGGAAGAACAGTATAAAGTGCCTTTTTTCACTTCAAAACTGGAGGCAACGCTTTTAGTTGCCGATCATCGGCAGCTGGGGCCGACGACATTCATTTTTGTAGTTTCAACATTTACATCAGCCTTGTAGTCCTCTTACACCCCTTTTTAATCTTATTTGGGCACAAGGGGTTTTCCCCCGCGTGGGAAAAACGCCCTTGTTCTCCCTTTCCGCAAACGGGTACTAAAGGACATGATGCCTCCCACTATCGTCCCATCGCTCTTCTGTGCATTTGCAAAATGAGGGGAACGTCTGTAAACGGTTTAATGTGGGATTTTTAGACACACAACAGTTTCCGCTAGTCAATAGGCTTTCGAAAGGGGGTTTACCCCAGCCCTTACTACGTTGGTACGTATTTCGTAGTGCCTTTTTCGAATAACACTCAGTTATTGCCATATTTTTTGACCTTGAGAAGGTATGCACAACTTAGAGGTTTTAAAATTTTGGCCCAGGCCATTCCTTAGGGGTCCAAGCAATCTTCCTCCCTTCCCTTTAAAAATTTTAACTGACGCATTTCCGGTTTTTAGTCAATAATGTTTTTCCCGGCTTCTCAACTGAAGGGGTCCCTTAGGGGATGTGTTCTAAGCACAACACTTTTTTTCCCTTTCTATAAAAGATTTGGCCCCTGTTCTTCCCCCAATATTTGGTCATCATTAGTGTGACTTCGTATTGCTTGTGCGGGGGCCGACTGTCATTTAAATGCATTTTTTCTCACATTTCGGTGACCGGTTTTCCCCTTGGGGACCTGAGGGTTTTTTAAATTTTTAAGTACCAAAATCACCCAAAATTCTTTCACTAGACGCTCTGTTTTCTTTTCCCACACCTTTGTATCTTATGGCTCCCCTATCCCGAAAGGATACGTCAGGTTTCTAGGCCCTTTTCTTTGACCTAGGTTTTCCTGGGGACCTACATTCCTCTCTGAAGGAACTTGTACAGCCGGCTAAACCTTCTTAAAAACCCCTTGTCATCTTTTCCCGGGGAGCTGACGCGAACTCTGCTTCGCCCAGTTTGCCTCGTTTTTCGAAAAATCGATTATGGGCAGATTTATTCGCGGCCTTCCGCTACTCTTCTAGCCTTAACTCTTCCACACCAAGGAACGTTTTTTGGGCCCTTTGGGGCTTTTCGTCTTCCCTGTTGAGAGCCTCATACAGAAGCGAATGTTCCTCCTTTTTGATCGCCGTGTGCCCTTTCCCTTTGCTACTATGACACTCTCACATATACACAAACCTTCCTTTTTTAAAAATGGTCACCAATATTTGGCATTCTTTATTCGTTCATGCCCTGTTTGCTCCGTCGCTTTTTCTTCGCCTACATTTACCTTGTCTTCCCTTTAGTTACCCCCTTTATATGTTCTGTAGCATCTCACTTTCCCACCCCCCGGAAGTTCCGCTGTTGGGTCTGTTCTTTCTCCTCCCCTTTCTCGAAGCCAACTGCCCCCGGTGGCTTCCCCCTCTCTTTTTCTTGATCATTTCCATCCCATTCTATGCCCCCGTGTGTAACAAAGGCTCAAGTTTCAGATGGCTCGGGTTCGCAGCAGTGTTTCCACAGGGTGCGGGGGCATTTATTCTTCAGCTACATTTTTTTTGCTGAACTGTTGCCTTTTGCGCATTATTTGATCGTCTATGCCTGTGTCATATTTTAGTAGTCCAGGGTCCCCTTTGTGCTCTACAGTATACGAAAATTTGATACATCTCTCCCTAGTTCTCCATTCCAAATTTGCTACGCCCTTTTTCTCTACCCAAAAATAAAAAATTGTTTTTTGTTTTGGGGCCTGGTATGTCGAAATACAGGGCAATGAAAAAAGGGAGACATGCTGCGCGGTCAGCAGTACAGACCTCCCCTTTTCCCATCGGGGTGTTCCATTTGGACTATTTTGCTGCATAGCTACCCCCCTTGCACCCGTTGGAACAACGTGGAACTTGCTCGGGGAAAAAACTTTTTTATTAAACCGAGCTAGGTTATGGGCCCTCTTCTTGTCATCGTGCGAGGGTTGGAGACCACCTTTTCCCCCTTCGCATTTGGGCCCCACTCGTCTTCTCATGGGGATCTCATGGAAAGGCACCCTGTTCTCTCTGTGACATGTCAATTCCGTTCGATTGCCCCATTTTGTTAGATGCCCTCCTATCAACGAGCACGCAGAATTTTACCTCCCAAAGTCGTCTTCGTTTACTATCCTCTTTACCTTCCCCGCATGGACCCTCCTTTTAATCCGCTCCTCTTGACTTCTTAAACGACTGATTTACTCCCCAAAAATTGTGATACTTTTTTCACTCCCCTCAGCCCTTTTAGTTCAGTCTCTTGTGCCCTTTACCCTTTTACCATCCATACCCCCCCTTTATCCCTACCCATTACTATCCCTCTCCCTTTTGCCCCCTGATGCCCCCCCCTTCTGCCCTGCAGCGCTGATTGTCCTTGTGGCTTAGCGTTCTTTTTTTTATAATAATAATAATAAGATAAAGGGTTATATTAAGGGTTTTCCTCGGGTTTTGGGGAAAATCAGTTTTATGGTTTTACTTTATTGGGAATCACATTAATACACATCTGTAAAAATTTACATTTAAAAGTGGGAAAAAAGAATTTTGAAATTCATGCTTTCCCCCGGGAAGCAAAAACATGCATAAAACGGATATAATTTGTTATCTTTGTAGTTTTTGGATTTTCTAGGCCTCCAAGAATATACCCTTGCAAACAGGGAATTATGGTATATTTTTCCCATTATTATTCCATGTATTTTTACCATGAAAAATTGAGGAGTGGGCTATTAAAATTGTTTTGTTTATGTTTAAATAAGTAAAATTATGAAAAAAAAATGGGGAAAAAAACAAAAATCCAAAACTTTCATCAAAATCAAAATAAAATTTTTTATGAGGTTATTTTATAAACCCCTTAAGGTAAATTTTTTAACAGTGACAACTTATCCCTTTCAACTGGGAAATCTAATACCTTGTTCAAACAAGGGAAGTGAAACACTCCATTTTCCCCCCTTTCCCCTACGTATACCAATGTACTGCACTGTAGTTTTAACCTGTGATTTAACTCATATGTAAATCACCCAAGCACAGAGAAACTGTAACACTTTTGAGCCAAAATTTTCAAATTAGGCAAAGATTTTGGAAAAACAGTACCCGAAAAATAAAAAAACTTAAGCAATTTCCCCAAAAATGAAATTTTTACCCCCCTTTTTACAATATACTCTAAAAATAATTTTTAAACTTTAAAAATCTAATTTTTCAATTGTTTCTGACAAAATAAAAGCTTAAAAATTTTCACCAACGTGAGAAAAAATTTAAAAAAGAATCCCCTTTTTTCCGGGGGAGAAAAAAACGGGGGTTATTCAATGTTTGCCCGGTTATCTGTATCAACAGGTCAAATTTTTTTTCCAAATTGGAACCCAGCTGTAAAAAAGTTGTGTGTTTCAAGCATAAATGTAAAAGAATTATAAAATTAGATGTTTATGAAAAATACAACAATTATAGTTGAGACAGTAATCAAATACTGTATTCCAGGCCATGGTATAGCAGGGTATAAAGTAGGAAACTGAAGACAAAACCAGCCAATAACTTCTGAGAATACTAACAGACTGCTTTGTGTTTCAAACTGCCACTGAACTTTAAAAAGTATTTTGTAAAAATTGCCCTGCACCCTGACAATTATCTTCAATTACCAAACTTGAAGAATACTGTAATGAATATAAACATTAATGACCCAAACATTAAATGGTTTTTCAAATTGTTTGAGATTACCAATCAATCTTGGTTATCTCCAATTTTGTCATCAGACGTACCACATGCCATCTTGGTTAACAATAGCTTTTATGTATTTCCTGTGGGGCATCCTCAAAGTGCACCAACTGGCTTTGAGAAAATGTTGAAATAGTAAATTGTCCCTTGTTATACTTTTATGTACTGTATTTATCAACAGATAATTCTATTGTACAACCAAACCCTTTTCAAGAGCAGCTATACACAAAATGAGCTGATAAAACTGAATTCCATAAAGCAGATTAGTTATTTCACAATTTGTCAGCAATTATAGCCAGGTACTTGTAGCCCATGCTTTTCAATATATTTTCTCCTAGCATTTTCTATCAACTGTGCTTTTCTACTCTCAAAAGATGTCATTCTTTCTGAAGCTGATTTTCCAAATGATTTTGCTGCTGTACTCAATGCTACTGAGGGTTTAGATATTCCTCCTGGAGGGCTATCACATTTTGAAGTTGTCTTAGAAATATTTGAAATGTGGGATGGACTTTGAGACTGATTAATAACAGGAGTGGAGCTGCCTGTTTCCAGAAGCTGAACACTCGGGCCTGGATGAGCTTGACTTGGAGTGATGGGCCGTGATTCTGGTGTTGGTTCTGGCACATTGCCCTCCAAAAAGTTGGTGATCGTTAGGTCAACATTCTGAGTGTGAACTGCAAACATAAATATAATATTAGTTAAGGAAAATCTAGTTTCTTGCTAAAATTATAATATAAAACTTATGCAAAACACAGACTTGCTTAGTAACCTTCAGATATACTGTGCTGCCAAAGAACTTATTATACTCTAATTTTTTCCATTATAACTGGCTGGTAACAGACACATCTGCAGTTGAAAATGCTCAATGGTAGGTGAAACCTAAAAAATAAGTCTTCACTACAGTCATGGCACCGTTACCAACAGCTTGGCACTGTCTCCACCATAATAATTTGCTCTATACAGAAACTGGTATGGCTGTGAGCTCCAGTTAGCTTATACCTATCACTGTGGCCTGGCTATGATGCTTTGATGGAGGTACCACTTACCATATATATTCGTGTATAGCTTGAGATTTTATGACCAAATCTTTTGGCAAAAAGCCAGGGAGGGTCAAACTATTTGTGGATATTACTTTTGGAAGGCTGAAATTCTTAAATACAGAGTGCTTACCACATACTTGATTTCAACACATTTGGTGCAGCATCAAGGTATAGACCATAACCAGTGCAGAGCCCCATATCCACAGGGGATACATTCCAAGCCCTGCCATGGATACTGAAAACCATGGATAGTAGCAAACACTATATACAAGTCATTTTTCATTTATATACATACCTATGATGTTGAGTTTTGGAGGGTAGGGATGGAGGCTGAAAGCAATGAGGTGGTGTGATGGTGACCATGTGGGTGGCAGTGTGGGTGGTAGTGCAGATGATGGGCGACTGAGTGGGTGTGTGCACAGCTGGTGTGGGCAGTAATTAGGGTGGCTGGTGTCTAAATGACTAGTAGTGTAGATGGCATGTTTGGGTGTGTGGGCCATGAAAACATGGGTAAGATGTGGGTATGGGGGCTAAAAGCTATGGGAGAATGGTGAGTGAAAGCACGAGTAAGGTGTGAGGCCATGTGGGCTTAAAGCTGTGGGGGAATGGTGAGTGAAAGCACGAGTAAGGTGTGGGGCTGTGTGGGTTCGAAGCCGTGGGGAAGTGGTGTGGGTGAAATGTGTGCTTGTCAGTGGCCTGGTGTGGGTGGTGATTGGATGATGGGTGACTAGGTAGGCGATTATGCAGCTGGTGGTAACGCGCGTGGTGGGTAGTTACCCACCATCCTCATTACCACCAGCTATGTGGTTAGGTATGTAGACAGTATGTTAGGGTAAAAGGTCAGGTAGTGTGTGGGTGAGGTCATAGGTAATATGTGACCTTAAGGGAATGGTGGTTGTGAGGGAATGGTGGCTGTGGATGAATGGTATTGATGTGAGTGTGTGGCCATGGGGGGGGAAGAATGTATGGGTGGATTGTGTGGGCGAAGGCATGTGGCTGTGTGGGAGTTGTGTGGGTGGAGGTTGCTGGTTGGAATGATATGATTGAAGGTGTGTGGCAGTGGGGGAATTATATGGGCAGGAGAGGCCGGATCGAGTTAGAGGCATGGTATAGGTGAAGGTATGTGGCCATGGAGGATTTATAGGAGCAGGTGGTATGGGAGGGTAGTGGACAGGGAGGCTGCTGCTGGGTGTACAGTAAGGAAATGGCCACAAGGGAGAGAGGTGAATGAACAGTTGATGCAGGCGGGGTGTGGCTAAAGTGGCACTGGATGCATATCGTATCTGTATCTAACACTCAAACATTGTGCCTCAGCTCTCCTTTGTGTGTGATAACCTCCTCCCATTTTGTCACATACCAACTGTTGATTTTAATATATTAAAATATATTACAATCACCACCACGACCACTACCACCTCCACCACCCAGACCACCACCACCACCCAGACCACCACCACGGCCTCCATCACCACGACTTCCCACTGGAACCACCAATACCTCCCATTGCCACTACCATGACCTTCCATTGCTACCACCACCACAACCTCCCACTGCCAACACCACCACGACCTCCCACCACCACAACCTCCCATTGCCACCACCACTACAACTTCCCATCACCACAACCTCCCATTGCCACCACCACAACCTCCCACTGCCACCATGACCTCCCACTACCACCACCAACCACCACCATCACCTCCCACTGCTACCACTACTACTACTACAGGTCTGCCATCACAAATCCGGCAATCAGACATCCAGTTCCATCACTTAATCGGCACTAATTTCGGCTAGCACAATTCAAATTTCCAGGGTTGCCACACCAACCTGCTGGTACAGGTCCACCATCACAAATCCGGCAATCAGTTATTCGGCACTAGTTTTGGCTAGCATAATTTCAAATTTCCAGGGTCACCACACCAACCTGCTGGTACTGTTTGGTGGCGCTACTTGCTGCATAAGTCATTCCAATTTCTTTTTCTCCATTTATTGTTTTAACCTGCTTACTTTTAGCCCTAGCCATGGTTCCAATGAATAAAAGAAATGCTTCTCATTATGTAAAGCACCTACACAGTACATTATCCATTAAACGCCGGGTCACCATCTGGAGAAGACCCGGGCCGGAATTACCGGCAAATCTCTAATGAATGAATGAATGAATCCATTAAAGATAAGGTGGTTTTGAAGCCACTGTCGGTTGCCATGAGCTCAGTATCGTGATGCAGGAGAATATGCTTTATTATTACGCTAATATCAACACTACAGCTTATTTGCCTATCACAATTGATCTAATATGACATAATAAACAATATAAATAACATAAAACATGTTAAATACTCCAGAATAAATAATATTTGGCATAACACTGAGCAACTCGACGGAGGTATGAAGAGGATATGGTATACAAATACCATTATTGTACAAGTGAGCAGCCCATGTCCTTTCGCATGCTATTTCATTACTTTTTAACAAGTCACTAGAAACTAGCACCTTCCCGAAACTACTCAAGACAGCAAGGGTTACACCAATACATAAAGGTGGTGACCCTACAGATGTAAACAACTATAGGCCAATATCAAACTTACCATTGCTATCCAAAATCTTTGAGAAACTCGTGCACAGGAGACTGTATTCATTTATAACGTCACAAAACATACTCAACTCCTGCCAGTTTGGATTCAGGAAAAATAAAAGCACTAATGATGCAATTGTAAAAATGCTAGATCTGCTTTACTCAGCATTGGAAAATAAGCAATATCCGCTAGGAATTTTTATTGACCTAAGAAAAGATTTTGACACAGTAAACCACAGCATCCTACTCCACAAACTTGACCATTATGGTATAAGAGGCCATGCGCTTGCATATTTCAAATCCTACCTAACTAACAGGTATCAGTATGTCACCATTAAAGACACAGCATCATCAACACAGCCACTTGATACTGGAGTTCCACAGGGAAGTGTCCTTGGACCCCTGCTCTTCCTCATTTACATCAATGATCTTCCAAACGTATCCCAACACCTGAAACCCATTCTCTTTGCTGACGACACGACTTATGTCATCTCTCACCCTAATCTTGCCACCCTCAACACCATTGTTAATGAGGAGCTGCTCAAAATATCAACTTGGATGACAGCCAATAATCTTACACTTAACACTGACAAAACCTACTACATTATGTTTGGTAGCAGAGCAGGTGCTGCACAACTTAACATTAAGATCGACAGCACTCTAATTACCAGACATAATGAGGGCAAATTTCTAGGCCTATACCTCGACAACAACCTGAATTTCAGCACCCATATCCAACACACATCAAAAAAAGTATCCAAAACAGTTGGGATCCTCTCCAAGATATGATACTACATGCTGCAAAATGCCCTTCTCACACTATACCATTCACTCATTTATCCATACCTCACCTACACTATTTGTGCTTGGGAATCAACTGCAGCAATACACCTAAAGCCAATAATAACTCGACAAAAAGCTGAAATAAGAATAATCACTAATTTCCATCCCTGGCAACACCCCCCCCCTCCCACTCTTCATAGATCTAAACTTACTCCCTGTTCAGAACATCCACACTTACTACTGTGCAATCTACATATACAGGACCTTAACCCTTTGACTGTCGAAGGGCCCAATCCTGAAGTGTCTCCTGGTGTCGCAAAATATTCGAAAAAAAAAAATTATTTTTTCTTATGAAAATGTTAAGATTATTTTTCTGATTGTTTTAGTCCCAAAAAAAAAATTTTTCCCATCAGTACTTACCGAGATATAGAGTCCTGAAGTTTGCTGAAATTGATCTGCGAGCGGCAACAGCGGCGACTGCAGGTCACCCGGTAAACTTTGATTTACTTGTATTCGATGGTTTCTTGTTTTTTTTCACTATTTTATTTTTTCACATAACTTTTGTGGCCTGTGAGACCAAATTATTGTGCAATGTTTAAATATACACTCGTTGAATGTAACACAATTATAGCAAAAACACTCGTATCATTATAATGTTGCTAAAACTTGTTTACACAAACAAACAATGTAAACAAATGTTTATTATGATTGTTTTATAATATATATACATATGTACAATCACTGGACACTTTTCTAGAAGTGCTGCAGCTTGTGGAATTCTTTGAAACATGGGTATAAGCACAATGGTGTCTTACACTCCTCACACATAAAACGAGTGTCTCTGCGTTTTTGTGGGCATTTTGTGCCCTCTAATACCACTCCTTTCATCCAGCCCATGGACCAGCAGGTCATTTCAAACTTCAAAAAGCTGTACACCAAAGCAATGTTTCAAAGGTGCTTTGAAGCGATCTTGGACACTGAAATGACCCTAAGAGAGTTCTAGAGGAATGACTTCAATATCCTCAGTTGCATAACCCTTATAGATAAGGCTTGTGGCAGGGAGTAACTTCTCTACTTGGAGAAAACTGTGGCCAGAATGTACCCAAGAGAAGGATTTCGAAGGGTTAGAGGATGACCCTGATGACCCTACGCCTGTTCTGGAATCTATTGTGGCTTTGGGTAAGTCCATGGGGTTGGATGTGAGTGGTGAGGATGTGGAAGAGTTGGTGGAGGACAACAGAGAAGAGCTAACCACTGAGGAGCTGCAAGACCTTAATAATAATCATAATAAAAATAATAAGTTTAGTTCTTTGTAAAGGTTACAATGTGTAATTACAATTTTGATTTGCTAAGTACAAAGATAGCCACTATCATGCCGAGGCATTTCAGGCAAACTACAGTGGACCCCCGACATTCGATGGCATCGACATTCGATGCATTTTAACGCAAAAATTTTGCCTCGACATTCGATGGAAAACCCAACATTTGATACGATTCGTACGAGACGTGTCCACGTGTGGCCTGAACTGCCCCGTGTATGCCAGTGTTTACAAGCCAGCCAGTGTGCGTGCATCTAAGGATACATTCGGTACATTCCATATTATCCATATTATCACTGTGTTTGGTGCTTGTTTCTGCAAAATAAGTCACCATGGGCCCCAAGAAAGCTTCTAGTGCCAAGCCTTCGAGAAAAAAGGCACTAATGACTATTGAAATGAAGAAAGAGATAATTGCAAAGTACGAAAGTGGAGTGCGTGTGTTGGAGCTGGCCAGGTTGTATAGTAAACCCCCAATCAACCATCTCTACTATAGTGAGCAGGAAAACAGCAATCAAGGAAGCTGTTGTTGCAAAAGGTGCAACTTTGTTTTCGAAACAGAGATCGCTAGTGTTAGATGATGTTGAGAGACTGTTATTGGTTTGGATAAATGAAAAACAGATAGCAGGAGACAGCATCTCTCAAGCGATCATTTGTGAAAAGGCTAGGCAGTTGCATGATGATTTGGTAAAGAAATTGCCTGCAACTAGTGGTGACGTGAGTGAATATAAGACCAGCAAAGGTTGGTTTGAAAGATTTAAGAATCGCAGTGGCATACACAGTGTGGTAAGGCATGGTGAGGCTGCCAGTTTGGACCACAAAGCGGCTGAAAAATTATATTTATTATTATCACACTGGCCGATTCCCACCAAGGCAGGGTGGCCCGAAAAAGAAAAACTTTCACCATCATTCACTCCATCACTGTCTTGCCAGAAGGGTGCTTTACACTACAGTTTTTAAACTGCAACATTAACACCCCTCCTTCAGAGTGCAGGCACTGTACTTCCCATCTCCAGGACTCAAGTCCGGCCTGCCGGTTTCCCTGAATCCCTTCATAAATGTTACTTTGCTCACACTCCAACAGCACGTCAAAAATATGTGCACGAATTCAAGGAGTACATAGAGGCTGAAGGATTGAAACCTGAACAAGTGTTTAATTGTGATGAAACAGGCCTGTTTTGGAAGAAATTGCCAAGCAGGACCTACATTACTCAGGAGGAAAAGGCACTCCCAGGACATAAGCCTATGAAAGACAGGCTTACTCTTCTGATGTGTGCCAATGCTAGTGGTGATTGCAAAGTGAAGCCTTTATTGGTGTATCACTCAGAATCTCCCAGAGCGTTCAGGCAAAAGAATATCCTCAAGGCTAATTTGTGTGTGCTGTGGAGGGCAGACAGTAAGGCATGGGTCACTAGGGACTTTTTCTATGACTGGTTACACCATGCATTTGCCCCAATGTGAAAAATTACCTAATTGAAAAGAAATTAGACCTTAAGTGCCTCCTGGTATTAGACAATGCCCCTGGTCATCCTACAGACTTGGCAGAGCAACTTTCTGGGGACATGAGCTTCATTAAGGTCAAGTTTTTGCCTCCTAATACCACTCCTCTCCTGCAGCCCATGGACCAGCAGGTCATTTCCAACTTCAAGAAACTTTACACAAAATCTATGTTTCATAAGTGCTTTGTAGTGACCACAGAAACTCAACTGACTCTAAAGTTTTGGAAGGATCACTTTAATATCCTCAATTGTATAAACCTTATAGGTATGGCTTGGGAGGAAGTGACTAAGAGGACCTTGAACTCTGCTTGGAAAAAACTGTGGCCAGAATGTGTAGACAAAAGGGATTATGAAGGGTTTGAGGCTAACCCTGAGAATCCTATGCCAGATGAGGAATCCATTGTCACATTGGGGAAGTCCTTGGGGTTGGAGGTTAGTGGGGAGGATGTGGAAGAGTTGGTGGAGGACAATGAAGAATTAACCACTGATGAGCTGCTAGATCATCTTCAACAGCAAGAGGCCAGACCTGAGGAAACTGCTTCAGAGGAGGGGATAGAGAAGCTGAAGAAGTTGCCTATTTCAAAGATTAAGGAAATGTGTGCAATGTGGCTTAAAGTGCAAACCTTTCTTGATGACAATCACCCTAACACAGCTATTGCAAGCCGTGCTGGTGACTATTACACTGACATGTTGTGAACCACTTTAGGAAAGTCATAAAGGAATGAGAGGTACAAGCCTCTACGGACAGATGTGTTGTGCGACAGAAGTCCAGTGGCTCTCAAGCTGGTCCTAATGGCATTAAAAGAAGAAGGGAAGTAACCCCGGAAAAGGACTTGCTACCTCAAGTGCTAATGGAAGGGGATTCCCCTTCTAAACACTAACACCATCAACACTCTCCCCTCCTCCCATCCCATCAATCATCACCAGATCTTCATTAAAATTAAGTGTCAATTATTCTATTGTTATTAATCTATTGTTATTGTTGTTATTGTAATTATTCTATTGCATTTAACTTAATATTTCATGTGGAAAATTTTTTTTTTCATACTTTTGGGTGTCTTGCACGGATTAATTTGATTTCCATTATTTCTTATGGGGAAAATTAATTCGACTTTCGATATTTTCGACATTCGATAGCTCTCAGGAATGGATTAGTATCGAATGTCGAGGGTCCACTGTAATCCTAATACATAGTAACTAATTAAAACTAGATAAGAGAATAGTACATAGTAATTATACCTAAAACTAAACAAGGAATAGTGGTTAGCTGTTTTACAATCTTATTTGGACTTAATAAATCTTATGTATATTTAGTATAAAATCAAATTTACAAGGAATGGTGCAGGTGGTAATATTTTATGGAATGGCAGAATTAAAAGCCAGGTGGCCACATGATAAAACTAATCAGTAGATGTTTGGTTGATTTGGTTAATATTGTGAGATAAAATGATTTTTTAGCAGAATCCTAAATTTATAAGCTGTCTGGGGATCCTTGACCTGTTCCGGTAGCAAGTTCCAGATCCCCAATGGAATAAAGGACACCAATGGAAATAAGTCACTCTGTCTGACTTTTTTGGGTTATCCTAGGTTCTCTACACATATGCTGCTATGTACGATAATTCTATGTACCTGTATTTGTGTATACCTGAACAAACTTACTTACTTACTTACTTAATCTTTGGGCCTTTTATGTGCATAGCGTTCTTGCATAGTGAGAGTCTTACTCAAGGGATGTTGAAAAGTGCCTTATGCCTTGTACTGTGACTGTGCATTCTGTTGTAACTGTCGAGGAGTAGTTTTAGAGGAGGGTTTACAGTAGAGTTTAAAGTTCTGTATATGTAGTAGGCACAATAATAAGAGTGTATGTCTTGTATATTTAGCAAGTTGAGTCTTTTGAAAAGTGGTGGGGTGTGCTGTCTAGCACAGGAGCTGGTTATCACCCGCACAGCAGCTTTTTGTGCGGGTGATCACCAGCTCCTGTGCTAGACAGCACACCTTCAACCAGAACAGCAACAGACTGCAGCTGAGGATGTTGCTTAAGAGGAGGAAGAGAGGGGAGAGAATGTGCCTTCTTTAGTGATTAAGGACATGTGTGCAAAGTGGAATGAGTTGCAAAGTTTTGCGGAAAATTATCACCCTAACAAAACTGTTGCAAGCCGTGTCTGCAACACGTTCAGTGACAATGTCTTGTCCTATTTTAGGCAAATCTTACAGATACGCCAGAAACAGGCCTCTCTGGACAGATTTTTTGTGCAACAAGAGTGCAGCAACTCTCAAGCTGGTCCTAGTGGCAGTAAAAGACAAAGAAGGGAAGTAACCCCAGAGAGGGCTTTGATACCTGAAGTCCTTATGGAGGGGGATTTCCCTTCCAAACAATAAACTCTCCTTCATCTCCTCTCCTCACCTTCTTCCATATGCCAACAAGAGTCTTCATTAAAGGTATGTAATGTTTATTTATCATTAAAATTAATGCTTTATATTTATTTCTCATTGTTTTCTGTATGTAAAACTACAGTTATTCTTTAAAAAATGTATTTTCTGTTAATATTTTTGGGTGTCTGGAATGGATTAAATGGATTTACATTATTTCTTATGGGAAAATTACTTCAGTTTATGACCATTTCAGATTTAGGCCAACCTTCTGGAACAGATTAATTATGAACACCAGGGGTCTACTGTATAACAATACAGGAGAAGCCTGGGGTACATGACTAATGAACAGAAGAAATTGTGTTATAGTGCCACAAATGTTTACATTATGAACTATTTTTAAATTGGTATTCTTTTAATTTTGTGAAATTGGCCAAAACACTGAATTCTGATCACTTTATAGGGTAGCTGAAATAGCTGAATGAGCAGTTGCTTGTACATATTCAATTGATAGAATGGAAGGCATACTAGTAAAATAGCTAACAATTTTGTCAACTGGAACAATCAGACTGAAATTCGGCGAAATCACTGGTGCATAAACTATGCACAGACTGCTAACTTTGCTCCTGCATAATCCCCAAAGTTTTCCCTCAAATTTTTCCCCTTTTTATA
>NC_069488.1:19213822-19330003 GCF_026875155.1 Cherax quadricarinatus | reverse complement strand
GGAACACTCTATAGGAAATTGGTGGTCTGTCTGTGCCCGCGCAGCAGTGTCTGCTTGTTCTTTGCCCTGTCCCGGACATGACCGGGGACCCAACAAAAAACAATATTTTTATTTTTGGTAGGATATGGCGTGCCAAAGCTGGATACGGAGAACAGGGGGGAGATGTAAAAATTTTCGTATCCCTGAGAGCCAAGGGGAGTCTGAGACTCCCAAAATTAGACCAGGCAAGATCAAAAAAATAAGTGCGCAAGAAGGCATAAAAATTCCCCCAGAAAAAAAATGGTACCCGAAGATAGTAAAGGCCCCACACGCCTGCCCGGGAAACACTGCGAAAACCCGACGCCGTCTGAAGACTTAGACCCATCTGTGACACAGCGGGGCAGAGAAGGGGAGGGAAGTGATCAAAAAAAGAGAGAGGGAACCACCGTAGGCAGTTGACTTTCGAGCAAGGGTGAGAAAAAAAGACCCAACAGCTGGAACTTCCCAGGGGGGGGGAAAAGTGAATCACAGAAATATAAAGGTGGAAAAGAAGGGAGACAGAGTGAATGTGGGCAAAGAAAAAGGGGACGGGAAAAACGGGACGGCAAACGAATAAAGAATGCTACTAATATCGGTAACCATTCTATAAATGGAAGGTTGGGGGAGATCGGAAGGTACATAGTACGAAGGCAAGGGGCTCACGGCGATCAACAAGGATGGAAATTCGCTTCTGCTTGAGGCTCTCAACAGGGAAGACGAAAAGCACCAAAGGCAAACTAACCCTTTGGTGTGGATGATTTAAGGCTAGAGAGATAAGGAGAGGCCGGGAAAAAATCGGTCACCAAATCATTTTCGATAAAACGAGGGCTGAATGTAGGCAAAGCAGAGTTTGACGATCACCCCCCAGGAAAGATGAGAAAGGGGTTTTGGGAAAGGGTTTAGTGGCGTGACAATTTTGCCTTTCAGAGAGGTAATGTGAGATTTCCGGATAACCACGGTCAAAGAGAAGGCCAAAACCTGACTGTATCACGTTCGGGGAACGGAGCCATAGAGATACAAAGGATGATGGGAGATGACAGTTGTTAGTGAAAGTAATTTGGTGAGTTTTTTTATTTTGAAAATTTAACCCATAAAGTGGGGGCCCCAAGTGGAAACACGGTTGCCGCATGCGGGGAAAAAACTGCAATAAGATGAAGTAAGCGCCTGCACAAGCAATAGGAAGATCAACATAGATGATGACCAAATATTGGGGGGAAAAAAGAGGCCAAATATTTATAGCAAGGAAAAAAGTATTGTGCTTAAAAACCCCCTGAAAGACACCTTTTCAGCTTGGACAAGTGGGGGAAAAAGAACATTATTGACTCAAACCCACGGAAATATCTGTCAGTTAAAAAGTTTTTTAAAGGAAGGTTTGGGTGATTGCCCGGAGGCCTAAGGAATGGGCCTGGCCAAAAATATATACCTCCAAGTTGTGTCATAGCCTTCTCAAGTAAAAAAAATATGGCAAAAATTGAGTGTTTATTCCCAAAAGGCATTACAACAAAATATCCAACGTAGAAAGGGGTCTAGGTAAAACGACCTTACAAAGCCATATTGACTAGGGGGAGAGACTGTTGTGTGTCTCTAAATCCACTTAAAACATCATTTACAGACATTCCACATTTTGCAAATGCACTAGTAAAGCGAGGGGCGCTCTAAACCATATTGGAGATGAAGGAAGGGGAGAAAAGTTTGGGGGACAGTAATGGACGTCCCAAATAGAGGGGGGGGGAAAGTGAAGGGACGGGAGTAAAGTTGGGGGGGGGGACAGAAGAGGCAAAACCTGGGAGGTGGCAGAAGGGGGAAAAATTTGGGGGGGACGGGGGGGGAAGGATAGTACGAGGAGGAGGGTAATCTCCACACTTGTATAGACCAGAGAGAGGTGAATTATGGGTACAGAGACTGGAAAGGGGGAAAAAGTGGAGGTGGAAAAGGGGGAAGAAGGGGGAAAGAAGATTTGAGCAAGTGGATTTTTTTGGACTTCTGGAAGAAGGGGCGTTTGGGTATTGGGGTTCGTCAGGTCTTTCGATACGGGGGCTTGGGGGAAGGACGGAAGATGTGAGAACAACTGAGTTTTTGTGGGGGACGTCAGAAAAAGGGGATTAGATGCCGGAGTGGCTGTGGGGAGGGGTAAAACAGGGGAGGTCAGAAGAGGGGCCCCAGAAGTGGGGGATGTTTCGAAACACAGAATAAGAAACACGGGGTATTCCCCCCTTGGAGGCAAGATAGTAACTGCCATAGCAAAAGGGGGAACCTTCTGCCTCTTTGAGGCAATGGATTTCAGTTCATTTAAGTAACCGGGCCCGGGGCGGGAGTACGAAGGGGGAGCTTCTTTAAAATTTAAGGGCAAGTGGGGTTGGGGGGAAGTTTGTATTAGAAGGGTCGTGGCCCCACAGACTGGGCTTCGCCATAGATCGAATATTTCGCGGGGTCCCCAAAATCCCAAATTTCTACATTGTTGCTGTGTAGGTATCCCCTTTTGAATTGTCCCGTTGCCCGCACATATACAGAGGACGGGTTCTGGGTTTCAAAAAAAGGGGGGGGGGGAAAAGCCACATTGAAAGGGTAATGTCTCCGCCCCCGGGGCGGGGAAGGACAAAAAGTGTCCTTGATGATTGGGAGACCCTGGATTCCAGGTTAAGAATGTCATTGCCAAGACGGGAAATTCGTTGGACATGGATGGGGCAGAATGACATACCACTAAAGAATTGAGAGAAAGATGTTTTTTCAATAGTGATGGGAGTGTATCGATATTCAAAAGGAGAGAAAGATCATGGCTTGGGTGCATTCTGGCAGTGACGATGCCGTACCCCTTGAGAGCATGAAATGAAATTTCTCTCCCCAACAGAGCAGGAGCGCTTTGCAATACTATGGTCAGAAAGGGGGCAGAAGAAATCGGTCTTTAAAATAAAGAATTTAGTCCATTGTGTGGTCTGAAACGAGCGTGGAGAGGGGGTGCTTTACGTTCGGGCTTTTCCGGTAGAATGGGGAAAGGGAACGAAAGGAGCATCATCAGGAATTTTTTGGGTTTGGGATTTACGAGTGGACCGAGTTGGGCCAGCGTGAAAAGGGCGGCGATTCGAAATTGCCTACCGTAGAGGAGAAGCCCCGGGAAACATAGTCAAAGGAGAGCGGGGTTAGACAAATGAAGGGGTCAGTCGAAGCCCGGTACCTGAGGGGTGAAGAAACAGCACCAGCAAGATACAGGGCATCAGGGGTGTCCGAAGATGGTCTTAACACAAGGGAGGGGCAGAATGGGGTGCGGTATCAAGAAGGGGCCCCGGGGAGTGGGTTCAGGGTTTGGGGCTCCTGGTTAGGTTTCTCCTTTGCTTTTTGTTTTTAAAAAAAAAAGAAAGAAGAAAAAAAAATAAAAAAAAAAAAGAATAAAAAAGGGGGGGGAGGGGGGAATAGTTCCCAGGGGGAATGAAAGGGCTGGAAAACTCCCTCCGTGCCCAAGAGGACCTCGCACCCCTATTAGCGCAGATGCAGCATGGAACCCCCTGCCATACTCTACCCTTCATGCCAGTAAAAACCCGCAATCCGGGATGCAACCTCCCTCTGCCGAGCTACCCCGGGGGACAAAAAAGGGGGGGCCCGGGTATCCGCCATAAAGCAATCCTTCAGCCACCACCCCCAGAATCCGAAAGGTGGCTTCCAGAGATCACCCGTTGCCCGAAAAACACCCAAAGCTACTCCAAGATACCCGGAGAGGGATCGGGGTCCCCCGGGGCCCGATTCCCCGGCAAACACGCCACCCCCAAGAACCTCAACAAAAGGGATGGACCCCGGGGTCCTTTCCCCTACCTTATATTTATTATTATCCACACTGGCCGATTTCCCACCAAGGCAGGGTGGCCGAAAAAGAAAAAACTTTCACCATCATTCACTCCATCACTGTCTTGCCAGAAGGTGTGCTTTTACACTTACAGTTTTTTAAATGCTACATTAACACCCCTCCTTCAGAGTGCAGGCACTTGTACGTCCCATCTCCAGGACTCAAGTCCGGCCTGCCGGTTTCCCTGAAATCCCTCATAAATGTTAATTTGCTCACCCAACTCCAACAGCACGTCAAAAAATCATGTGCACGAATTTCAAGGAGTACATAGAGGCTGAAGGATTGAAACCTTGAACAAGTGTTTAAGTGTGATGAAAACAGGCCTGTTTTGGAAGAGAAATTGCCAAGCAGGACTACCATTACTCAGGGAAAAGGCACTCCCAGGGACATAAGCCTATGAAAGACAGGCTTACTCTTCTGATGTGTGTCCAATGCTTAGTGGCTGATTGCAAAGTTGAAGCCTTGATTGGTGTATCCACTTCAGAATCTCCCTGAGCAGTTCAGGCACAAAAAGAATTATCCTCAAGGCTTATATGTGTGTGCTGTGGAGGGCCAGACAGTAAGGCATGGGTCATACGGGACTTTTTCGATGACTGGTTACACATGCATTTGCCCCCAATGTGAAAAATTACCTAATGAAAAGGAAAATTTGACCTTAGTGCCTCCTGGTATTAGACAATGCCCCTGTCCATCCCTACAGATTGGCAGAGCAAACTTTATGGGGACATGGCTTCAATTAAGGTCAAGTTTTTTTGCCTCTAATACCATCCTCTCTGCAGCCCAGGACAGCAGTTCATTTCCAACTTCAAGAAACTTTACACAAAATCTATTGTTTCATAAGTGCTTTGTAGTGACCACAGTCAAACTCATCTTGACTTATAAGTTTTGGAAGTGATCACTTTAATATCCTCAATTGTATAAACCTTATATGTAAGGCTTGGGGGAAGTGGTCTAAGAGGACCTTGAACTCTGCTTGGAAGAACTGTGGCCAGTATGTGTAGCAAAGGGATTATGAAGGGTTTGAGGATAACCTGGAGAATCTATGCCAGATGAGGAATTCCATTGTCACATTGGGGAAGTCCTTGGGGGTTGGAGGTTAGTGGGGAGGATGTGGAAGGTTGGTGGAGGACAATGAGGAATTAACACTGATGAGCTGCTAGATCATCTTTTCAACAGCAAGAGGCCAGACCTGAGGAACTGCTTCAGAGGAGGGGATAGAGAAGTGAAAGAAGTTGGCCTATTTCAAAGATTAAGGAAAGTGAGCAATCGTGGCTTAAAGTGCAAAACCTTTCTGATGGACAATCACCCTAACACAGCTTACTTGCAAGCCGTGCTGGTGACTATTACTACTGACATGTTGTGAACCACTTTAGGGAAAGTCATAAAGGAATGAGAGGTACAAGCCTCTAAGGACAGATGTTGTCTTGCGACAGAAGTCCAGGGCTCTCAAGCTGGTCCTTGTGGCATTAAAAGAAGAGGGGGAAGTAACCCCGGGAGAAAAGGGAATTGCTACCTCAAGTGCTAATGGAAGGGGATTCCCCTTCTAAACACTAACACCATCAACACTCTCCCCTCCTCCCATTCCCATCAATTCATCACCAGATCTTCATTAAAAATTAAAGTGCAATTATTCTAATGTTATTAATCTATTGTTATTGTTTGTTATTGTTATTACAATTATTCTTATTGCATTTAACTTAATATTTCATGTGGAAAATTTTTTTTTTCATACTTTTGGGTGTCTTGCACGGATAATTTGATTTCCATTTCCTTTCTTATGGGGAAAATTAATTCGACTTTCGAATTTTCGCATTCGATAGCTCTCAGGAATGAATTAGTATCGAATGTTCGTGGGTCCACTGTATCCTAATTAATAGTAACTAATTAAAAAACTAGATAAGGAGAATAGTACATAGTAATTATAACTAAAACTAAACAAGGGAATAGTTGTTAGTGTTTTTTTACAAATTTATTTGGACTTAATAAATCTTATGTATATTTAGTATAAAATCAAAATACAAGGAATGGTGCAGGTGGTAATATTGTATGGAATGGCAGAATTAAAAGCCTGGTGGCCACATGATAAACTAATCAGTATGATGTTTTGGTTGATTTGGTTATTATTGTGAGATAAAATGATTTTTTAGCAGACTCCTAAATTTAATAAGCTGTTGGGATCCTTGACCTGTTCCGGTAGCAAGTTCCAGATCCCCAATGGAATTAAAGGACACCAATGGAAATAGGGGCAGACCTTGCGATGGTTCATGGACTTTTATGTGCGTGGAGTGCTAGCCTAGGTGTGTCGCTTGATAAGAGGTCGCAGATAGGAGCTCTGCTTCTATGTACGATAATTCTATGTCCTGTATTTGTGTATACCTGAACAAACTACTTACTTACTTACTTATCTTTGGGCCTTTATGTGCATAGCGTTCTTGCATAGTGGAGAGTCTTACTCAGGATGTTGGAAAAGTGCCTTTATGCCTTGTCTGTGACTGCCCCCTGCATTTCTGTTTGATAACTGTCGAGGAGTGTTTAGAGGCGAGGGTTTACAGTAGGTTTAAAGTTCTGTATATGTAGTAGGCACAATAATAGAGTGTTATGTTTGTATATTTAGCAAGTTGAGTCTTTTGAAAAGTGGTGGGGGTGTGCTGTCTAGCACAGGAGCTGGTTATCACCGCACAGCAGCTTTTTGTGCGGGTGATCACCAGCTCCTGTGCTAGACAGCACACCTTCAACCAGAACAGCAACAGACTGCAGCTGAGGATGTTGCTTAAGAGGAGGAAGAGAGGGGAGAGAATGTGCCTTCTTTAGTGATTAAGGACAGTGTGCAAAGTTTGGAATGAGTTGCAAAGTTTTGCCGGAAAATTATATCACCTAACAAAACTGTTGCAAGCCGTGTATGCAAACACGTTCAGTGACAATGTCTTGTCCTATTTTAGGCAAATCTTACAGATACGCCAGAAACAGGCCTCTCTGGACAGATTTTTTGTGCAAACAAGAGTGCAGCAACTCTCAAAGCTGGTCTGTGGCAGTAAAAGACAAGAAGGGGAAGTAAACCCCAGAGAGGGCTTTGATACCTGAAGTCCTTATGGAGGGGGGATTTATTTCCATTCCAAACAATAAAACTCTCCTTCATCTCCTCTCCTCACCTTCTTCATATGCCAACAAGAGTCTTCATTAAAGGTATGTTATGTTTATTTATCATTAAAATTAAAGGCTTTATATTTATTTCTCATTGTTTTCTGTATGTAAAACTACAGTTATTCTTTAAAAAATGTATTTTTTCTGTTAAAATTTGGGGTGTCTGGATGGATTAAAATGTATTTACATTATTTTTAGGAAAAATTCTTAGTTTATGACCATTTAGATTTAGGCCAACCTTCTGGAACAGATTAATTATGAACCACCAGGGGTTCCTCATAATGTATAACAAACAGGAAAGCCTGGGGGTACATGACTAATGAACAGAAGAAATTGTGTTTATAGTTGCCACAAATGTTTACATTATGGAAACTATTTTTAAATTGGTATTCTTTTAATTTGTGAATTTGGCCAAACACTGAATTCTGATCACTTTATAGGGTAGATGAAATAGCTGACGAAAGAGCCAGTTGCTTGTTACTATTCAATTGATTAGAATGGAAGGCATACTAGTAAAAATAGCTAACAAATTTGTCAACTGGATTACAATCAGACTTGAAATCGGCGAAATCACTGGGTGCAATAAACTATGCACAGACTGCTAATTTGCTCCTGCATAATCCCCAAAGTTTTCCATCAAATTTCCTCTTTTCATATTATAACTTCAGGAAAAGATTATCATTTAGAATAATTTTTTTTTCTTATTGGACATTGAGAGAAGAAAGTTTCATTTTGGGGGTTGCCCCGGACAGTGCTTGTTGATGCAAAAGTGTTTGGTACATAGCTCTGAGTGGTAGACAACTGTGGGGATTGTCTGTCTTATTAGCCCACACTATTTCATAACATTGTCAATAAAAAACTTTTTTTTTTCAACAAACCGAACATAGCCCACTCAGGCAGGGTGACCGATAAGAAAAAAGAAAGTTTCTCTTTTTAAATTCAGTAATGTACAACAAGAGAAGGGGTTACTTAGCACCTTGCTCCAGGCATTTTAGTCACCTCTTATGACACGCATGGCCTTACGGAGGGAAGAATTCTGTTCCGCTCCCCATGAAGGTAAGAGGGAAATAAAACAAGAACAAGTATGAATAGAAGAAAACCCAGAGGGGTTATGTATATATTGGCTTGTTAGTTGGTTGGTAGACAGCAACCACCAGTGAGGTCTACCGCTTCATGCCAATACGAAGAACCAAAATTTTACACTCGGCTGTCTTCTTCCAAACCTATCTTCAGGCTTATAATTTATTGTATTCTGCGATCCTTTCTCAGATGGGACCTTTAATGAAAATGGGCCTTCTTCTACGCAATGAAATTCCGTACTGTCAATTATTTGTCCATACCTCGCTGTCTTACAACTGCAGCCCGTATCCACTTCAATAGTGGTTTACAATATGTTCTTTATATCTCTCTCATTCTTTTTTTTTTTTGAGCATTTTTCTATCCCAGACTTTTGCCTTTCCTGTTTCATCATTACCACAACACTTCTCTTAATTGGTGATTTTAATGCCCACCATTTCCTCTGGGGGGTGGGATCTATTGTGACTAACGTGGCATACAGTTGGAGGCTGTTCTCAGCCTCTCACCCACTCCATGTTTTATTACAGGTACTCCCACCCATTTTGATCCTCGTACTCATACTACTCTCTTGCATCGATTATCAGTCTGCGCTTCCTCACTGCACTAGGACTTCACATGGTCTCTTCTACGGACTTACTATGACAGCGATCCAGTTTCGGATCATTCTTACTTCTCCTTCCTATTCACCACCTTTCCTTAGCCCTCGCTGGCATTTTGATCGGGCAAATTTGGGAATCTTTACTCACACCTCACTGCTTTTAGTGAGGTTCTTCTTCATCCTCCATTGATGAGCTCCTACACATCTTCTCAAAGCAGTTTATTACCGAAGCTTCTCATTTTTACCCAAACCCTCAGGGCAGGCATTCTCAGAAAGTGCGTGCCTTGGTGGTCTCTGCATTGTGCTCAGTGCAGTACGTGTTGAAACGTGCTGCATGGGGCAGGTACCGGTACAATTGAACCGCTGAGAGCTTGTTGATTTTAAGCAGAAGCGTGCGATCGCAACCGTTGTCATCCGTGAAGCTAAATGACTTGTTGGCGAGGAGCTATGGTTTCCACCATCACCTCTGCTCTTCTATGAGTGCAGTCTGGAAAGAAAGAGAGGAAATTGAGTGGTAAATACTCTCTGACCAGGCTCTGTTCTCAAGGGTCGTGGTGTTGCATGTAGCAAAATCCTCTCGACGTTGCCATTGAACTTGGCACAATCTGGTACGTTCATTTCCCGAGGGCTCCATCTATGCCCCTCGTTTCTTTTCCTCAAGTCTGCCTGAGAGTTAGTACCCTTGGATTTTCTTCTCTCAGAAGAAGAACTGTATAATGTGCCTTTTACACTTCAAGAACTGGAAGGGCAACGCTCTCAGCTTGCGCATCATTCGGCAGAGCTGGCCCTGACGGACTTCATATTTGTATTTACAACATTTACATCAGTCAGCCATTGTTAGTCCTCTTACAACCTCTTCAATTCTTATTTGGGCACAAGGAGTTCTTCCCAGCTGGGAAATCGCCATTGTTCTCACCTTTTTTCTCAAACCGGGAGGTACTACAGGACATGATGGCCTCCCACTATCGTCCCATCGCTCTTACTAGTGCGTTTGCAATAGTGATGGAACGTCTCGTAAATCGACCGTTTATGTGTATTTAGAGACACACAACAGTCTCTCGCTGTCAATTGGGCTTTCGTAAGGTCGTTCTACCATAGACCCCTTTCTACGCTTGGATTCGTTATTCGTAGTGCCTTTGCGGAATAATCACTCAGTTTTTTGCCATATTTTTTGTACGTGAGAGCATATGACAAACTTAGAGGTATAATATTTTGCCAGGCCCAATTCTCTTAGCCTCCGAAGCAATCTACCATCCTTCCTTAAGAACTTTTTTAACTGACAGTCATTTCCGACCGTGTTTGGAGTCAATAATGGTCTTTCCCCGGACTTGTTCCAATGCTGAAGGTGTCCCTTAGTGGTGTGGTTCTAAGCACAATCACTTTTTCTCCTTGCTATTAAATGTTTTGGCCTCTGTTCTTCCACCCAATATTTGGTCATCACTCTATGTTGATGACTTCGTATTGCTTGTGCAGGCGTGACTGTCATCTTACTGCAGTTTCTCTCCAGCATGCGGTCGACCGTGTTTCCACCTTGGGCCACTTGCAGGGTTTAAATTTTCAAGTACCAAAACTCACCAAATATACTTTCACTAGACGCACTGTTATCTCCGTTCATCCTTTGTATCTCTATGGCTCCCGTATCCCCGAACGTGGATACAGTCAGGTTTCTAAGGCCTTTCTCTTTGACCGTGGTTATCCTGGAAAACCTCACATTTACCTCTCTGAAGGCAACTTTGTCACAGCGGCTAACCTTCTTAAAACCCTTGCTCATCTTTCCAGGGTGAAGCTGATAGTCGTACTCTGCTTCGCCTCGTTCAGCCCTCGTTTATCGAAACTCGATTATGGTGGACCGATTTATTCCGCGGCCTCTCTGCTACTCTCTCTAAGCCTTAACTCTATCTCATCCCCAAGGATTACGTTTGTGCCTTGGTGCTTTTCGCTCTTCCCCTGTTGAGAGCCTCTATACTGAAGCGAAGGTTCCATCCTTGTATGATCGCGTGATGCCCATTGCCTTCGCTACTATGTACACTCTCACGATATAACACAATCCTTCCATTTATTGAAATGGTCACCAATATTAGTTAGAATTCTTTATTCGTTCACTTGCCCCTGTTTGCTCGTCGCTCTTTTCTCTTCGCCTACATTCACTATTGTCTTCCCTTAGTTTACCACCTTTATATGTTCAGTAGCAATCTCACTGTTCCCTACCACCTGGGATAGTTTCCTGGCTGGTTCGGGCTGGTCTTTCTCTTGACTCCCTTGCTCGAAAGCTCAACTGGCCTACGGTGGCTTTCCCGCTCTCTTTTTTCTTGATCACTTACACTACCATTCTACATGCCCCGCTGTGTACACAGATGGCTCTAAGTCTTCAGATGGCGTCTTGATTGCAGCAGTGTTTCCGGACAGCGTCGTGGCGGGGGCATTTACTTTCCTTCATGCTAGCATTTTTACTGCTGAACTGTATGCCATTCTTGCTAGCATTATTCGTATCGCATTATGCCTGTGTCATCATTGTGTAGTCTCAGACTCCCTTGTGGCTCTACAGGCTATACGAAAATTTTGATAATCTATCCCTGTTCTCATTCAACTTTGGCTACGCCGTATCTCTACCAAAATAAAGATATTGTTTTTTGTTGGGTCCCTGGTCATGTTCGAAGTACAGGGCAATGAACAGGCGACCACTGCTGCGCGGTCAGCAGTACATGACTACCACTTCCTATCGATGTGTTCCATTTCTGACTTTTTTGCTGCACTAGCTACCACCTTCGCACCCGTTGGCATCAACGTTGGTCAACTTGACTGGTAACAAAACTTCTTTCTATTAACCGAGCATAGGTTACCTGGCCATCTTCTTGTAATTCAGTGCCGAGGTTGGGAGACCACTCTCTCCCGCCTTCGCAGTGGCCACACTGTCTTACTCATGGGTATCTACATGGAGAGGCACCCTGTTCCTCTCTGTGAGCAATAGGGTCAAGTTACAGTATAGATTAGCCACTTTCTGTTAGACTGCCTCTTATCAACGGTGCACGCAGAATTTACTCCTCCTCGTAGTCTTCGTTCTACTACTCTCTCTTTACCTTCCCTCTTGTGATGGGACCCTCCCTTAATCCTGACTCTCTCATTGACTTCTTGACCAACGAACTGTCCCTGATTACTCCAACAACTCTGATGATACTTTGCACTCCCCTCAGACCCTTTCTAGTTCAGTCTCTTGCTGCCCTTTTACCCTTTCACCATCCACTACCCCGTCGTTCTATGTTCACGTAACCTATACTCATCCATCTCCCTTATTGCTCAATGATGCCCTCCCTTCCTGCCCTGCAGCGCTGTATTGTCCTTGTGGCTTAGCGCTTCTTTTTGATTATAATAATAATAATAATGATCAGAAGGGTTATATTAAGGTTATCCATCGGTTTGGGGGAAAATACAGTTTTATGGTTTCACTTTATTGGTCAATCACATCTACATACACATCTGTAGAAAGATTTACATTAAATGTGAAAAATGAATTATGAAATTCATGCTTTCCCCAGGGAAGCAAAAACATGCATAACACGGATATAATTTGTTAGTCTTTGTAGTTTCTGGATTTGCTAGGACCTCCAAGAATATACACCTTGCAAACAGAGGAATTACTGTGTATATTTTTCCCAATTATTATTCCATGTATTGTTACCATGAAATATTGAGGAGTGGGCTATACAAGTTGTATTTGTTTCATGTTTAAATAAGCTCAAGTTATGAAGAAAAAATGGAAGAAAACAAAACTCCAAAACTTTCACTCAAGATCAAAATAAAATTTTGTACTGAAGGTTATTTTATAACACACCTTAAGGTAAATTTTTTAATCAGTGAGCAACTTATCCTTGCCACACCTGGGAAGTCTAATACCTTGTTCAACAAGAGGAAGTGAAGCACTCCCATTTTCCCTATTTCCACATACAGTACTACCAATGTACTGCACTGTAGATTATAATCACTGTGATTATAATCTCATACTAGTAAGTCACACCAAGCACAGAGAAGCTAGTAACACTATGCAGAGCCAAAACTTTTCAAATTAGGTCAAAGATTTTGGAATACAGTACCAGATAAAAATAAAAATCTTAAGCAATTTCCCAACAATGAATTTATACCACCTTTTGACAATATACTCTAAAGAGTAATTCAATCTTCTCAAGAGAATCTAATTTGTCAATTGTTTCTGAACAAAAATAAGAGCTTAAAACTTTACACCAACTGTGAGAAATAAATTACTAGAAAGAAATCCCTTCTTTCCTTGGAGAGAAAAGACTTGCAGTATATTCTACATGTTTTGCCCTGGTTACTACTGTATCAGACATGGTCAATATTTTTTCTTTCCAAATATAGGAACCGAGCTGTAACAGTTGTGTGTTTCAAGCATAAATGTACAAGAATTATAAAATTAGATTGTTTTAAGAAAAATACAACATGATAGTGAGACAGTATCAATACTGTATTCCAGGCATTGGTTATAGCAGGGTATAAAGTAGGAAACTGAAGACAAAACCAGCCAATAACTTCTGAGAATACTAACAGACTGCTTTGTGTTTCAAACTGCCACTGAACTTTAAAAAGTATTTTGTAAAAATTGCCCTGCACCCTGACAATTATCTTCAAGTACCAAACTTGAAGAATACTGTATGAATATAAACATTAATGACCCTAAAACCATTAAATGGTTTTTCAAATTGTTTGAGATTACAATCAATCTGGTTCTTATCTCCAATTTGGTCATCAGACGTACCACATGCCATTTGGTTAACAATAGCTTTATGTATTTCCCTGTGGGGCATCCTCAGTGCACCAAAACTGGCTTTGAGAAAATGTTGAAATAGTAAATTGTCCCTTGTATTATACTTTTATGTACTGTATTTATCATACAGATAATTCATTGTACACCAAACCCTTTTCAAGAGAGCTATACACAAAAATGAGCTGATATAAAAACTGAATTCATAAAGCAGATTATTTATTTCACATTTTGTCAGCAATTATAGCCAGGTATTGTAGCCATGCTTTTCAATATATTTTCCTAGCATTTTTCTATCAAACTGTGCTTTTCTACTCTCAGAAAAGATGTATTCTTTCTGAAAGCTGATTTTCCAAATGATTTTGCTGCTGTACTCAATGCTTCTGAGGGTTTTAGATATTCCTCCTGGAGGGCTATCACATTTTGAAAGTTGTATTAGAAAGTATTTGAAATGTGGATGGGACTTTGAGACTGATTAATAACAGGAGTGGAGCTGCCTGTTTCCAGAAGCGACAACCACTCGGCCTGCTTGAGCTTGACTTGGAGGTGATGGGGCGTGATTCTGGTGTTGGTTTCTCGGCACATTGCACTCCAAAAGTGGTGATCGTTAGGTCAACATTCTGAGTGTGAACTGCAAACATAATATAATATTAGTTAAGGAAAAATCTAGTTTCTTGCTAAAATTTAATATAAAACTTATGCAAAACCTGACTTGCTTATTAAACCTCAGATATACTGTGCTGCCAAAGACTTAATATACTCTAAATTTTTTCCATTTTAACTGGAGCTGGTAACAGAAACAATCTGCAGTTTTGAAAATGATCAATGGTAGGTGAAACCTAAAAATAAGTCTTCACTACCCCCCCCCCCCCCCCCCCCCCGTCCCCTCCCCCCCCCCCCCACACCCCCACCCCCCCCCACGGTTTTTTTTCTGGCCACCGTTACCAACAGCTTGGCACTGTCTCATCCATAATTTTTGCTCTATACAGAAAACTGGTATGGCTGTGAGCTCCAGTTTAGTTATACCTATCACTGTGGCGGCTATGATGCTTGATGGAGGTACCACTTACCCATATATATTCGTGTATAGCTTGAGATTTTATGACCAAATCTTTTGGCAAAAGCCAGGGAGGGTTCAAACTATTTGTGGATATTACTTTTGGAAGGCGGAAATTCTTAAATACAGAGTGCTATTACCACATTACTTGATTTCAACACCTTTGGTTGCAGCATCAAGTATTAGACCCATAACCAGTGCAGAGCCCCTTAATCCAAAGGGGATACATTCCAAGCCTGCCATGGATACTGAAAACCAATGGATAGTAGCAAAACACTATTTTACAAGTCATTTTTCATTTATATACATACCTATGATGTTGAGTTTTGGAGGGTAGGTCATGGAGGCTTGGAAAGGCATGAGGTGGTTGTGATGGTGGACATGTGGGTAGGCAGTTGTGGGTGTAGTGCAGTGATGGAGCGACGGAGTGGGTGTGTGCACAGCTGGTGTGGGCAGTAATTAGGGTGGTGGTGTCTAAATGACTTAGTAGTGTTAGATGGCATGTTTGTGTTGTGTGGGCCATGAAAACCATGGGTAAGATGTGGGTATGGGGGCTAAAAGCTATGGGAGATGTGTGAGTGAAAGCACGAGTAAGGTGTGAGGCCATGTGGGTTTAAAGCTGTGGGGGATGGTGAGTGAAAGCACGGTATAAGGTGTGGGGCTGGTGTGGGTTCGAAGCCGTGGGGAGTGGTGTGGGTTGGAAAGGTGTGCTTGTCAGTGCCTGGTGTGGGTGGTGATTGGATGATGGGTGACTCTAGGTAGGCGATTATGCAGCTGGTGGTAACTGCGCGTGGTGGGTTGTTACCCACCATCCTCATACCACCAGCTATGTGGTTAGGTATGTAGACAGTATGTTAGGGTAAAGGTCAGGTAGTGTGTGGGTGACGGTCATAGGTAATATTGTGACCTTAATGGGAATGGTGGTTGTGAGGGAATGGTGGCTGAGGATGAATGGTATTGATGTGATGTGTGGCCTATGGGGGGGGAAGAGAATGAATGGGTGGATTGTGTGGCGAGGCATGTGGCTGTGTGGGAGTTGTGTGGTGGAGGTTGTGGTTGAATGGATATGATTGAAGGTGTGTGGCAGTGGGGGAATTATATGCGGCAGGAGAGGCCGGATCGAGTTAGAGGCATGGTTATAGGTGAAGGGTATGTGGCCATGGAGGATTTATCAGGAAGCAGGGTGGTATGGGAGGGTAGTGGACAAGGGAGGCTTCGCTGCTGGGTGTACAGTAAGGAAATGGCCACAAGGGAGAGAGTGATGAAGGAACAGTTGATTGAGGCAGGGGTGTGGCTAAGGTGGCACTGGATGCTATCGTATCTGTATCTAACACTCATACATTGTGCCTCAGCTCTCCTTTGTGTGTGATAACCTCCTCCCATTTTAGTCACATCCAACTGTTTGATTTTAATATATTAAAAATATATTACCCAACACCAACCACGACCACTTCCACCTCCACCACCAGACACACACCACCACCCAGACCACAACCACGGCCTCCATCACCACGACTTCCCATGGAAACACCAATACTCCCATTGCCACTACCATGGACTTCCATTGCTACCACCAACCCACAACCTCCACGGACCAACACCACCACGACCTCCAACCACCACAACCTCCATTGACACCACCACTACAACTTCCCATCACCACAACCTCCCAATTGCACCACCACAACTCCACTTGCCACCATGACCTACCACTACCACCACCAAACCACACAATCACCTCCACTGCTACCACTATTATAATACAGGTCTGCCATCACAAATCGGCAATCAGACATCCAGTTCATCACTTAATCGGCACTATTTTCGGCTAGCACAATTCAATATCCAGGGTTGCCCACAACTACCTGCTGGTACAGGTCCCCCATCACAAATCCGGCATTCAGTTATTCGGCACTTGTTTGGCTAGCATAATTTTCAAATTTCCCCCCAGGGTCACCACACCACCTGCTGGTACTGTTTGGTGGCGCTACTTGCTGCATAAGTTCATTCCAAATTCTTTTTTTCTCCATTTATTGTTTTAACCTCCTGCTTACTTTCTAGCCCTAGCCATGGTTCCAATGATAAAAGAAATGGCTTCTCATTATGTAAAGCACCTACACAGTACATTATCCATTAAGCCGGGTCCACCATCTGGAGAAGGACCCGGGCCGGATATTTACCGGCAATTCTCTAATGACATGAATGAATGATGCCATTAATGATAAGGTGGTTTTGAAAGCCAACTGTCGGTTTTGCCCATGAGCTCAGTATCGTGAGGCAGGAGAATATGCTTTATTATTACGTAATATCAACACGACAGCTTTGTTGCTATCACAATTGATTAATATGACATAATAAACAATATAAATAACATAAAACATGTGAAATACTCCAGAATAAATACATATTTGGCATACACTGAGCAAACTCGACGGAGGTAATGAACGAGGATAATGAATAAAATACCATTTATTGTACAAGTGAGCAGCCCTATGTCCATTCGCACATGCTATTTCATTACTTTTTAACAAGTCCTAGAAACTAGCACCTTCCCCGAAACTACTCAAGACAAGCAAGGTTACACCAATACTAACAGGTGGTGACCCTAACAGATGTAATAAAAAAAAAAAAAAAATCATAAAAAACAATATAGGCCAATATCAAAATTACCATTGCTATCCAAAATCTTTGAGAAAACTCATGCCAACAGGAGTGACTGTAATTCATTTATAACGTCACAAACATACTCAACTCCTGCCAGTTTGGATTCAGGAAAAATAAAAGCATATTGTGATGCAATTGTAAAAATGATAGATCTGCTTTACTCAGCATTGGGAAAATAAGCACATTCCGCTAGGAATTTTTATGACCTAAGAAAAGATTTTGACACAGTAAACCACAGCATCCTACTCCAACAAAACTTGACCATTATGGTATAAGAGGCCAGGCGCCTTGCATCATTTCAAATCCTACCAAACTAACAGGCTATCAGTATGTCACCATTTAAAGACACCAGCATCATCAACACAGCCACTTGATACTGGAGTTCCACAAGGGAGTGTACCTTGGACCCCTGCTCTTCCTCATTTACATCAATGACTTCCAAAACGTATCCCAACACCTGAAACCATTCTCTTTGCTGACGGACACGACTTATGTCAATCTCTCACCTAATCTTCCACCCTTCAAACACCATTGTTAATGAGGGCCTGCTCCAAAAAATATCAACTTGGATGACAGACCAATAAACTTACACTTAAACACTGGCAAAACCTACTACTTTATGTTTGGTAGCAGAGAAGGTGCTGCACAACTAACATTAAGATCGACAGGCAACTTAATTAACAGACATAATGAGGGCATAATTTCTTAGCCTATACCTCGACAAAAAACCTGAATTTCTGCACCCATATCCAACACACATCAAAAAAAGTTATCCAAATACAGTTGGGATCCCTCTCCAAGATATGATACTACATGCTGCAAATTGCCCTATCTCACAATATACATTCCACTCATTTTCCTTACCATCACCTACACTATTTGTGCTGGGAATCAACTGCAGCAATACACCTAAAGCCAATAATAATCTCGACAAAAAGCTGTAAATAAGGAATAATCACTAAATTTCCATCCCCTGGCAACCACCCCCCCCCCCCCACTCTTCATTGATCTAAACTTACTCCTGTTCAGAACATCCACACTTACTACTGTGCAATCTACATATACAGGACCTTAACCCTTTGACTGTCGAAGGGGCCCAATACTAAAGTGGTCTCCTGGATGTCGCAAAAATATTCGAAAAAAAAAATATTTATTTTTTTCTTATGAAACTTGTTAAGATTATTTTTCTGATTGTTTTAGTCCCAAAAAAAAAATTTTTACCATCGTACTTACCGAGATATAGAGTCCTGAAGTTTGCTGGAAATTGATCTGCGAGCGGCAACAGCGGCGACTGCAGGTCACCCGGTATAAACTGTGATTACTTGTATGATGGTTTCTTGTTTTTTTTTCATATTATATTTTTTCACATAACTTTTGTGGCCTGTGAGACCAAATTATTGTGCAATGTTTAAATATACAACTCTTGAATGTAACACAATTATTGCAAAAAACACTCGTATCATTATAAGTTGCTAAAAACTTGTTTACACAAACAAACAATGTAAACAAATGTTTATTATGATTGTTTTATAATATATATACATCATGTTACAATCACTGGGACACTCTTTCTAGAAGTGTGCAGCTTGTGGAAAATTCTCTTGAAAACATGGGTATAAGCACAATGGTGTTTACACTCCTCACACATAAAAAACGAGTGTCTCTGCGTTTTTGTGGGCATTTTGTGCCCTCTAATACCACTCCTGTCATCCAGCCATGGACCGCAGGGTCCATTTCAAACTTCAAAAGCTGTACACCAAAGCAATGTTTCAAAGGTGCTTTGAAGCGATCTTGGACACTGAAATGACCCTAAGAGAGTTCTAGAGGAATGACTTCAATATCCTCCCCCCCAGTTGCATAACCCTTATTAGATAAGGCTTGTGGCAGGGAGTAACTTCTCTACTTGGAGAAAAACTGTGGCCAGAATGTACCCAAAGAGAAGGATTTCGAAGGTGTTAGAGGATGACCCTGATGACCCTACTCTGTTCTGGAATCTATTGCTATGGAATTTGGGTAAGTCCATGTGGGTTTGGATGTGGAGTGCCCCCAGTGAGGATGTGGAAAGAGTTGGTTGGTGGGACAACAGAGAAGAGCTAACCACTGAGAGCTGCAAGACCTTAAATAATAACATAATAAAATTAATAAGTTTAGTTCTTTGTTAAGGTTACAATGTGTAATTACTATTTTGATTTTGCTAAGTACAAAGATAGCCACTATCATGCCGAGGAATTTCAGGCAAACTACTGTGGACCCCGACATTCGATTGGCATCGACATTCGATGCAATTTTAACGCAAAAATTTTGCCTGACATTCGATGGGATAAAACCCAAAATATTTGATACGATTCGTACGAGCGTGTCCACGTGTGGCCTGAACTGCCCGTTGTGTGCCGTTTCAGTGTTTACAAGCCAGCCAGGTTTGGGTGCGTGCACTCTAAGGATACATTCGGTACATTCCATATTATCAATATTATCACTGTTGTTTGGTGCTTGTTTCTGCAAAAATAAGTCACCATGGGCCCCAAGAAAGCTTCTAGTGCCAAGCCTTCGAGAAAAAAAAAAGGATAAATGCACTATTGTAATGAAGAAAGAGATATTTGCATAGTACGAAAGTGGAGTAGCGTGTGTTGGAGCTGGGCCTGGTTGTATAGTAAACCCCAATCAACCATCTCTACTATAGTTGAGCAGTGGAAAACGCAACAAGGAAGCGGGTTGTTGCTAAAGGTTTGCAACTTTGTTTTCGAAACAGAGATCGCTAGTGTTAGATGATGTTGAGAGGGGACTGTTATTTGGTTTGGATAAATGAAAACAGATAGCAGGAGACAGCACTACTCAAGCGATCATTTGTGAAACGGCTAGCCGTTGCATGATGATATGGTAAAGAAATTGCCTGCAACTAGTGGTGACGTGAGTGATTATAATACCAGCAAAAGGTTGGTTTGAAAGATTTAGAATCGCGTGCCATACACAGTGTGGTTAAGCATGGTGGGCATGCCAGTTTGGACCACAAAGCGGCTGAAAAATTATATTTATTATTATCCACACTGGCCGATTTCCCACCAAGGCAGGGTGGCCGAAAAAGAAAAAACTTTCACCATCATTCACTCCATCACTGTCTTGCCAGAAGGTGTGCTTTTACACTTACAGTTTTTTAAATGCTACATTAACACCCCTCCTTCAGAGTGCAGGCACTTGTACGTCCCATCTCCAGGACTCAAGTCCGGCCTGCCGGTTTCCCTGAAATCCCTCATAAATGTTAATTTGCTCACCCAACTCCAACAGCACGTCAAAAAATCATGTGCACGAATTTCAAGGAGTACATAGAGGCTGAAGGATTGAAACCTTGAACAAGTGTTTAAGTGTGATGAAAACAGGCCTGTTTTGGAAGAGAAATTGCCAAGCAGGACTACCATTACTCAGGGAAAAGGCACTCCCAGGGACATAAGCCTATGAAAGACAGGCTTACTCTTCTGATGTGTGTCCAATGCTTAGTGGCTGATTGCAAAGTTGAAGCCTTGATTGGTGTATCCACTTCAGAATCTCCCTGAGCAGTTCAGGCACAAAAAGAATTATCCTCAAGGCTTATATGTGTGTGCTGTGGAGGGCCAGACAGTAAGGCATGGGTCATACGGGACTTTTTCGATGACTGGTTACACATGCATTTGCCCCCAATGTGAAAAATTACCTAATGAAAAGGAAAATTTGACCTTAGTGCCTCCTGGTATTAGACAATGCCCCTGTCCATCCCTACAGATTGGCAGAGCAAACTTTATGGGGACATGGCTTCAATTAAGGTCAAGTTTTTTTGCCTCTAATACCATCCTCTCTGCAGCCCAGGACAGCAGTTCATTTCCAACTTCAAGAAACTTTACACAAAATCTATTGTTTCATAAGTGCTTTGTAGTGACCACAGTCAAACTCATCTTGACTTATAAGTTTTGGAAGTGATCACTTTAATATCCTCAATTGTATAAACCTTATATGTAAGGCTTGGGGGAAGTGGTCTAAGAGGACCTTGAACTCTGCTTGGAAGAACTGTGGCCAGTATGTGTAGCAAAGGGATTATGAAGGGTTTGAGGATAACCTGGAGAATCTATGCCAGATGAGGAATTCCATTGTCACATTGGGGAAGTCCTTGGGGGTTGGAGGTTAGTGGGGAGGATGTGGAAGGTTGGTGGAGGACAATGAGGAATTAACACTGATGAGCTGCTAGATCATCTTTTCAACAGCAAGAGGCCAGACCTGAGGAACTGCTTCAGAGGAGGGGATAGAGAAGTGAAAGAAGTTGGCCTATTTCAAAGATTAAGGAAAGTGAGCAATCGTGGCTTAAAGTGCAAAACCTTTCTGATGGACAATCACCCTAACACAGCTTACTTGCAAGCCGTGCTGGTGACTATTACTACTGACATGTTGTGAACCACTTTAGGGAAAGTCATAAAGGAATGAGAGGTACAAGCCTCTAAGGACAGATGTTGTCTTGCGACAGAAGTCCAGGGCTCTCAAGCTGGTCCTTGTGGCATTAAAAGAAGAGGGGGAAGTAACCCCGGGAGAAAAGGGAATTGCTACCTCAAGTGCTAATGGAAGGGGATTCCCCTTCTAAACACTAACACCATCAACACTCTCCCCTCCTCCCATTCCCATCAATTCATCACCAGATCTTCATTAAAAATTAAAGTGCAATTATTCTAATGTTATTAATCTATTGTTATTGTTTGTTATTGTTATTACAATTATTCTTATTGCATTTAACTTAATATTTCATGTGGAAAATTTTTTTTTTCATACTTTTGGGTGTCTTGCACGGATAATTTGATTTCCATTTCCTTTCTTATGGGGAAAATTAATTCGACTTTCGAATTTTCGCATTCGATAGCTCTCAGGAATGAATTAGTATCGAATGTTCGTGGGTCCACTGTATCCTAATTAATAGTAACTAATTAAAAAACTAGATAAGGAGAATAGTACATAGTAATTATAACTAAAACTAAACAAGGGAATAGTTGTTAGTGTTTTTTTACAAATTTATTTGGACTTAATAAATCTTATGTATATTTAGTATAAAATCAAAATACAAGGAATGGTGCAGGTGGTAATATTGTATGGAATGGCAGAATTAAAAGCCTGGTGGCCACATGATAAACTAATCAGTATGATGTTTTGGTTGATTTGGTTATTATTGTGAGATAAAATGATTTTTTAGCAGACTCCTAAATTTAATAAGCTGTTGGGATCCTTGACCTGTTCCGGTAGCAAGTTCCAGATCCCCAATGGAATTAAAGGACACCAATGGAAATAGGGGCAGACCTTGCGATGGTTCATGGACTTTTATGTGCGTGGAGTGCTAGCCTAGGTGTGTCGCTTGATAAGAGGTCGCAGATAGGAGCTCTGCTTCTATGTACGATAATTCTATGTCCTGTATTTGTGTATACCTGAACAAACTACTTACTTACTTACTTATCTTTGGGCCTTTATGTGCATAGCGTTCTTGCATAGTGGAGAGTCTTACTCAGGATGTTGGAAAAGTGCCTTTATGCCTTGTCTGTGACTGCCCCCTGCATTTCTGTTTGATAACTGTCGAGGAGTGTTTAGAGGCGAGGGTTTACAGTAGGTTTAAAGTTCTGTATATGTAGTAGGCACAATAATAGAGTGTTATGTTTGTATATTTAGCAAGTTGAGTCTTTTGAAAAGTGGTGGGGGTGTGCTGTCTAGCACAGGAGCTGGTTATCACCGCACAGCAGCTTTTTGTGCGGGTGATCACCAGCTCATGTGCTAGACAGCACACCTTCAACCAGAAACAGCAACAGACTGCAGCTGAGGATGTTGCTTAAGAGGAGGAAGAGAGGGGAGAGAATGTGCCTTCTTTAGTGATTAAGGACATGTGTGCAAAGTGGAATGAGTTGCAAAGTTTTGCCGGAAAATTATATCACCTAACAAAAATGTTGCAAGCCGTGTATGCAAACACGTTCAGTGACAATGTCTTGTCTATTTTAGGCAAATCTTACAGATACGCCAGAAACAGGCCTCTCTGGACAGATTTTTTGTGCAAACAAGAGTGCAGCAACTCTCAAAGCTGGTCTGTGGCAGTAAAAGACAAGAAGGGGAAGTAAACCCCAGAGAGGGCTTTGATACCTGAAGTCCTTATGGAGGGGGGATTTATTTCCATTCCAAACAATAAAACTCTCCTTCATCTCCTCTCCTCACCTTCTTCATATGCCAACAAGAGTCTTCATTAAAGGTATGTTATGTTTATTTATCATTAAAATTAAAGGCTTTATATTTATTTCTCATTGTTTTCTGTATGTAAAACTACAGTTATTCTTTAAAAAATGTATTTTTTCTGTTAAAATTTGGGGTGTCTGGATGGATTAAAATGTATTTACATTATTTTTAGGAAAAATTCTTAGTTTATGACCATTTAGATTTAGGCCAACCTTCTGGAACAGATTAATTATGAACCACCAGGGGTTCCTCATAATGTATAACAAACAGGAAAGCCTGGGGGTACATGACTAATGAACAGAAGAAATTGTGTTTATAGTTGCCACAAATGTTTACATTATGGAAACTATTTTTAAATTGGTATTCTTTTAATTTTGTGAAATTGGCCAAAACACTGAATTCTGATCACTTTATAGGGTAGATGAAATAGCTGACGAAAGAGCCAGTTGCTTGTTACTATTCAATTGATAGAATGGAAGGCATACTAGTAAAATAGCTAACAATTTTGTCAACTGGAACAATCAGACTGAAATTCGGCGAAATCACTGGTGCATAAACTATGCACAGACTGCTAACTTTGCTCCTGCATAATCCCCAAAGTTTTCCATCAAATTTCCTACTTTTCATATTATTAACTTCAGGAAAAGATTATCATTTTAGAATAATTTTTTTTTCTTATTGGACATTGAGAGAAAGTTTCATTTTGGGGGTCTGGACAGTGCTTGTTGATGCAAAAGTGTTTGGTACATAGCTCTGAGTGGTAGACAACTGTGGGATGTCTGTCTTATTAGCCCACACCTTTCATACATTTCAATAAAAAACTTTTTTTTTTCAACGAACCGACCATATCCCACTCAGGCAGGGTGACCTAAAAAAGAAAAATGAAAGTTTCTCTTTTTAAATTCAGTAATGTACACAAGAGAAGGGGTTACTAGCCCCTTGCTCCAGGCATTTTAGTCACCTCTTATGACACGCATGGCTTACGGAGGAAGAATTCTGTTCCGCTTCCCCATGAAGGTAAGAGGAAATAAACAAGAACAAGTATGAAAATAGAAGAAAACCCAGAGGGGTATGTATATATTGGCTTGTAGTAGGTTGGTAGACAGCAACCACCCAGGGAGGTACTACCGTCCTGCCAAGTGAGTGTAAAACGAAAGCCTGTAATTGTTTTACATGATGGTAGGATTGCTGGTGTCTTTTGTCTTTCTCATAAATATGCAAGATTACAGGTATGTCTTGCTACTTCTACTTACACTTAGGACACACTACACATACATGTACACATTTATTTATACACACTCATCTGAGTTTTCTTTGATTTTATCTTAATAGTTCTTGGTCTTATTACTTTTCCTTTTATATCCATGGGGAAGTGGAATAAGAATCTTTCCTCCGTAAGCCATGCGTGTTGTAAAAGTCAACTAAAATGCCAGGAACAATGGGCTAGTAACCCCTTTTCCTGTAAAGATTACTAAAAACAATAAGAAGAAGAAAATTGTCAAAGTGGGAAGTCTGAATGTGCGTGGATGTTGTGCAAACGATAAGAAAGAGATGATTGAGGATGTTATGAATGAGAAGAAGCTGGATGTCCTGGCTTTAAGTGAAACAAAGCTGAAGGGGGTGGGAGAGTTTCAATGGAGAGGAATAAATGGGATTAGGTCAGGGGTTTCAAATAGAGTTAGAGCTAAAGAAGGAGTAGCAATAATGTTGAAGGATAAGCTATGACAGGAAAAGAGGGACTATAAATGTAATAATTCAAGGATTATGTGGAGTAAAATAAAGATTGGATGTGAAAAGTGGGTTATAATAAGCGTGTATGCACCTGGAGAAGAGAGAAGTGTAGAGGAGAGAGAGAGATTTTGGGAAATGTTGAGTGAATGCGTGGGGAGTTTTGAATCAAGTGTGAGAGAAATGGGGTTGGGGATTTCAATGCTAAAGTAGGTAAAAATATTATGGAGGGAATAGTAGGTAAATTTGGGGTGCCAGGGGTAAATGTGAATGGGGAGCCTTTAATTGAGCTATGTGTAGAAAGAGATTTAGTAATAAGTAATACATATTTTATGAAAAAGAGGATAAATAAATATACAAGGTATAATGTAGCACGTAATGAAAGTAGTTTATTAGATTATGTATTGGTGGATAAAAGGTTGATGGGTAGGCTCCAGGATGTACATGTTTATAGAGGGGCAACTGATATATCGGATCATTATTTAGTTGTAGCTACAGTTAGAGTAAGAGGTAGATGGGAAAAGAGGAAGGTGGCAACAACAAGTAAGAGGGAGGTGAAAGTGTATAAACTAAGGGAGGAGGAAGTTCGGGTGAGATATAAGCGACTATTGGCAGAAAGGTGGGCTAGTGCAAAGATGAGTAGGGGGGGGGTTGAAGAGGGTTGGAATAGTTTTAAAAATGCAGTATTAGAATGTGGGGTAGAAGTTTGTGGTTATAGGAGGGTGGGGGCAGGAGGAAAGAGGAGTGATTGGTGGAATGATGAAGTAAAGGGTGTGATAAAAGAGAAAAAGGTAGCTTATGAGAGGTTTTTACAAAGCAGAAGTGTTATAAGAAGAGAAGAGTATATGGAGAGTAAAAGAAAGGTGAAGAGTGGTGAGAAAGTGCAAAAGGAGAGCAGATGATAGAGTGGGAGAGGCACTGTCAAGAAATTTTAATGAAAATAAGAAAAAATTTTGGAGTGAGTTAAACAAGTTAAGAAAGCCTAGGGAAAGTATAGATTTGTCAGTTAAAAACAGAGTAGGGGAGTTAGTAGATGGGGAGATGGAGGTATTAGGTAGATGGCGAGAATATTTTGAGGAACTTTTAAATGTTGAGGAAGAAAGAGAGGCGGTAATTTCATGCACTGGTCAGGGAGGTATACCATCTTTTAGGAGTAAAGAAGAGCAGAATGTAAGTGTGGGGGAGGTACGTGAGGCATTACGTAGAATGAAAGGGGGTAAAGCAGCTGGGACTGATGGGATCATGACAGAAATGTTAAAAGCAGGGGATGATATAGTGTTGGAGTGGTTGGTACTTTTGTTTAACCCTTTCAGGGTCCGTCCCGTAGATCTACGGCTTTACGTTCAGGGTCCAAACCGTAGATCTACGCCATGAGCTCAGCTTACTCTGATAAACTGTGAGTGGTACATTTGGGCCTAGATATGAGAGAATACATCTAGGTGGTATGTGTGCACCACATAAAACAGATCCTGCAGCACACTGTGTATAATGAGAGAAAAAAACTTAAATCATGATTTTTCGATTAAAACAGCAACTTTGCAGTGTTTTTTCGTATGTTTTTTATAGTTGTATTTGCGATTTCTTGGTCTCATTTGATAGAATGGAAGACATATTACAGAAATAGAGATGATTTTGATTGGTTTTAGCACTGGAAATGGCTTGAAACTGAGCTCAAAGTAGCGGAAATGTTAAATTTTTGCCGATATTCAAGAGTAAACAAACGACCTCACACGTCTAATACACACCAGCTGGTGGGTCTAATATACATTCACAAATATGGTGATGATATTTTATACAATTATTACAGTATTGCATAAGAGTAAATCTTCTATTTTTTGGTGTGAATAAAAATTCATTATGTGAATAAAAAATCAAAATGGAATTTATTTGTAAAGCCTCAAAACAAACTAATGAACAGAGGAAACGTTAGTTTAGTGCCAGGAATGCCTACATTGTTTATTCTGGACCCTATTTTGAAATTGGAATATTTTGAACTTTGTGTTAAATTGGCCAAATTAACAATTTCCGATCACTTTATTTTGTAGTTGAAACAGTTGACTTGGAGATTTCTTGTGCTCAATCGATAGAATAGAAGTAATACTAGTGAAATAGCTAAGAATTTGGTTGATTGGAATAATGTAATTGGCCTAAAATGGGAGTCAAAGTCGGCAAAATCGCCGATTCGTAAATGTCGCTGACACATCAAAATTCGCGAGAGCATAATTTCGTCAATTTTCCACCAAATTTCGTACTTTTTGTTTTATTACCTTCACAAAAAGATTCTCTACGATTTCATAAGAAAAAATAACAAATTTTTTTTTTTTAAATTCTTGGACACTGGTGCGTAACTCCAGATTTGGGCCTTGGACCCTGAAAGGGTTAATAAATGTATGAAAGAGGGGAAGGTATCTAGGGATTGGCGGAGAGCATGTATAGTTCCTCTATATAAAAGGGAAAGGGGACAAAAGAGACTGTAAAAATTATAGAGGAATAAGTTTACTGAGTATACCAGGAAAAGTTTACGGTAGGGTTATAACTGAAAGAATTAGAGGTAAGACAGAATGTAGGATTGTGGATGAGCAAGGAGGTTTCAGAGTGGGTAGGGGATGTGTAGATCAAGTGTTTACATTGAAGCATATATGTGAACAGTATTTAGATAAAGGTAGGGAAATTTTTATTGCATTTATGGATTTAGAAAAGGCATATGATAGAGTGGATAGAGGAGCAATGTGGCAGATGTTACAAGTACAGTGTATATGGAATAGGTGGTAAGTTATTAAATGCTGTAAAGAGTTTTTATGAGGATAGTGAGGCTCAGGTTAGGGTGTGTAGAAGAGAGGGAGACTATTTTCCGGTAAAAGTAGGTCTCAGACAGGGATGTGTAATGTCACCATGGTTGTTTAATATATTTATAGATGGGGTTGTAAAGGAAGTAAATGCTAGGGAGTTCGGGAGAGGGGTGGGATTAAATTTTGGGGAATCAAATTCAAAATGGGAATTGACACAGTTACTTTTTGCTGATGATACTGTTCTTATGGGAGATTCTAAAGAAAAATTGCAAAGGTTAGTGGATGAGTTTGGGAATGTGTGTAAAGGTAGAAAGTTGAAAGTGAACATAGAAAAGAGTAAGGTGATGAGGGTATCAAATGATTTAGATAAAGAAAAATTGGATATCAAATTGGGGAGGAGGAGTATGGAAGAAGTGAATGTTTTCAGATACTTGGGAGTTGATGTGTCGGCGGATGGATTTATGAAGGATGAGGTTAATCAAAAGAATTGATGAGGGAAAAAAGGCGAGTGGTGCATTGAGGTATATGTGGAGTCAAAAAACGTTATCTATGGAGGCAAAGAAGGGAATGTATGAAAGTATAGTGGTACCAACACTCTTATATGGGTGTGAAGCTTGGGTGGTAAATGCAGCAGCGAGGAGACGGTTGGAGGCAGCGGAGATGTCCTGTTTAAGGGCAATGTGTGGTGTAAATATTATGCAGAAAATTCGGAGTGTGGAAATTAGGAGAAGGTGTGGAGTTAATAAAAGTATTAGTCAGAGAGCAGAAGAGAGGTTGTCGAGGTGGTTTGGTCATTTAGAGAGAATGGATCAAAGTAGAATGACATGGAAAGCATATAAATCTATAGGAGAAGGAAGGCGGGGTAGGGGTCGTCCTCGAAAGGGTTGGAGAGAGGGGGTAAAGGAGGTTTTGTGGGTGAAGGGCTTGGACTTCCAGCAAGCGTGCGTGAGCGTGTTAGATAGGAGTGAATGGAGACGAATGGTACTTGGGACCTGACGATCTGTTGGAGTGTGAGCAGGGTAATACTTAGTGAAGGGATTCAGGGAAACCGGTTATTTTCATGTAGTCGGACTTGAGTCCTGGAAATGGGAAGTACAATGCCTGCACTTTAAAGGAGGGGTTTGGGATATTGGCAGTTTGGAGGGATATGTTGTGTATCTTTATATGTATATGCTTCTAAACTGTTGTATTCTGAGCACCTCTGCAAAAACAGTGATAATGTGTGAGTGAGTGTTGAATGATGAAAGTATTTTCTTTTTGGGGATTTTCTTTCTTTTTTGGGTCACCCTGCCTTGGTGGGAGACGGCCGACTTGTTGAAAAAAAAAAAAAAAAACATGCATGTGTAGTGTGACCTAAGTGTAAGTAGAAGTTGCATGTTTGCAAGACAGAAAAAAGACACCAGCAATCCTACATTCATGTAAAACAATTGCAGGAATAAAAAAAATTAGTACAGTGGACCCCCGGTTTACGATATTATTTCATTCCAGAAGTATGTTCAGGTGCCAGTACTGAACGAATTTGGTCCCATAAGGAATATTGTGAATTAGATTAGTCCATTTCAGACCCCCAAACATACACGTACAAACGCACTTACATAAATACACTTACATAATTGGTCGCATTGGGAGCTGATCGTAAAGCGGGGGTCCACTGTATTAATAATAGTAACACGGAAGAATTTTATCCCATTTTAAATTCCTTGTTCCCTCTGCATGTTGATATACAAGTGTTTGGAGATGGTTATAAGACTACTGAGCAGTAGATGGCTATCAGTCATCCATTTATGTTTTATCAGGTGAAGGTTGTGGGTCAGCTGTTAAGGTTTATAGTATGTACCGCTGCAGCACCAGCAGCCACTTTCTCCCAGGCCATAGAAATTTCTGAACAGAAACATTTTCATGCCTGAGCTACCTTTTCTAAAACCTTACAGGATGTATGTTTAGTCAAAACTGATTGAAAATATTCTCAATTAAAGCTTGTTTTTCACACAATGTACATAGCATTCCCACTCCTTAGTTACTCAGCTACTTTGTAGGTTATATAGACTTGTAAAACAATTGTAAATTAGGTTTTCTATTATGTATTTTATTTACAACAATAAATGTATTTAAACTGAAAGAATCCCATTAATCATAAATACAAATATGTACAAACTTACCTAAATCTCTCTTAATTTGTTCAAGGGAAATATGTGGCAATACTTCTTGTACCTGTTGGGCCATTCTGTGCACTTCAGGATTCAACATGGGATTTGCCGCTGCTGCTGCCTCTCTGGCAAGTCGCTTCATGTATTCCACCTGACCAGTAACACACACACACAGATTTATAAATATAACTTTTTTTGCAGAAAATATATTATATTTTTTCAAAAGTTAAAGTAAAAGAAAAAAGTATTCTTCTTAAATACAAGTATTTATTTTATTGATTTATTATCACACTGGCCGATTCCCACCAAGGCAGGGTGGCCTGAAAAAGAAAAACTTTCACCATCATTCACTCCATCACTGTCTTGCCAGAAGGGTGCTTGACAGTGATGGAGTGAATGATTAAATACAAGTGATGACGAAATTAAAATAAACAATTGGACCGAAGAGTTAGCATTATATCATATATACATATTCTATTCTCTGACGAAAACCTAAAACACTGTACAGCAAAACTGTTGTATGCTTATAATGTATATGTTATGTAGATATACCTGTACATTTACTACCTTCTATTGTAACCCCTTCCACTATTCTACTCTGTAGCAAAGAATATCTTAGTATGCTTTCTGTGCCTATTCATTACTCTGTAATTACAGTGTCTGCTTTCCTATTGATAGTGTTAGGACATACTTACATAATAAATGCAGTAATCATGTCTTTATTTTCTATCAGCTAACAACAGTATATATAATGCTTTTAATCATAGTAATTCATTTTTTTTAGTTCCAAGATTCATTTGTTGGTCTTCTGACTTTTTTTTTTTTTAACTTATTCACCTTTAAAGCAACAGGAGTAACCACAGACACATATTTAGTACAATAAAAAAATTAACCCTGCATTTAAAAGGTTTTTTATTTTTTTACACACTGGCTGTTTGTCACTGAGGTAGGGAGACCCAATAAAGAAACACTTTCACCATCATTCACACTATCACGTCTTACTAGAGGTGCAAAGACACGACAGTTTAGATTTCCCTCTAAACAGCAAATATCCCAAATCCCTCCTTTAGAGTGCAGGCATTGTACTTCCCACCACTAGAACCCAAGTCTGGTTAACCAGTTTCCCTGAATCCCTTCACAAAATACTACCTTTCTCACACTCCAACAGCTCGCCAAATCCCATACCTGCTGAATGTCCAAGCCCCTTACACACAAAACCTCCTTTACCCCCTCCCTCCATCCTTTCCTAGGGCGACATCTACCCTGCCTTCCCTCCACTACAGATTTATACACCCTATAACTCATCCTATTTTGCTCCAGCCTCTTTAAGTGTCCAAACCACCTTAACAACCCCTCCTCAGCCCTCCAGATAATACTTATAGTAACTCCACACCTCCTCCTAACCTCAACCTACAAATTTTCTGCATAATATTTACACCACACATAGCCCTCAAACACATCTCCATTGCCTCCAGCCTCCTTCTCACTGCAACATTCACAACCCATGCTTCACACCCATATAAGAGGTTGATACAACTATACACTCATGGATTACCCTCTTTGCCTCCTTGGATAACGTTCTTTATCTCCACAGATACCTCAATGCACCACTCACCTTTTTTACCTTCATCAATTTACAAGAGATTTTTTTTAATTCTTTCAGTAATAACTATCATATACCTTACCAGGTATATTCAACAGGTTTATTCCTCTATAATTCTTACACTCTCATTTGCTCCCTTTGCCTTTATACAAAGGAACTATGCATGCTCTCTGCCAATCCCTTCCTCTGCCCTGCCCTTCCCCTCACTCATACATTTATTAACCCTTTAAGGGTTTCTGATGTACTAGTACGGCTTACGCACCAGGGTTATTGACGTACTGGAACGCCTAAATTCTAGCGCCTTCAAATCTAGCGAGAGAAAGCTGGTAGGCCTACATGTGAAAGAATGGGTCTATGTGGTCAGTGTGTGCAGTAAAAAAAAAATCTAGCAGCACACAGTGCGTAATGAGAAAAAAAAACTTTGACCATGTTTTTGGAATAAAACAGCGATTTTGCACTGTATTTTTGTATGGTATTCTAGTTTTCCTGGTCTCATTTTATACAATGGAAGACATATTACAGAAATTGAGATGATTTTGATTGGTTTCACAATGAGAAGTGCCTTGAAATTGAGCTCAAAGTAGCAGAAATGTTCAATTTTTACCAAAGTTCAAAAGTAAACAAATCATGCCAAGCGTCCAATACACGTCAACTGGTGAGTCCAATATTTTTTCACAAGTGCGCTGATATTATTTATACAATTTCTACACTAATGCAGTAGTCTGCATAACAGTAAATCTTCTATTTTTTGTAAGAATAAAAATTCAAAGTGGAAAGCCAAAGAAATGTAAGAGGGGCCTGGGGATGTGACTAATGAACAGAGAACTTATTTTAGTGCCAGGAATGTCTTTCTTGTTTACTCAGGACCCTAATCGGAAATTGGCATCTTTTGAAATTTGTGTGAAATTGGCAAAATTGCTAAATTCTGACCACTTTATTGGATAGTTGAAATCAGTAAATGGGTGGTTTCTTGTACTCATTTGATGGAAAAAATGGAGTTCTAGCGAAATAGTTATGATTTCTGTTGACTAGTACACTGGAATTGGCTAAAAATAGGGTTCGAAGTGGGCGAAATCGCCGATGCGTAAACATCGTCGAGACCACTAACTTCACGAGAGCATAATTCCATAAGTTTTCCCTCAAATTTCATACTTTTGGTGTCATTATGATTGGGAAAAGATTCTCTGTCTTTTCATAAGAAAAAATAATTTTTTTTTTAAATTGGGGACCCTGAGAGCAAGTCTCGGAGAGGGCCTGGGGAGCCTGAAATGGTTAACCAACCATGGTGACATTACATATCCCTGTCTAAGATCTACTTTTACCGGGAAGTAGTCTAGTTATATTGTACTTTTAATGTCTTCCTGCATATTATTGCATAAAAAAATCATAATAAAATCCCCATTAACTCTTTGACTGTTTCGGTCGTTTATATACGTCTTACAAGCCACCATGTTTGACGTATATATACTCAAAAATTCTAGAAGCTTCAAATCAAGCACATGTGAGAGAATGGGTCTGTGTGGTCAGTGTCCACCATATAAAAAAAAGTCAATGCAACACCCAGTGCATAATGAGAGAAAAAAACTCCGACCGTGTTTTTGGATTAAAACACCAACTTTGAGGTGTATTTTCGTATAGTTTTTATGGTTATATTCTCGTTTTTGTAGCCACATTTGATAGAATGGAAAACATATTATAGAAATAGAAGTGATTTTGATTGGTTGTAATATGAAAAGGACCTGGAAATGGAGCTCAAAGTAGGGGAAATGTTTAATTTTTGCCGATGTTCAAGAGTAAACAAATGATGTCATTGTCTAATAAATGTCCAACTAGCCATTCTAATATGCAGTCATGAATGGGTTGATGTTATATATACAATTATTACAATATTGTAGAAGTCTGCATAACAGTAAATCTTCTATTGTTTGAATAAAAATTCAAAATAGAAAGCAAGTGTAGTATCAGAGGGGCCTGGAGACATGACTGATGAACAAAGAAAATGCTATTTTAGAGCCAGGAATATCTGCATTGCTCATTCGGGACCCTCTTTGGAAATTGTCATATTTTTTAATTTTCGTGAAATTGGCCAAATTGCCAATTTCTGACCACTTTATTGGGTAGTTGAAATCGGTAAATGGGCAGTTTCTTGTACTCAGTTGATAAAACAAATGGAGTTCTAAAGGAATAGTTATGAGTTTGGTCGACTGGAACAATGGAATTAGCTGAAAATAAGGCTCAAATTGGGCAAAATCACCGATTCGTAAATATCGCCGAGGTAGCTAATTTTGCGAGAGTGTAATTCCATAAGTTTTCCATCAAATTTCATACTTTTGGTGACATTACCATCGGGAAAAGATTCTTTATCATTTCATAAGAAAAAAATATTTTTTTTTCAAATATTTTGCGACACCAGGGGACACCTCAGGATTTAGGGTTTCGACAGTCAAAGGGTTAATTTAAAAATATGAATGAAATATTTATTTTGATTATATAAAAAAAACTATACAAAATGGATATTAGAGGGCCTACACATCTAGGGGCATTGACGTAAATACCCACATTTGCTGTCATGTTAGTTAGACATTGATTTAGCTATTTTGGTATGGAGTATATTTAAACAGTAATTGTAAGTACGTACAGTGGTACCTTGAGTTACGAACTTAATTCGTTCCAGAAGGCTGTTCGAGTGCCGATACCGAATGAGTTTGTTCCCATAAGGAATAATGTAAATTAGATTAGTCCATTTCAGACCCCCAAAAATATACTTACAAAAGCACTTACAAAAATACACTTACATAATTGTTCGAGTTGGGAGTTGTTTGAAACTCGAGGTACCACTGTAGAATAAATATAAAATACCTCTATATGATGAACTTCGGAAATACTCAGCACAATCCACTGGGTCAGTTGGTATGAAAGCAATAATGGTGTCCCATAGCTCGATCACTAGTGCACTCAGTTCACACACACTGAGGTCTGGAGTTCAAATCCCGGGTACGACTGGAAAAACATTAGGATATAAGTATTTCCACAAAACACCTGCTGTCCATGTTCACCCATCAATATAAAATGGGTACCTGGGTGTTAGTCGACTGGTCAATCAGGTTGTTGCTGCTGGTGGCCCGTTGCCCAACATATCCATCACAGCTTGGTTCATCCAGCACCTGGTGAAATTACTTGTCCAGTTTTTTCTAAGATGTCTACACTTGTTCCAGCAGTGTTTCTGATATCTTCTGGTAAAATGTTGAATAATCTGAATAATCTCGGGCCACGAATGTTGATACAGTGCTCCCTTGTTGTGCCCCACAGCACCCTTGCTTTTCACTGGATTTATTTTGCACTTCCTCCCATCTCTCTCACTCCAGTATGTTGTTATGGCAGTTGCAGATTTGGGACTAGGCCCTCAAGTACCTTCCAAGCATATATTATCAATTCTCTCTCTCTCCTCTGCTCCAGTGAGTACATATTCAAGACTTTAAAGGTGTTCCCAGCAATTTAAAAGCTCTACTGGCTCTATGTAGGCCATAAATGTTCTCTGTATTTGTTCCAGCTCTGATATTTCTCCTGCCTTGAATGGGGCCATCAACACTGAGCAATATTTCAAATGAGGGAGCACTTCCAATTTGAAAAGTGTCACCACTGGTATTATTTCCCCTTGTTTTGAAGGTTCTCAATATCTACTTCGTCATTCTCCTGGCTGTCATGACCTTCATCTTATTGAACTGTTCTCTGAAAGACAGATCAACTGACATAGTTATTCCCAAGTCTTTCATGTATTCCTTTCATTCTATTTGATGATCCTCTTGAGTACTGTATACAGTGCTCCTTTTGAGTTGTTCATTCTTTCTATACCTAAGCAGTTGGAACTTACCACCACAGAATGTCATATTGTTCTCCACTGCCCACTGGAAAACACCACTTATATCTTCCTGTAATTTTTCAGTGTCTTCTACTGTAGTGACTTTCATGCTTATTTTAGTGTCATCTGCAAATTATGGTACAAAACTGTAATGGATGTTTTTATCTATGCTAAGAGGATGAGAAACAGCAGAGGTGCAAGGACAATGCCTTGGGAACTGAGCTTTTTACCTTGCTGGTGCTGGATTTTACTATGTTCACTACTACTTTTTGTGTTCTGTATGTTACGAACCTGAAAATCCATCTGCCTACCTTCCCCATAATGGCTACGGTCCTCATTTTGTGTGCTATCACCCCATTTCCACATCTGTCAAATGCCTTTGCAAAGTCTGTGCAAAGGCATTTGACAAATGCGATAATTACATCGATGATTTACTGTAACAAGTTTGTCAATTATATGCTGGCTAACCTTGTCAGCAACTGTGTGATTAGAGGTCTTAACTCCGAGTGCAACTGCTGTAGCAATTTGGACTCTGCCAGCAAATTCCTCAACTGTTTCACTTTCTCCTCTTTCCAGTTTTCCAATGTACCTGTGGGATAAACAAAATTAGAGACATTTAAGCATACACATTATGTACACTGTGTAATTATATTATTTTAAGATAAGTGAGATAAGAGTCAGGAAGAAACTTGAGTGGAGCACAGATATGTAGACTAGTCAAAGAAAAAGATACAAAAAAAAAAACAGTAAAATTTTCCATGGCTAACATTTTTCAAAGTAAATCCCTGTGAAGCAATATCTTCTCTAGGTAATACACTGGACCCTCGGTTATCAGCTGTAATCCGTTCCAAAAGTTCGGCCTAAAATCGAAAAGGCTGAAACCTGAAATAATATTTCCTATAAGAATTAATGTAAATCCAATTAATCCGTGTTAGACATCCAAAAAGATTAGTAAAACATATATTTTTTAAAGATCAACTATAGTTTTACATACAGGAAACAATGAGTACATTCATTACTTACCTTAAAATATTTTTAGTCTTAATGTAGGGCAAGAGGTGAGTAGTATTTATTTGTAGGAAGTCAGTGTAGGCAGTGGTAGATGTAAGTACAGTATACATGTAGCTCCCCCTGGGATACACTACACAGCCATATTATTACAACAAAGGTGTTGAGAGGGTTCGTGGAGATATGATGGTTGGAGCTAAACACACTTGTGGATGGTAACACTTATATTAGCAGAGTGTGAAGAGGGGAGCCCAGCCTGCCGTGTGTTGCCTGTACTTACACCTAAGCGTGGAGTGAGGGAGGAGGCTGGGAGTGCAGCGCTCATATGCGGCATCATATGACATCACACAAGCTAGTCACTGAGCCTAGCAAGGGGTCAACTACGTAAAACATATGGATGGTACTAACTATGATACTCAGATAAACATATACATGTACAGGGGATCAGCAACTATGCTGACAAAGGGAGAAGTAATGAATAATTCATGCTGAGAATTGTAAACAAAAGCATATGATGGGAGGTTACAGAAAAGACACCAGACTCACAGTTTTCTCTAACACTGAATCAGAGAAAATATAATGTTTACTCTCCACCCGACTGACTCTCCACTCGATAGCATGTAAACACTGCATGTGTATACGCTATATGCTATGTAACGTGTTTCTTATATAATTTTGAAGAAAATATCATAGATGGATTAATGAAAATGCCTATACAGTGGAACCCGAGTTTCGAACGTATCGACTATCAAATGCTTCGAGTTTCGACCGCTTTTTTCGAACCAATTTTGTCCCGACTATCAAACCCACCCCATCTTTCGGACCGCCGGGTACCAGACCTGTCCACCTGCCCACTCTGCCCACGTCCCCGCGCAGGCATTGTGAGCCAGTCTGGCTTTGTTGATGCTTGAGTGAATGCTAACCTGCATGCTCATTCAAACATTTCAATATTAATTCATTGTGGTTGGTGCTTGTGGGACTGTGAAATAGGCTACCATGGACCCAAAGAAATTTGCTAGTGGTACCCCTGTGGTAAAGAAAGTGAGAAACACTATAGATGTGAAAAAGGAAATAATACAAAAATATGAGAGTGGTGTGCGACTTGTTGAGCTTGCCAGGATGTACGGGAAACAAGTCAACCATCACTTCTATCCTGGCAAAGAAAGAACAAATTAAGGATGCTGATGTCGCAAAAGGTGTTGATATGCTAACCAAAAATCGACCACAGACAGTCGATCATGTTGAGAAGTTGTTGCTGGTGTGGATCAAGACTAAAGCTATGGTGGGTGATAGTATTTCTGAGACAATTACAGTGGTCCATTGATAATCGTAAGGCTCGATAGTCGTAATTTTCGGAAATCGTAACGATGTTTTCATCAAAACATTGGCTCGCTAATCGTAGATTGACTTGTGAATAATCATTCGTCTGGGACGCGTACTCATGCTCTGAGCCACCCCGGCCTCCCTTCCCAGCCAGTGTGGCATTGTTTACCAGTGAGCGACGGTCCCCTTACTTGCTCATACGAAATATTTCATAATATTCCATTCATTTTAGTGCTTGCAACTACTAAATAAGCTACCATGGCTCCAAAAGAAAGCTCCTAGTGCCAAGCCTTTGGTAAAGAAGGTGAAAAATATGATTGAATTTAAGAAAAACAAACCCCATACAACCATAGCTTCCATCGTGGCCAAGAAAAAGGAAATCAAGGATGCTGTTGTTGCAAAGGGGGTAAATATGCTGACAAAAATGAGATCACCAGTACTCGAAGAGGTTGAGAAGTTATTATTGGTGTGGATAAATGAGAAACAATTAGCAGGAGGCTGCCAGTTTGAACCACAAAGCAGCTGAAAAATATGTGCATGAATTCAAGGAGTACATAGAGGCTGAAGGACTGAAACCTGAACAAGTGTTCATTTGTGACGAAACAGGCCTCTTTTGGAAGAAAATGCCAAAGAGGACCTACATTACTCAGGAGGAAAAGGCACTGCCAGGACACAAGCCTATGAAAGACAGGCTGATGCTCATGTTCTGTGCTAATGCTAGTGGGGATTTCAGAGTGAACCCGTTACTAGTGTACCATTCTGAAAATCCCAGTGTGTTAAAGAAAAACAATGTTATGAAGAGTAAATTGTGTGTGTTTTGGAAATCTAATAGTAAGGCATGGGTCACGAGGGAAATTTTCATCGAGTGGTTCAATGAAGTGTTTGGCCCTAGTGTGAAGAATTACCTCCTGGAAAAGAAATTGGATCTCAAGTGCCTCCTAATAATGGACAATGCACCTGCTCATCCTCCAAACTTGGATGACCTAATTTTCGAGGAGTCCGGGTTCATCACAGTAAAGTTCTTGCCCCCGAATACCACTCCTCTCCTCCAGCCCATGGACAAGCAGGTCATTGCAAACTTTAAAAAACTCTACACGAAAGCAATGTTTCAAAGGTGCTTGAATGTGACCTCAGACACTCACTTGACCCTAAGAGATTTTTGGAGAGAACACTTTAGTATTTCCATTGCATAAGCCTTATAGGTAAGGCTTGGGAGGGAGTGACTACCAGGACTTTGAACTCTGCTTGGAGAAAACTGTGGCCAGATTGTGTCCACAAGAGGGATTTTGAAGGGCTTGGGGCTGACCCTGATGAGCCTATGTCAGTTGTTAAATCTATTGTGGCACTGGGGAGTTCCATGGGTTGGATAAGAGTTTGGAGGATGTGGAAGAGTTGGTGGAAGACTACAATGAAGAGCTCACCACTGAGGAGCTGCAAGAGCTTCAGCAGGAACAGCAACAGATTGCAGCTCAGAATCTTGCTGCAGAGGAGGAGGAAGAGAGATGGAAGAAGTTGCCTTCTTCAGAAATTAAGGAGATTTTTGAAATGTGGGGTAAGATGGAAAGATTTATGGAGAAACATAACCCTGACAAGGCTGTTGCAAGCCATGTTGGCAACTTGTACAGTGACAAAGTCCTGGGCCATTTTAGGGAAGTGTTAAAGAGATCGCCAGAAACAGAGCTCTCTGGACAGTTATTTTGCAAGACAGGACTCCAGTGACTCTCAAGGTGGTCTTAGTGGCATTAACCCTTTGAGAGTCGACAGGCCCTCTCCGAAACTCGTTCTCAGGGTCGGCCAAATTTAAAAAAAAAAAATAATAATTTTCTCTTATGAAAAGATAGAGAATCTTCTCCCGATCATAAGGACACCAAAAGTTTGAAATTTGATGGAACACTTACGGAATTATGCTCTCGCGAAGTTAGTGGTCTCGGCGATGTTTACGCATCAGCGATTTTGCCCACTTTGAGCCCCATTTTCGACCAATTCCACTGTACTAGTCAACAAAAAACATGAATATTTTGCTAGAACTCCACTTTTTCTATCGAATGGGTGCAAGAAACCACCCATTTATCAAACTCAATTATCCAGTACAGTGTTCAGAATTTAGAAATTTTGCCAATTTCACACAAATTTCAAAAGATGCCAATTTCCGAATAGAGTCCAGAATAAACAAGAAAGACATTCCTAGCACTAAAATGACATTTCCTCTGGTCATTAGTCACGTCTCACGGCCCCTCTTATATTCTTTTGCTTTCCACTTTAAATTTTTATTCTCACAAACAATAGAAGATTTACTGTTATGCAGACTACTGCATTAGTGTAAAAAATGATATAAATATTATTGGCGCACTTGTGAAAGAATATAGACTCACCAGTTGACGTGTATTGGACGTTTGGCACGATTTGTTTACTTTTGAAATTTGCTACTTTGAGCTCAATTTCAAGGTACCTTTCATTGTACCTAACTTCACAACAGCAGTAACAAACATTGACTGGCACACTGAGCTAGAAATCTATACAGATATTGACGAATGTTTTAATAATTTTCTAAAAAAGACCCAATACCTCTATAACAAGCACTGCCCTAAAAAAGCTAAACAGATGACAGCTAAGAGACTGAACAGTCCCTGGCTAACACCCAGCATTCTCAAATCCATTAATACAAAACACCGATATGAAAAACAGTACAGAATGGGTCACATAACCAGAGACCAAACAAAACATTACTCGTCAATCCTAACCAGCCTGATAAGAAGGGCAAAAAAACTGTATTATGAGAACAGATTATCCAACTTACGAGGTGATATAAAAAAGACCTGGAAGACCCTATCAGAAATTCTGGGAACAAAAAAGATATCGCGAAATAGCGAAATAAAATTAGCAAAATCAAATGAACCCCAACTCCCACCAACAGAAACAGCAAACAGACTCAATGATTTCTTCTCCACTATAGGAAGGACAAAACCTTGCCAATAAAATCCCAAGCTCAGATACCCCACCAAATGACTACCTCACTGGCAACTACCCGAACACACTGTTCCTAGCTCCGACTAACCCATACGAAGTCTCCCTTATTATCAACGCACTAAAAAACAAGGCAGGAGATTTAAATACCTTACCACCCTTTATATACAAAAATGTGTCACAAGTACTATCACCAATCATTGCAACACTCTTTAACAAATCCATTGAATCCTCCACCTTCCCTACAGCTCTCAAAATAGCAAGGGTCACCCGATCCATAAAGGAGAAGACCAAACAGAGTTGAATAACTATAGGCCAATATCCAATTTACACCCTCTCTCAAAAATCTTCGAAAAAAATTCATAAACGAATCTACTCCTACCTCATCTCCCAAAACATTCTCAACCCCTGCCAATTTGGATTCAGGCCTAATAAAAATACTAATGATGCTATTATACACATGCTAGAACATATATACACTGCAATAGAGAAAAAAGAAGTCCCACTGGGATCTTCATTGACTTACGTAAAGCTTTTGATACAGTTGACCATGACTTGCTCCACGTAAAATTGTCACACTATGGTATTAGAGGGCACTCCCTCAACTACCTCAAGTCATACCTCAGCAACAGAAGCCAATATGTGTACGCAAATGGGCAAGCTCTTCCGCTCAACCAATTACAGTTGGTGTCCCACAGGGAAGTGTCCTTGGCCCTCTTCTCTTTCTCCTATACATAAATGACCTACCAAATGCTTCGCAATTACTCAAACCCACACTTTTTGCAGATGACACTACATACGTCTTCTCTCACCCGAGCCCAGTCACGCTAGCCAATACTGTAAACACCGAATTACAGAAAATATCTACCTGGATGAGGACTAACAAACTTACACTAAACATTGACAAAACCTACTTCATTCAGTTTTGGTAACATAGCTACAGATGTACCTCTTAACATAACGATAAACAGATCACCTATCACAAAGCTAACAGAGGGAAAATTCTTAGGAATCCACCTTGATAATAGACTCAAATTTCATACACATATACAACAAATTTCTAAGAAAATTTCCAAGACTGTAGGCATACTATCGAAGATACGGTACTATGTTCCACAGTCAGCCCTCCTGGCCCTTTAATCACTCTCTTATTTACCCCTATCTCACCTATGGAATTTGTGCATGGGGCTCAACAACAATTAACCATCTCAGACCACTAATTACCCAACAAAAGGCTGCAGTTAGAATGATAACAAATTCTCACTACAGGCAGCACACTCCACCAATATTCAAAACACTCAACCTACTCACCATACAAAACATCCATACTTATTACTGCACCTATTACATACATAGAACACTTAACTCTGATATTAACCCTCCCCTCAAACATCTCCTTGCAACCTCAACAGAACACATGACCATAACACAAGGCACAGATCACTCTTTGATGTTCCTCGTGTCCATCTCATGCTATGCAAAAACTCAATGCACATAAAAGGCCCTAAAATCTGGAATTCATTACCTGTAAATATAAAAGAAACACTACCTGTTTTAAAATCCAATCTCTTCTCAAAGATCACTTACTCACTCAAAACCAAATAAATACGAATAACTGAACCTTATAAATTGAAATATCCTATATTTTTACTCACAATTATATCACACAAATGTTAAACCTAGGCCCCAATCTAACTTCGTTATTTTTTTAAATACACTACCTAACAGAATACTCCATTCGACTGAATGTACAGCAATGCATGCAACCATATGACCTGTCTTTGTAATACTCATTTGTGCTTTATGTTTTATCACTGATTTCATCATTGCTTAGTTAATCTTAAGTTAATTTTAAGCCAGCCCGTAATGCTATGCATATAAGTGGCTTTGGCATGGTGCTCTTACCTGTATTTTTTTGTACCTCTGTATGTATGCTAAAATTACTAAATAAATAAATAAATAAATAAAATTGTAAAATCAGTCAAAATCATCTCAATTTCTGTAATATGTCTTCCATTCTATAAAATGAGACCAAGAAAACTAGAATACAACAATAAATACCATACTAAAATACAGTGCAAAGTCGCCATTTTATTCCAAAAAAAATGGTCAAAGTTTTTTTTTTCTCATTATGCACTGCGTGCTGCAGGATTTTTTTTAGACTGTGCACACTGACCACATAAGACCCATTCTTTCATATGAAGGCCTACCAGCTTTCTCCCACTAGATTTGAGGGCGCTAGAATTTAGGCGTACTAGTACATCAAAAACCCTGGGTCGTACGCCGTACTAGTACGTCTGAAACCCTCAAAGGGTTAAGAAACAGAGAAGAGAAGTAACCCCAGAAAAGCAACTGGTACCTGAGGTGTTGATGGAAGGGGATTCCCCTTCCAAACTGCAAATAATCCAATCTCTTTTCTCCTCCAGTCTTCCATACACTAAGAAGAATCACCAATAAAGGTAAGTGTTATGCTGTTAATGTTTCATTCATTATGTCCCATTGTATTGTTTATGTACTACATCTATATTTCATGGAAAATTTTTTTTTGTTTTAATATTTCTGGGTGTCAGGAACGGATTAATTGTATTTACATTATTTCTTATGGGGAAAATTTATTCGAAAATCGTAAATTTCGATAATAGTGACGATTAATTACGATAAACGAGGGACCACTGTATTTGTGAAAATGCAAGATGGTTGCATGCCGTTCCTGTAAAGAAAACTCCTGGAACCAGTGCTGATAGTGAATTTAAGGCCAGCAGAGGATGGTTTGGCAGATTTAACCCTTAAACTGTCCAAACGTAGATCTACGTTTTTTCAACATTTGAAAGTGTATGTAAAAAAAGTAGATCTTCTTTTATTTTTTTACATTTGAAAAAGTGTAAAAAAAACTTTGATCTACGTTCTTTTTCTTTTTATATTTGAAAATATGTAAAAAAAAAAAAAACATCTACTTTTGGAGCACTACTAGTGTGAACGTAGATCTGCTTGGACAGTTTAAGAGTTAAGAAGCGTAGTGGCATACACAATGTTGAAAGGCATGATGAGGCAGTCAGTTCAGACAAATGGGCAGTTGAAAAATTTGTGAATGATTTTAAGAGGTATGTAAAGACTGAAAAATTCAAACCCCAACAAGTGTTCAATTGTGACGAAACAGGCTTGTTTTGGAAGAAAATGCCAAAGAGGACCTACATTACTCAGGAGGAAAAGGCACTCCCTGGATACAAGCCTATGAAAGACAGGCTAACTCTTTTGTTCTGTGCTAATGCTAGTGGGTATTTAAAATGAAGCCTTTACTGGTGTATCACTCAGAAAATCCCAGTGTGTTTAAGAAAAACAATGTCATTAAGAACAAGTTATGTGTCTTGTGGAAAGCAAATAATAAGACATGGGTCACGAGGCAAATTTTCAAAGAGTGGGTCCATGAAGTGTTTGGCCCCAGTGTGAAAAAATACCTCCTAGAAAATAATTTTCCACTTCAGTGCCTCCTGTTACTGGACAATGCTTCTGCACATCCTCTAAACTTGGTAGACCTACTGTCTAGGGACTACAGTTTCATAACAGTGAAGTTCTTGCTCCTAGCACCACTTCTCTCCTCCAGCCCATGGACTAGCAGGTCATTTCTAACTTCAAAAAACTACACAAGAGCAGTGTTTGAAAAGTGCTTTGAAGTGACCTCAGACACTAAGATGACCCTAAGAGAATTCTGGAGGAATCACTTCAATATCTACACCTGCATAAGCCTTATAGGTAAGGCTTGGGAGGGAGTGACTTCCAGGACTTGGAATTCTGCTTGGAGACAATTGTGGCCACAATGTGTCGTCCAGAGGGATTTTGAAGGGTTTGAGATTGACCCTGACCCTGCCAACCCTCTGTCTGTTGTGGAAAGTATTGTAGCGTTGGGGATTGGGGATGGAGGTGAGTGGCGAAAATGTGGAAGAGTTGGTGGAGGACCACAGGGAAAAGCTAACCATTGAAGATCTTCATCTGGAACAGTATCAGACCACAGCTCAGGAACTTGCTTCAGAGGAGGAGGAAGAGGGAGTGGATGAGGTGCCTTCTTCAAAGATTAAGGAGATTTGTGCCAGGTGGAATGAAATTTTATACAACACTCGTAAAATTAACTTAACACGGGTCCATTTGTGGGTGTGGTATAAATTTCTCCAGCTCAAGCTGCAGCCTTGTTGTGGGTCAGTGGGATAGACCTCCTGCCACCCCCAACACTTCTGCTACCCCTATCCCAGCCTTCATGAATACATATCCAGTTCCACTCTGTCTTAGGACAGAATTGTGTTTTGATCTTTTAATTGCCATATCTTGTATCTGCCAAGCAATCACAGCACCCAGTAGGCATACCAGTGTTGCTGGAAGTGGCAATAAAAGGTACGTATAAGTGCTTAAGTCTTAGAATTAACGAAGAAAATAGAGATACTGTATTAGACAAGAGATAGCCTGTGGCCTTAATGAAGCATCAGTTGTACAATTAAAATGAATTAGGTAAATATATGAGTTTGTGTGATGAATAACTGACTGACTTGACTTACCTACTGACTTTACTGACTTGACTGACTGACTTTACTGATTTACTGACTGACTTAAAGTTAGACTTTTTTACTGAAGAGGACCCTGACAAATCTAGAAGCAGTGCTGTGAAAGGGTGTCTAGAGCAGCTAATACCTTACTATTATCTGTATAATGTACTGCAGGGTAAAATAGCCCAGAAATCCATTACAGAATTTATGCACACTCCAGTACAACCGTCAACTTCAGTACCAGAACCTCTACCATCCACCTCAGCCCAGTAGGACCACAGCATAACTCTCCCCTCTCTTCACAATCATTGATGAACATCAGCACCCACAATTTAAGGTAAGAAATAGTATTATTTCTGTTGTATTTGTAGTCTTAAGCAGTAAAAACAACATAATACATCACAACAACGAACTACAATTACATACGGTGGAACCTCTGGTCACGATCATAATTCATTCCAAAACTCTGGTTGCCACTCGATTTGGCTGTGACCCGAACCTAATTTCCACACTGGATTGTATGTAAATACGAATAATCTGTTCCAGACCCCTACGAACTGTAGGTAAATATTGCTTTTTTAAGACTTTTAAGAACAAAAATAGTTAATTATACCATGGAATGCACAGTGTAATAGTAAGCTAAATGTAAAAACCTTGAATAACACTGAGAAAACCTTGAACAACAGATAAAACTAACATTTTGCACGAGTCCTAAGAGTTTTAAACTCGTTAGTGGAAGTTCCACTGTACAGTGGAACCTTGACTTATGAGTTTAATCCATTCCAGGAGCTTGCTCGTAACTCAAATTACTTGTATATCAAATTAATTTTCCTCATTTAAATTAACTGAAAAGCCATTAATTCGTTCCTGCACTCTGCAGAGATGAGAAAAAATACTTGAATATGACACTATTATCAACTGTATGGCTTATTTATCTATCACAATTCATCTAATATGACATAATAAACAATATAATTAGCACAGAAACATGACATATATTCTAGAATGAATAAAATAGGCCATAATATGGTGGCAGTGGCAGAAGCATCTGCCATTTCTATCCCAATTTGACTATAGTATCTTCCCATGTTCTTACTGTAAGAGAAAACAGAGTATTTTTGAGGCTAACTGCAGTAGATCACTAGGACCCATGGTTAGAAAAAAGAAATTTGGCCAAATAACTGTAAAAAAATGGAAACAAGCATGAGAGAACTGCCCCCACAGGATGTAAACATGTTTACTGCTTACCAGCTGTGCCAACTAGCAAAAGCAATCTGAATTATTATTACGTACGTATTATGCATTTTTTTTTTTAACAAGTCAGCCGTCTCCCACCTAGGCAGGGTGACCCCAAAAGAAAGAAAATCCCCAAAAAGAAAATACTTTCATCATCATTCAACACTTTCACCTCACTCACACATAATCACTGTTTTTGCAGAGGTGCCCAGAATACAACAGTTTAGAAGCAGATACGTATAAAGATACACAACATATCCCTCCAAACTGCCAATATCCTAAACCCCTCCTTTAGAGTGCAGGCATTGTACTTCCCATTTCCAGAACTCAAGTCCGGGTATATAAAAATAACCGGTTTCCCCGAATCCCTTCACTAGATATTACCCTGCTCACACTCCAACAGCTCGTCAGGACACAAATACCATTTGTCTCCATTCACTCTTATCGAACACGCTCACACACGCCTGCTGGAAGTCCAAGCCCCCTCACCCACAAAACCTCCCTTACCCCTTCCTTCCAACCTTTTCGAGGACAACTCATACCCCGCCTTCCTTCCCCTACAGATTTATACGCTCTCCATGTCATTCTACTTTGATCCATTCTCTCTAAATGACCAAACCACCTCAACAACCCCTCTTCAACCCTCTGACTTATACTTTTATTAACTCCACTCCTCCTAATTTCCACACTCCAAATTTTCTGCATAATATTTACACCACACATTGCCCTTAGACAGGACACCACACATTGCCCTTAGACAGGACATCTCCACTGCCTCCAACCGCCTCCTTGCTGCTGCATGTACAACCCAAGCTTCACACCCATATAAGAGTGTTGGTACTACTATACTTTCATACATTCCCTTCTTTGCCTCCATAGATAACGTTTTTTGCCTCCACATATACCTCAATGCACCACTCGCCTTTTTTCCCTCATCAATTCTATGATTAACCTCATCCTTCATAAATCCATCCGCCGACACGTCAACTCCCAAATATCTGAAAACATTCACTCCTTCCATACTCCTCCTCCCCAATTTGATATCCAATTTTTCTTTATCGAAATCATTTGATACCCTCATCACCTTACTCTTTTATATGTTCACTTCCAACTTTCTACCTTTACACACACTCCCAAACACGTCCACTAACCTTTGGAATTTTTCTTTAGAATCTCCCATAAGCACAGTATCATCAGCAAAAAGCAACTGTGTCAATTCCCATTTTGTATTTGATTCCTCATAATTTAATCCCACCCCTCTCCTGAACACCCTAGCATTTACTTCTTTTACAACCCTATCTATAAATATATTAACCCTTTGACTGTCGCGGTCGTATATGTACATCATAGGAGATACCGTGTTTGACGTATCTATACGCATAAATTCTAGCGGCTTCAAATCAAGCAGGAGAAAGCTGGTAGGCCCACATGTGAGAGAATGGGTCTCCATGGTCAGTGTGCACCATATAAAAAAAATCGCGGAGCCAGTGGTGCATTGTGGGAATACCATTTCAGTCATCCTTTTTCAGCATGTCTAGCGGTAAGAAATATGTGACTTCCCTGCAAATCTGGGACTCTTCTCTTCCCAAGTGATGCTCTAACACAGATGGAAGTGTCAATGAAGATCAATTTCATGATTTAGAGGAGTTTGAGACCAAAAGCAATAGAGGAGGTGGAGGAGGAGGAAGAGGAGGAGGAGGAAGAGGAGGAGGAGGAAGAAGAGGAGGAGGAAGAAGAGGAGGAAGGAAGGAGGAAGAGGAAGGAAGGAGGGAGGAGGAGGAAGGAGGGAGGAGGAATTAGGGAGGAGGAAGAAGGAGGGAGGAGGAAGAAGGAGGGAGGAGGTGGGAGGGAGGAGGAGGAAGGAGGGAGGGAGGAAGAAGGGAGGGAGGAGGAGGGAGGAGGAGGAAGGTGGAAGAAGAAAGAAGAAGAAGAAGAAGAAGAAGAAGAAGAAGAAGAAGAAGAATAAGAATAATAATAATACCTAATACCTAATAATAATAATATGTAATAATATGTTCCCTTGAGGCATGAAAATAGTTCACCCCATGACAGTGACAAGATAAGGGGAGATAACATCTGATAAGAGCTGACCTTTGATGAGCGTAAACGAGGGTGGAGGGAGGGGGGCAGCTGTCCATCTGTCAAGAGCCAGGAGGAGGAGAAGGAGGAGGAGGAGGAGGAGGAGAAGGAGAAGAAGGAGAAGAAGGAGAAGAAGGAGAAGAAGGAGGAGAGGAGGAGGAGGAGGAGGAGGAGGAGGAGGAGGAGGAGGAGAGGAGAGGAGGAGGAGGAGGAGGAGGAGGAGGAGGAGGAGGAAGGAGGAGGAGGAGGAGGAGGGAGGAGGAGGAGGAGGAGGAGGAGGAGGAGGAGGAGGAGGAGGATGAGGAGGAGGAGGAGGAGGAGGAGGAGGAGGAGGAGGAGGAGGAGGAGGAGGAGGAGGAGGAGGAGGAGGAGGAGGAGGAGGAGGAGGAGGAGGAGGAGGAGGAGGAGGAGGAGGAGGAGGAGGAGGAGGAGGAGGAGGAGGAGGAGGAGGAGGAGGAGGAGGAGGAGGAGGAGGAGGAGGAGGAGGAGGAGGAGGAGGAGGAGGAGGAGGAGGAGGAGGAGGAGGAGGAGGAGAAGAAGAAGAAAGAAGAAGAAGAAGAAGAAGAAGAAGAAGAAGAAGAAGAAGAAGAAGAAGAAGAAGAAGAAGAAGAAGAAGACGACGAACAAACATTTGTCTGTCTGTCTATTTGTCTGCCTGCCAAACTCCCTGTCTATCCATCTAGCTCTGTCTCAGAGAGAGCCACAAGACTGTGTCATCATCACCTTTACTCACATCTTCAAGCAGAGTATAGCACTTTGTCTGGATTTTTTGGGTTATCCTAGGTAATTTACACTATGTATAGTTGTATTTATGTGTACCTGTGAGACAGAGATAGACAGAGAGAGAGAAAGAGAGACAGATTGAAAGAGATAGAATGAGGGAGAAAGATAATTAGATAGAATGGAGGGGGAAGCAGCATCCGACCCCATTGTTTTGACAGGCAGTAGGGGGAGTGAGTAATGAGACAATATGTCATTTTGACAGCTGCCGACTCCTGACTCAAAACAATTATAAGCCACACACTCGCACACAAGACAAGCTTGCTGAAGGGTGATAATAGCAGTTTTATGAAAGTATCTAGTGACTATATTATGTGTATATATATTATAGAAACCAGAAGCAAGAAGGGAAGGCAGGAATGAAGGAAGGACTAGATGAAAGGAAGGAAAAAAGTAATGAAGGACAGATGAAGGAATGTAGGAAGAGAGGTGGAATGCCCTCCAGGTAGCCTCTAGGTAGGAAAGGAATAAAGGAAATTAGGAAGGAAGGAATGATGACACACGACCATTTACCTAGGATAACTACATAACACAACTGCCTGCTAATACTTTGAAGAAAACGGCTCAGACGAGGTGGTTTGTCTTTGCACATAAAAAAAAAATTCAACAAAAATGCACACACACTGATTTTATGTGTGAGAGTGTAAAACACCATTGTGTATGACACCATGTTTTATGTGTGAGGAGTGTAAAACACCACTGTGTATGACACCATGTTTTATGTGTGAGGAGTGTAAAACACCACTGTGTATGACACCATGTTTTTATGAGTTGAGAGTGTAAAACACCACTGTGTATGACACCATGTTTTATGTGTGAGAGTGTAAAACACCACTGTGTATGACACCATGTTTTATGTGTGAGAGTGTAAAACACCACTGTGTATGACACCATGTTTTATGTGTGAGAGTGTAAAACACCACTGTGTATGACACCATGTTTTATGTGTGAGAGTGTAAAACACCACTGTGTATGACACCATGTTTTATGTGTGGGGAGTGTAAAACACCACTGTGTATGACACCATGTTTTATGTGTGAGGAGTGTAAAACACCACTGTGTATGACACCATGTTTTATGTGTGAGGAGTGTAAAACACCACTGTGTATGACACCATGTTTTATGTGTAAGAGTGTAAAACACCACTGTGTATGACACCATGTTTCACAGAGTTCCACAAGCTGCAGAACTTCTAGGAATATGTTCAGTGACTGTATATTGGTATATATATTATAGAACAATAGTAATAAACAATTTTTTGTATTGTTTGTTTTTGTAAACAAGTTTTGTAAACAATATATTGATAATTATGTTTGTGTGCTTATTGTGTTGTATACAACGAGTGTATATATGTACATTGCACCTTACTTTGGTCTCACAGGCCACATAAGTTATGTGAAAAAATAAAATAGTGAAAAAAACAACAAACCTTCAAATACAAGTAAACTAAAGTTTACCGGGTGAGCGGCAGTCGCCGCTGTTGCCATACGCGGCTCAATTTCTGCAAACTTCATGCCTCTATATCTCGGTAAGTACTGATGGGAAAAATTTTTTTTGGGACTAAAACAATCAGAAAAATAATCTTAACATTTTCATAAGAAAAAATAATTTTTTTTTTTTTCGAATATTTTGCGACACCAGGAGCAACTTCAGGATTGGGCCCTTCGACAGTCAAAGGGTTAAACAACCATGGTGACATTACACATCCCTGTCTAAGACCTACTTTTACTGGGAAGTAGTCTCCCTCTCTTCTACACACCCTAACCTGAGCCTCACTATTCTTATAAATACTCTTTACTGCATTTAGTAACTTAGCACCTATTCCATATACAGTGGACCCCCGCATAGCGAACGCCTTGCATAGCGAACAATCCGCATAGCGAACGCTTTGTTCGCTGAAATTTTGCCCCGCATAGTAGACAAAAACCCGCTCAGCGAACTTCGTCCGAGACGCGTCCAATGTGGGCCCTCAGCCAGCCTCACATGTGCCGCCCGTCCCATTGTTTACCAGCTAGCCTCCGCGGTAACATTCAAGCATACACTCGGAATATTTCGTATTATTACAGTGTTTTCGGTGCTGTTTCTGGAAAATAAGTGACCATGGGCCCCAAGAAAGCTTCTAGTGCCAACCCTGTGGTAAAAAGGGTGAGAATTAAGTATGGAAATTAAGAAAGATTTTGAAGGGTTTGGGGCTAACCCTGAGAAGCCTATGCCAGTTGTGGAATCCATTGTGCCTACTTCAAAAATTAAAGGAAATGTGTGCACAGTGGGTTGAACTGCAAACCTTTTGGATGAAAATCACCCTGACACAGCTGTTGCAAGCCGTGCTGGTGACTATTTCAATGACAATGTTATGGCCCATTTTAGGAAAGTCTTGAAGGAACGGGAGGTACAGAGCTCTATGGGACAGATTTGTTGTGCGACAGAGGTCCAGTGACTCTCAAGCTGGTCCTAGTGGCATTAAAAGAAGAAGGGAAGTAACCCCAGAAAGGACTTGCTACCTTAAGTCCTAATGGAAGGGGATTCCCCTTCTAAACAGTAAGAAGATAATGCTCTCCCTCCTCCCATCCCATCAATCATCACCAGATCTTCAATAAAAGTAAGTGTCATGTAATTGTGCATGCCTTTTTCAGTTTGTGTGTACTAAAATTAACATTTTTTTGTGGTAAAAAAAATTTTTTTTTCATACTTTTGGGTGTCTTGCACGGATTAATTTTATTTCCATTATTTCTTATGGGGAAAATTAATTCGCATAGCGAACATTTCGCATAACGACCAGCCCTCTTGCACGGATTAAGTTCGCTATGCGGGGGTCCACTGTATATACTTGCAACATCTACCATATTGCTCCCCTATCCACTCTATCATATGCCTTTTCTAAATCTATAAATGCAATAAAAACTTCCCTACCTTTATCTAAATAGTGTTCACATATATGCTTCAATGTAAACACTTGATCTACACATCCCCTACCCACTCTAAAACCTCCTTGCTCATCCTCAATCCTACATTCTGTCTTACAGTGGAACCTCAAATATCGAACTTTCTTCAGTCCAGAAGGCTGTTCAAGTGCCGTTACCGAATGAATTTATTCCCATCAGGAATAATGTAAATTAGATTAGTCCATTTCAACCCCTCAAAAATACACTTATAAAAGCACTTTCCCCTCAGTTCCAGCTGCTTACCCCCTTTCATTCTACGTAGTGCCTCACGCACCTCCCCCATACTCACATCCTGTTCTTCTTCACTCCTAAAAGATGGTATACCTCCCTGGCCAGTGCATGAAATTACCACCTCCCTTTCTTCGTCGACATTTAAAAGTTCCTCAAAATATTCTCGCCATCTACCCAATACCTCCATCTCCCCATCTACTAACTTCCCTACTCTGTTTTTAACTGACAAATCCATTCGTTCCCTAGGCTTTCTTAACTTGTTTAACTCCAAAATTTTTTTCTTATTTTCATTAAAATTTCTTGACAGTGCCTCTCCCACTCTATCATCTGCTCTCCTTTTGCACTCTCTCACCACTCTCTTCACCTTTCTTTTACTCTCCATATGCTCTACTCTTCTATAACACTTCTGCTTTGTAAAAAACCTCTCATAAGCTAACTTTTTCTCTTTTATCACACCCTTTACTTCATCATTCCACCAATCACTCCTCTTTCCTCCTGCACCCACCCTCCTATAACCACAAACTTCAGCCCCACATTCTAATACTGCATTTTTAAAACTATTCCAACCCTCTTCAACCCCCCACTACTCATACTTGCACCAGCCCAACTTTCTGCCAATAGTTGCTTATATCTCACGCAAACTTCCTCCTCCCTTAGTTTATACACTTTCACCTCCCTCTTACTTGTTGTTGCCATTTTTCTCTTTTCCCATCTACCTCTTTCTCTAACAGTAGCTACAGCTAAATAATGATCCGATATATCAGTTGCCCCTCTATAAACGTGTACATCCTGGAGCCAACCCATCAACCTTTTATCCACCAATACATAATCTAACAAACTACTTTCATTACGTGATATATCAAACCTTGTATATTTATTTATCCACTTCTTCATAAAATATGTATTACTTATTACCAAACCTCTTTCTACACAGCTCAATTAAAGGCTCCCATTTTCATTTACCCCTGGCACCCCAAATTTACCTACTACTCCCTCCACAACATTTCTGCCCACTTTAGCATTGAAATCCCCAACCACCATTACTCTCACACTTGGTTCAAAACTTCCCATGCATTCACTCAACATTTCCCAAAATCTCTCTCTCTCTCCTCTACACTTCTCTCTTCTCCAGGTGCATATACGCTTACTATAACCCACTTTTCACACCCAACCTTTATTTTACTCAACATAATCCTTGAATTAATACATTTATAGTCCCTGTTTTCCTGCCATATCTTATCTTTCAACATTATTGCTACTCCTTCTTTAGCTATAAGTCTATTTGAAACCCCTGACCTAAAACCATTTATTCCTCTCCACTGAAACTCTCCCACTCCCTTCAGCTTTGTTTCACTTAAAGCCAGGACATCCAGCTTCTTCTCATTCATAACATCCACAATCATCTCTTTCTGATCATTTACACAACATCCACGCACATTCAGACTTCCCACTTCGACAATTTTCTTCTTATTCTTTTTAGTAATCTTTACAGGAAAAGGGGTTACTAGCCCACTGTTCCGGCATTTTAGTTGACTTTTACAACACGCATGGCTTACAGAGGAAAGATTCTTATTCCACTTCCCCATGGATATAAAAGGAAAAGTAATAAGACCAAGAACTATTAAGATAAAATCAAAGAAAACTCAGATGAGTGCGTATAAATAAACATGTACATGTATGTGTAGTGTGACCTAAGTGTAAGTAGAAGTAGCAAGACATACCTGCAATCTTGTATATTTATGAGACAGACAAAAAAAACACCAGCAATCCTACCATCATGTAAAACAATTACAGGCTTTTGTTTTACATTCACTTGGCAGGACAGTAGTACCTCCCTGGGTGGTTGTTATTTTCTCAATTGTTTGTTGGGTTATCTTATTGAAACTTGGGCAATATATGATGGAAAGATACTTCTTAACGTACACCAAAAATGAAAGAAATCAGACTTTAAATAGCGGAGTTCACTTCTCAGCCATTAGCGTTTAGCGGTATATTTTTGTATGGCTGTTATGGTTATATTCTCGTTTTTTCGGTCTCATTTGATAGAATGGAAGATATATTACAGAAATAGATATGATTTTGATTGCTTTCATGACGAAAAGTACCTTGAAATTGCGCTCACAGTAACGAAAATGTTCTATTCTTTAGCGAAGCTCAAGAGTAAACAAATGACGTCACCGTCCAATATCTGTCCACCTGCCAGTCCAAATTCCAATACGGAGTCAAGAATGGGTTGACATTATTTATACAATTATTACAATAATGCAGAAGTCTGCATAACAGTAAATCTTCTATTTTTTTGTGTGAATAAAAATTCCAAATGGTAAGCAAGAGTAATACAAGAGGGGCCTGTAGCCATGACTAATGAACAGAGAAAATGTTACTTTAGTGTCAGGAATGTCTGCATTGTTTATTCTGGACCCTATTTTGAAATTGGCATCTGTTGAAATTTGTGTGAAATTGGCCAAATTGCCAATTTCTGACCACTATACAGTGGACCCCCGCATAACGATCACCTCCGAATGCGACCAATTATGTAAGTGTATTTATGTAAGTGCGTTTGTACGTGTATGTTTGGGGGTCTGAAATGGACTAATCTACTTCACAATATTCCTTATGGGAACAAATTCGGTCAGTACTGGCACCTGAACATACTTCTGGAGTGAAAAAATATCGTTAACAGGGGGTCCACTGTATTGCGTAGTTGAAATAAGTGAATGGGTGGTTTCTTGTACTCAGTCGACAGACTAGAAGTAAATAAGTTTATTCAGGTATACACAAATACAGTTACAAAGATTATCATACATAGCAGCGTATGTATAGAGAACCTGGGATAACCCAAAAAAGTGAGACAAAGTGACTTATTTCCAGTACCTGGCTTGGGCTTGCCATATATGATTTTTCGTAAATATTTTGTTCTCTCAGTTGTTTGCTGGGCTGTCTTATTGAAACTTGGTCAATGTATGATGGAAAGATGCTTCTTAATGTAAAACAAAAATAAAAAAGACGGACAATAAATTATGGAATTCACTTCTCAGCCATTAGCCGCCTCTTTGCGGAATATTTTCACATGGTTTTTATGGTTGTATTCTCATTTTTTTAGTCTCATTTGATAGAATGGAAGATATATTACAGAAATAGACATGATTTTGATTGCTTTCATGATGAAAAGTACCTTGAAATTGAGCTCAAAGTAGCGGAAATGTTCGATTTTTGCCGATGTTCAATGAACTTGTGTAAGTCAAGTTGGTTCATTTTATTAAGTGTATTCTAACCTAACCACTCTGTAATCCGGCAAACTCTGAAATCCGGGACACTACAGGTCCCAATGATGCTGGATTTGTGATGGAGGACCTGTATATACTCTAGAATGAGTAAAATTTGCCATAATGTATGAGAGGAGTTAATGGTGTAAGTGTTATTGTTGGGTTTAAGGGCCGCCACTGAGAGAAGCTGTGTTGGTGCGGTGGAGGATTTTGCCAGCACCACCATCACACTTAAACAATGTATGTAATTTATAAATAAGAAATATTTACATTTTAATTTATAAATAAGAAATATTTACATTTTAATTTATAAATAAGTAAGTTTATTCAGGTATACACAAATACAGTTACGTAGATTATCATATATAGCAGCATGTGTAAAGTATCTAGGATAACCCAAAAAAGCCAGAGTAACTTACGTATTTCCATTGGAGCCCTTTTATATTTACACTTAATATATTTACTTTCATGCTTACACTTTTATATTTACACTTACCTTGGAGATGCTAGTTTAATTAGTTAGTCTGATGGAGGAGATGCTGGCAGAGGTTTAGGGTAGTGGAAGATAGCAGGCAGGCGTATGTTCAGCGGATGTACACACATCCTGCAACATTGTAGTTACTTTCCTGTCTTTTTCTATCGCTTACTTCTTTAACTTACTTGCTACACTGTTAATTCTACGCTGGCTGGCACTATAACCTTTATCGATACCTGCTGCTTTAGCATTGTACATATCGTAGAATCACTGAATCTCTGCAGAAGGCATATTCTCCCCTCTCTCTTCCTCCTCCACTTTGGTACACTTTGCTATGAGTTTTTTCTTGAATTTTATTGTTTCTTTCCTTCTTTATCACAGGGCTGGCACTAGAAACTTTCTTTGGGCCCATGGTGGCTTATTTAGCGGTTACAAGCACTAAAGACACTGGAATAATACAAAATATATCACAGGTACACATGGAATGGACCGAAACGGCTTGTAAACACTGGCTGTACATGGAGTCTTGGAGTGGCTGGGCATGCTCAGGCCGCCCTCCGGCCTCATGGACAAGCTCAGGACAAACGTCGTAAAATGAGTTTTTCGACGTTGGTAGAGCCATTTTTTTTACGCCAAAGAGCGCCGTTAGACGAATTTGCCATTACTTAATGCCGCCGTTAGTTGAGGGTCCACTGAACAGTAGACCCTCAACCAATGATATTAATCTGTTCCAGAGAGCTTATCGTTAGACGAAATTATCGTTAGTCGAATTATTTTCCCCATAAGAATAATGGAAATCCAATTAATCCGTTCCAGACAGCCAAAAGTATTAAAAAAAAACTATTTTTTTTTTCATGAAATATACATTTCCCTACAGAGAAAACAATGAGACATGCACAATAAATACATAAATGTTAAAATGACAGTTACCTTTATTGAAGAGTATTGACGAATGATGAGACACTGTTTTTCTTGAACACACTAGGATTTTCAGAGCAATACTTCAGTTTGGAAACAGAGTTACAGATGTCCCTCTTAACATAATGATAAATGGATCACCTATCACAAAGCTCACAGAGGGAAAATTCTTAGGAATCCACCTTGATAATAGACTCAAATTTCAAACACATGTACAACAAATTTCCAAGACCGTAGGCATACTATCGAAGATACGGTACTATGTTCCACAGTCAGCCCTCCTGGCCCTATATCACTCACTTATTTACCCCTATCTCACCTATGGAATTTGTGCATGGGGCTCAACAACAATAAACCATCTCAGATCCTTAATTACACAACAAAAGGCTGCAGTCAGAATGATAACAAATTCCCACTACAGGCAGCACACTCCACCAATATTCAAAACTCGAAACCTACTCACAGTACAAAACATCCATACTTATTACTGTACCTACTACATACATAGAACACTTAACTTGGATATAAACCCTCCCTCTAACGTCTCCTTACCAACCTCAACAGAACACATGTCCATAACACAAGGCACAGATCACTCTTTGATGTTCCTCGTGTCCATCTCACACTATGCAAAAACTCAATGCACAAAAAAGGCCCAAAAATCTGGAATTTATTACCTGTGAATAAAAAAGAAACTGTTTATAAATTCTAGTCTCTTCTTAAAAATCACTTACTCACCCACAAATAAATAAATACTGAATAATTGTATCTCATAAATGTTTAACCTGTGACCCTATCAAACTTTTTTTTTTAATTACATTACCTAACAGAATACTCCATTCTACTGAATGCACAGCAACTCAGCAAATGACCATATGACCTGTCTTTGAAATACTCATTTGTGCTTAATTGTTATTTGTTTACTATATTTTTTTTTTTTTTCAACAAGTTGGTCGTCTCCCACCGAGGCTGGGTGACCCAAAAAAAAAAGAAAGAAAATCCCCAAAAAGAAAATACTTTCATCATCATTCAACACTTTCACCACACTCACACATTATCACTGCTTTTGCAGAGGTGCTCAGAATACAACAGTTTAGAAGCATATACGTATAAAGATAACAAACATACCCTCCAAACTGCAATATCCCAAACCCTCCTTTAAAGTGCAGGCATTGTACTTCCCATTTCCAGGACTCAAGTCCGACTATATGAAAATAACCAGTTTCCCTGAATCCTTCACTAAATATTACCTGCTCACACTCCAACAGATGTCAGGTCCCAAGTATCATTGTCTCCATTCACTCCTATCTATACACGCTCATGCACGCTTGCTGGAAGTCCAAGCCCCTCGCCCACAAATACCTCCTTTACCCCTCTTTCCAACCCTTTCGAGGACGAGCCCTACCCCTCTTTCCTTCCCCTATAGATTTATATGCTTTCCATGTCATTCTACTTTGATCCATTCTCTTAAATGACCAAACACCTCAACAACCCTCTTCTGCCCTCTGACTAATGCTTTTATTAACTCCACACCTTCTCCTAATTTCCACACTCCGAATTTTCTGCATAATATTTACACCACACATTGCCCTTAGACAGGACATCTCCACTGCCTCCAACCGTCTCCTCGCTGCTGCATTTACACCCAAGTTCACATCCATATAAGAGTGTTGGTACTACTATACTTTCATACATTCCCTTCTTTGCCTCCATAGATAACGTTTTTGACTCCACATATCTCAACGCCCACTCACCTTTTTCCCTCATCAATTCTATGATTAACCTAATCCTTCATAAATCCATCGCCAACACGTCAACTCCCAAGTATCTGAAAACATTCACTTCTTCCATACTCCTCCCCAATTTGATATCAATTTTTCTTTATCTAAATCATTTGATACCCTCATCACCTTACTCTTTTCTATGTTCACTTTCAACTTTCTACTTTACACACATTCTCAAATCATCCACTAACCTTTGCAATTTTTCTTTAGAATCTCCCATAAGAACAGTATCATCAGCAAAAAGTAAACTGTGTCAATTCCCATTTTGAATTTGATTCCCCATAATTTAATCCCACCTCTCCCGAACACCCTAGCATTTACTTCTTTTACAACCCCATCTATAAATATATTAAACAACCATGGTGACATTACACTCCTGTCTAAGACCTACTTTTACCGGGAAGTATTCTCCTCTCTTCTACACACCCTAACCTGAGCCTCACTATCCTATAAAAAGTCTTTACAGCATTAGTAACTTACCACCTATTCCATAAACTTGCAACATCTGCCACATTGCTCCTCTATCCACTCTATCATATGCCTTTTCTAAATCCATAAATGCAATAAAAACTTCCCTACCTTTATCTTAATACTGTTCACATATATGCTTCAATGTAAACACTTGATTACACATCCACCTACCCACTCTGAAGCCTCCTTGCTCATCTGCAATTCTACATTCTGTCTTACCTCTAATTCTTTCAATTATAATCTACGTTACTTTTCCTGGTATTACTCAGTAAACTTATTCCTCTATAATTTTTACAATCTCTTTTGTCCCCTTTCCCTTTTATAAAGGGACTATACATGCTCTCGCCAATCCCTAGGTACCTTCCCCTCTTTCATACATTTATTAAACAAAAGTACCAACCACTCCAACACTATATCCCCCCCTGCTTTTAACATTTCTGTCATGATCCCATCACTTCCAGCTGCTTTACCCCCTTTCATTTTATGCAATGCCTCACGTACCTCCACCACACTTACATTTGCTCTTCTTCACTCCTAAAAGATGGTATACCTCCCCGGCCAGTGCATGAAATTACCGCCTCCCTTTCTTCCTCAACATTTAAAAGTTCCTCAAAATATTCTCGCCATCTACCTAATACCTCCCTCTCCCCATCTACTAACTCCCCTACTCTGTTTTTAACGGACAAAATCCCTACTTTCCTAGGCTTTCTTAACTTTTTAACTCACTCCAAAATTTTTTCTTATTTTCATTAAATTTCTTGACAGTGCCCCTTTCCCCCTCTTTCATCTGCTCTCCTTTTGCACTCTCTCACCACTCTCTTCACCTTTCTTTTACTCTCCATATACTCTGCTCTTCTTTTTAACACTTCTGCTTTTTTTAAAAACCTCTCGTAAGCTACCTTTTTCTCTTTTATCAACCCTTTACTTCATCATTCCACCAATCACTCCTCTTTCCTCCTGCCCCCACCTCCCATAACCACAAACTTCTGCCCCACATTCTAATACTGCATTTTTAAAACTATTCCCAAACCCCCTTCAACCCCCCCACTACTCATCTTTGCACTAGCCCACCTTTCTGCCAATAGTCGCTTATATCTCGCCCGAACTTCCTCTCCCTTAGTTTATACACTTTCACCCCCCTCTTACTTCTTGTTGCACCTTCCTCTTTTCCCATCTACCTCTTACTCTAACTGTAGCTACAACTAAATAATGATCTGATATATCAGTTGCCCCTCTATAAACATGTACACCCTGGAGCCTACCCATCAACCTTTTATCCACCAATACATAATCTAACAAACTACTTTCATTACGTGCTACATCATACCTTGTATATTTATTTATCCTCTTTTTCATAAAATATGTATTACTTATTACCAAATTTCTTTCTACACATAGCTCAATTAAAGGGTCCCCATTTACATTTACCCCCGGCACCCAAATTTACCTACTACTCCTCCATAACATTTTTACCCACTTTAGCATTGAAATCCCCAACCACATTACTCTCACACTTGATTCAAAACTCCCACGCATTCACTCAACATTTCCCAGAATCTCTCTCTCTCCTCTACACTTCTCTCTTCTCCAGGTGCATTTCACGCTTACTATAACCCACTTTTCACATCCAATCTTTATTTTACTCCACATAATCCTTGAAATTATGCTTTTTGTAGTCCCTCTTTTCCTGCCATAGTTATCCTTCAACATTATTGCTACTCCTTCTTTAGCTCTAACTCTATTTAAAACCCCCTGACCTAATCCCATTTATTCCTCTCCATTGAAACTCTCTCACCCCCTTCAGCTTTGTTTCACTTAAACCCAGGAACACCCAGTTTTTCTCATTCATAACATCCACAATCATCTCTTTCTTATCATTTGCACAACATCACGCACATTCAGACTTCCACTTTGACAATTTTCTTCTTCTTATTCTTTTTAGTAATCTTCACAGGAAAAGGGGTTACTAGCCCATTGTTCCTGGCATTTTAGTTGACTTTTACAACATGCATGGCTTACGGAGGAAAGATTCTTATTCCACTTCCCCATGGATATAAAAGGAAAAGTAATAAGACCAAGAACTATTAAGATAAAATCAAAGAAAACTCAGATGAGTGTGTATAAATAAACATGTACATGTATGTGTAGTGTGACCTAAGTGTAAGTATATATCATTGTTTAGTTAATCTTAAGTTAATTTTAAGCCTGCCCATAATGCTCTGCATACAAGGGGCTTTTGGCATGTTACACTTAACCACTGTATTTCTTTGTACATCTATGTATCATGTCCAAATTAATAATAAATTAAAATAAAATCAATAAATACATGAGTAAAGGCTTTACTTTGCAATCCCCACTTGCAGTACAACAAAACATGAGAGTTAGCCTGTCTTTCATAGGTTTGTGTCCTGGGAGTGCCTTTTCCTCCTGAGTAATGTAGGTTCCGTTTGGCATTTTCTTCCAGAACAGGCCTGTTTTGTCACAACTGAACACTTGTTGGGGTTAGAATTTTTCAGCTTCGCCATGCCTTATCACACTGTATGCCACTACAATTCTTAACCCTTTGACTGTCGAAGGGCCCAATCCTGAAGTTGCTCCTGGTGTCGCAAAATATTCGAAAAAAAAAAAAATTATTTTTTCTTAGGAAATGATAGAGAATCTTTTCCGATTGTTAAGACACCAAAAACGGTAATTTGATGGAAATACTGACGGATTCGCTCTCGCGAAGTTAGCGACTTCGGAGATATTTAAAATCGGCAATTTCGCCCACTTGAGCCCTATTTTGAGCATAATCCGCTATTCAGTCAACCAACTCATAACTTTTCTTAGAACTCTATTTTCATCGATTGAGCACAAGAAATGCCCATTTACCGAGTTCAATACCAAAAATCATGGCTCAGAAATTTGCAATTTGGCCAATTTACGAAAATTAAAAAATACGACAATTTCTAAAATTGGTCCAGAATGAACAATGCAGACATTCCTGCTCTAAATAGATTTTCGTTGTTCATCATCATGGTCTCCAGGTCCTGTGATATTACTTCTGCTTTTTATTTGAAATTTATTCAAACAAAAATATAGAAGATTTACGATTATGAGATACTGCAATACTGTAAAAGTAATTGAAATTTCATCAACCCATTCATGACTCGTTAGATGGCTTTTGGACATTTATTGGACAATGAATCATTTGTTTCTTTTGAACATCGGCAAAAATCAACATTCCTGTACTTGTGTTGCTCCATTTCCAGGTTCTTTTTATAGTTAAATTAATCAAAATCACTCCATTTCTATATATAGTTTCATCTATCAAATGAGACCATGAAAACGAGAATACAAAACCCCAAATATAACGAAAATGACCACAAAGTCGGCCCTTTTAATTAAAAAAAACGGTCGGAGTTTTTTTTTCTCATTATTGCATGCGTGCTCCCGGATTTTTTTTATGTGGTGCAAATGACCACACAGGGCCATTCTCTCAAAATGGGCCTACTAGCTTTCTCTGCTGTTTATTTGAAAGCCGCTGAATTTTGAGTATATATACGTCAAACACGGTACTCACAAAGTATATTTACGGCCGCGAAGTCAAGGGTTAAAAATTTTCAAACAACTTTTTTCTGGCCTTAAATTCCCAATATGAGCACTAGTGCCAGCCATATTTTCCTGTTCACCTGGGTGTTTTGCGGGTGGGTTTTCATCCTGGGGGACAAGATTAAAACCCTTTTAGGGTTTTTGAGTACTAGTATGGGTTACGCACCAGGGTTTTTGACATACTAGTACGCCCCAAATTCTAGCGCCCCCAAAATTTGTGAGATAAAGCTGGTGGCCTTTCATATGAAAAAAGAGTCTGTGTGGTCAGTGTGCACGTATAAAAAAATCCTGCAGCCCCCAGTGTGTAATGAGAAAAAAAAAAATTTGGGAAATGTTTTTGGTTTAAAACAGGACTTTGCACTTTATTTTCGTAGGGTATTTTTGATGGTATTTAGTTTTTTTGGTCTCATTTTATAGAATGGAAGCAATTACGAAATGAGACGTTTTGATTGGTTTTACAATGAAAAGTAGTACCTTGAAATTGAGCTCAAAGTTGCAGAAATCTTCGATTTTTGCCAAAGTTCAAAAGTAAACAAATCATGCTATGCGTCCAATACACGTCAACTGGTGAGTCTAATATTCTTTCGCAAGTCCGCTGATATTATTTATACCATTTCTACACTAATGCAGTAGTCTGCCTAACAGTAAATCTTCTATCTTTTGTGAGAATACAAATTCAAAGCGGAAAGCAAAAGAAATGTAAGAGGGGCCTGGGGACATGACTAATGAACAGAGGAAATGTTATTGTAGTGCCAGGAATGTCTTTCTTGTTTATTCTGGACCCTATTTGGAAATTGGCATCCTTTGAAATTTGAGTGAAATTGGAGAATTGCTAAATTCTAACCACTTTATTGGATAGTTGAAATCGGTAAATGGGTGGTTTCTTGTACTCATTCGATAGAAAAAATGGAGTTCTAGCGAAATAGTTATGATTTTTGTCAACTAGTACACTGGAATTGGCCGAAAATAGGGCTCAAAGTAGGCAAAACCGCCGATGCATAAACATCGTCTAGACCACTAACTTCGCATAATTCCGTAAGTTTTCCATCAAATTTCATACTTTTGGTGTCATTATGATCAGGAAAAGATTCTCTATCTTTTCATAAGAAAAAATAATTTTTTTTTTTTAAATCTGTCAACCCTGAGAACAAGTCTGGGAGAGGGCCTGTCGACCCTGATAGGGTTAAGGGAGGGGCGAGCAAAATCACCAATTTTTTTTTTTGTCAGATTTCAATGAAATTTTGACAGTGGATTAAGCAGCATATAAAAATGTATAGGCTGTGTTTGTTTTGACTGTTAGCTTTCAAGTTAAATAGAAAAAAATAAATTATGCACAATTTTATGGGTCAAAAAATTTTCCTATGTACAATGCTCTAGTTGACATCAGATGAAAGATAAAAGCTAGATTACTGCTGACCCAGGGCATTTTAGCAATACTGTCAATAGATTCTATAAAAAAAAAAATATTGTAGTAATTTTTTTTTGTGAAAAAAAAAAATCATTAAAAACAAAGCTGTAAATAATATCGCAAATCCCCCATGGGTGTTTGTAGACCCATCATTCCTCAATAACGTGTGCAAAAATCATGACAATCCTATTAACCCCTTGACTGTCGCAACCCCCAATCCTGAGGTGTCTCCTGGTGTCACAAAATTTAAAAAAAAAAAAAATTATTTTTTCTTATGAAATGATAGAGAATCTTTTCCCGATTGTAATGACACCAAAAAACGTAATTTGATGAAAAACTGACGGAATTACGCTCTCGCAAAGTTAGCGACCTTGGCGGTATTTACAAAACGGCAATTTCGCCCAATTTGAGCCCTATTTTCGGCTAATTCCTTTGTTTCAGTCGACCAAACTCATAGCTATTTCTTCAGAACTCCATTTTTTCTATCGATTGAGTACAAGAAACTGCCCATTTACCAATTTCAACTACCCAATAACATGGTCAGAAATTTGCAATTTGGCCAATTTCACAAAAATTAAAAAATATGACAATTTCAAAATAAGGTCCAGAATGAACAATGCAGACATTCCTGGCTCTAAAATAACATTTTATTTGTTCATCAGTCACGTCTCAAGGCCCCTCTGATATTACTCTTGCTTTCTATTTTGAATTTTTATTCAAACAAAAAATAGAAAATTTCCTATTATGCAGACTACTCCAATACTGCAATAATTGTATAAATAACATCAACCCATTCATGACTGCATATTAGAATGGCTAGTTGGACATTTATTGGACAATGATGTCATTAGTTTACTTTTGAACATCAGCAAAAATCAAACATTTCCCCTACTTTGAGCTCCATATCCAGGTTTTTTTTATAGTAAAATCAATCAAAATCATCTCTTTTTCTATAATATGTTTTCCATTCTATCAAATGAGACCAAGAAAACGAGAATACAACCATAAATACTATACGAAAATAGACCACAAAGTCGGCATTTTAATTAAAAAAAAAACAGTCGGATTTTTTTTTTTCTCATTATGCACTGCGTGCTCTAGGATTTTTTTTATATAGTGCACACTGACCACACAGACCCATTTTTTCCCATGTGGGCCTACCAGCTTTCTCCTTCTTGATTTGAAGCCGCTAGAATTTATGAGTATATATACATCAAACACGGTACCTCGTAAGACGTATATATATGGCCGCGACAGTCAAAGGGTTAATACTTATTGCAGAAAAAGGAAAACAATGTCAATAACTTATTTCTGAGTTATTATTTTTTTTGTTTGGTGTGAAACTACGGTTATGACACGCTAAGTCTCAGCGTGTTGCAATCCTCCTTTCTTGTTGACAGTCTGCAGGCTACTAAGGAAGACATTCACCATTCTCTACACTTTAGCCAGCACAGAAATTGCCATGTAGAGTGCTTAGAATGAAACAATCATAAAAATCCAAATTTTTGGAGAAAAAGAAAAACCACTAATTGCCAACATGTATTTCTGATGACAGCAAAAGAACAAAATATACATTTAATGAAAAACATACTTAGAAATATGACAGCAACAAGCCGATTACATCAAAATGTTGCCAGAATTTTGCACTATTTTTCAGCTAGAAAACATTCCTTTCCATAATTTTTCAATCTTCATTTCCTGATCACTGAAATATAACTCGCCATTCCCTTAATCCATTCCGTAACCTTGCTTGCATCTGAATTTGCTCGTTTGCAGAGTCAAATTTCCTCATTTAAATTAACTGAAATGGAATTAATTCGTTCCAGTGGAATTCCATAAAATACTTCAATAATTTCCCTAATATCAAATCTATGGCATATTTCTCTATCACAATTCATCTAATATGACATTAACAATATGAATAACATAGAAACCTGATATATACTCTAGAATAAATAAAATATGTCATTATGTGACAAGTGGAGGTGGCCATAACCGCTCCCGCATTGTTGTGGTATTTACTGCCATCTAGTGACGGCCTTTTGAAGCCATCTATTATTATAATTATTATTATATAGTACAGTGGATCCCCGGTTAACGATATTTTTTCACTCCAGAAGTATGTTCAGGTGCCAGTACTGACCGAATTTGTTCCCATAAGGAATATTGTGAAGTAGATTAGTCCATTTCAGACCCCCAAACATACACGTACAAACACACTTAAATAAATACACTTACATAATTGATCGCATTGGGAGGTGATCGTTAAGCGGGGGTCCACTGTACCTTGAAAATAAGCTCAAAGTAGCAGAAATGTTCTGTTTTTGCCAATATGCAGTCATGAATGGATTGACATTGTTTATACAATTATTACAATAATGCAGTAGTCTGCATAACAGTAAATCTTCGATTTTTTTTTGTGTGAATAAAAATTCCAAATTATTTATATTGTAATAATAGCAATAATAATAATAATGCATACAATAATAATAGTATGATAATATAATGTAATAATAATAATTGTATGTATAATAATAATACATGTATAATAATAATGTACAGTGGACCCCCGCATAACGATCACCTCCGAATGCGACCAATTATGTAAGTGTACTTATGTAAGTGCATTTGTACGTGTATGTTTGGGGGTCTGAAATGGACTAATCTACTTCACAATATTCCTTATGAGAACAAATTCAGTCAGTACTGGCACCTGAACATACTTCTGGAATGAAAAAATATCGTTAACCAGGGGTCCACTGTATAGGCATTTTCATTAATCCATATATGATATTTTTTTCAAAATTATATAATAAACATGCTATGTTGTCGGAATGTTGGAAAGAATAACATTTTCTCCAGTTCAACACCAAAGAAAATGTCTACACAACAGTATTACTGGGGGTAACTATAGAAAATTATTCTTTTTGTATGCTTTCACTCAGTGTTAGTCCTTCTAAAAATGGTGTGTTACATGAGAATGGGAGTCTTTCTCTTTATTTATTGTACTTTACCAACGTGGAAACAACTTGTACACAATGTAAGGTGTTTGCATTATGGTATAAGATTCACAGACATGGAAATGAACATGTATGAACCATAACCAGATGTGTTTGTCTGCTTGTTTACATACTACACGTCTCTCTCCTCCCTCATTTACTCATTCTCTCTCTCTCGTTTATTCATTTTACCTCGTTTATTCATCTCTCATTCTACATTTAGACTACAAATATTTTAAGGTAAATAATGAATGTACTGTATATGCATTTTGTCATTCTGGGGTGCTTTAAATGTTGTAGTATATTACATGTGGGTGGCCTGGCTGACTACCATACCTCCCACACCTGATGTCTTACAATAAATACTACTCACCTCTCACCCTACATTAAGACTACAAATATTTTAAAGGTAAGGAATGAGTTTACTGTGTGTATATTTTACTTTCTTTTCTATTGCTAACTTAACCCTTTCAGGGTCGGTGTCGGCTTGTACGCCAGGGTTGGTGCCGTACTAGTATGCGTAAATTCTAGTGCCTTCGATCTAGAAAGAAAAAAGTGTTAGGCCTAATATGAAGAATGGGTCTGCATGGTCATTGCACAGTAAAAAAAAAAAATCCTGAGCCACGGTGCAAAATGGAAAAAAAAATTGACTGTTTTTTTTTTAAAAACAGTGATTTTGCATGTATTTTCGTATGGATTCTGGTATTTCTCGTTTTTTTGGTGTCATTTTATAAAAGGAAGACATATTACATAAAGAAATGATTTTGATTGGTTTCACAATAAAAAGTACCTTAAAATTTGAGCTAAAATTTGCAGAGATGTTCGATTTTTCCCAAAAGTTAAAAAGTAAACAAATCTGCCAGCGCCCAAAATGTCAATGGTGAGTCAAATTTCTTTATAAGTGCACTGATTTATTTATACCTTTTTTTTACACTACTGCAGTAGTTGCATAACAGGTAAATGTTTTTATTTTGTGAGAATAAAAGTTCAAAGTGGAAAGCAAAAGAAATGAAAGGGGGCTGGGGACATGATAATGAACAAGAAAATGTTTTTTAGTGCCAGGAATGTCTTCTTGTTTATTCTGGACCCCATTTTGAATTTGGAATTTTTGAAATTTGTGTGAAATTGGCAAAAATTCAAATTTCTGACCACTTTTCTGGATAGTTGAAATCAGTAATTGGGGTTTTCTTGTAAATCATTTGATAGAAAAAAAATGGAGTTCTAACGAAAAAAGCTATGAGTTTTGTCAACTGGTGCATTGGAATTGGCCCAAAAAAAGGGCTCAAAGTGGCGAAATCGCCGATGCGTAAAATCATCAAAAACTGCTAAATTTTGAGAGCATAATTCCGTAAGTTTTCCATCAAATTTCATACTTTTGGTGTCTTGATGGGGGAAAAAATTCTCATCATTTTATAAAAAAAAATATTTTTATTTTTTTCGAAAAATTTTTGCCCCAGAACAAGTTTGGAGGGGCCCCTTGACCTTGACGGGTTAATATATGTTTGTAAAATTTTTTGGCATTATTGCTTTTTTAAGTGGAAAAATGGGGATTCTGCTTTTCCGGGAAAGTCCCCTCTCCCCGGGGTAGCCTGGGAAACCAAAACCCGTCGTTTTAAAAAGGGGCCCTACTTACTTGATTTAATTATTCATAACTAGCATGCCATACTCACACCATGTTGCACACACACACCAAAAAGCATGTTGGTGCAGTGTGTTTTTGTTGCCAATTTCCGGGAATTTTTATCAATTCGTTTATACCTTTTTCTCTGCCCTTAACACATGGTGGGGTTTTTTAAAATATGTTAAGGCAATGATATTAAAAAAATTTCTTTAAAAAAATGTGCAGGAGGCACATGCTGTGGCAACAGTGCAAGTTTGGAACCCTTCTTACAGATCATGAATGCTTTACAAAGTACTATATTAAAAAAGGGACCCCCCCCTTTTTGTCAATCTCTGTTATCGCAATTTCCATTTTCATCAACTTTTTTTTTCAAAACTTGGTTCCGTTTTTGCGATGGGATGGGAAATGTCCAGTGCCAGGGGGGACGAAGCCCCCTCACATGCCCCTTTTCAGGCAGTGTGTGTTTTTCTCGTTGAATGAACATGTCCTGCCAGGTCATATGAAACATTTCGTAATAATTTGCTTTTTTTTGGGACTTGTTTATTGTGTGTGACTTCTAAAAAAGCCACCATGGACCCAAAGAAAGCTCCTACTGCCAGCCCCTTGGTAAAGAATGTGAGAAACACGATATAATTCAAGAAAAAGTTTGTAGAAAAATACGAGTGGTGGTGGTAGAGGGTGGTAGTGATGGTGGTAGAGGGTAGTAGTGGTTGTGATGGTGGTAGAGGTGGTAATGATGGTGGTAGAGGGTGGTGGTGGTTGTGATGGTGGTAGAGGGTGGTAGTGATGGTGGTAGAGGGTAGTACTGGTTGTGATGGTGGTAGAGGGTGGTAGTGATGGTGGTAGAATGTAGTAGTGGTTGTTATGGTGGTAGAGGGTGACTTCAGTGATTCAGCGATTCTACTAACTCCTTCAATGTTGTTGGAGTTATATAGGGCTACACAAAACACCGCCACCTCAGCTGCAGCCTTCACCACCATTATGTACGGCTAATGCTTTCAGTGGCCCTACACCCAACAACAACAACAGAACACCTGTCGTGACATACATAATGACTTATTTTATTCATTCGAGAGTATATGTCATGTTTCTTTGTTGCTAATATTGTTTATTATGTCATATTAGATGAATTGTGATAAATAAATAAGCCACTGAGTTGATATTAGTGTCATATTCTCCATAAAATAAACTCGCCTCCCTCTCCCCTCCGCCCCATATGCCATACACCAATAAGAGTCTTCAATAAAGGTAAGCGTCATGTTAAATGTTCATTTATACATTTTATTAGTGCTTTATATTTATCATTCTTCTCTGCATGTAAATCTATATGTAAGCTAGGGAAGAGAATAGGGAAGTGACCCCTGATAAGGACTGGGTACCTAGAGTCCTTATGGAAAGGGATTCTCCTTCCAAACAATAACCTCTCTTCCCTCTCCCCTCCTCCCTGTCTTCCATCCATCAACAACAGCCTTCAATAAAGGTAAGTGTCATGTTAAATGTTTATTCTTTTGTGCATGTAAATCTATCTTTAACGTAAAAAAAATTTTTTTTATTAATACTTCTAGGCGTCTGGAACGGATGAATTGGGTTTACATTATTTCTTATGGGGAAAATGGTTTCCATTTTCGCTAACTGCTCTGGAACAGATTAAACACGAAAACCGAGGGTCCACTGTATAGCTTAAGTGCAATCATAGAAGAGACAAACTAAATGAGACAAAGAAAACCCTGCAGAGGAGAAGCAAGAACTAGTTTGTACTCGTGTTGTTCATATGAAGTGGTATTTTACATTTTCATCACACATGTCAAGCTCTCAAAAAAATAGAATTTGATATGAAAATATGTGCAGACATCAATCATTAAAAGACTACTTACACACTATAAAGAATGACTTCAAAATTTTTGAAGACACTACAAGACATCTTACTTAATATTGACTATAAGAAAGCCCAATCCCAAAAGTGAATCAGGAAAAAACAAGCAAATGATGGCAGTGAACCAAAAGCAGAACTGAATCTTAGAGACAAATTCTGTGTATCTACTTACTATACTATAAATGATACATACACTTGAAGCTCATATGAAGAGGAGAGGTGAAGTGTACAAAGAAGTATCAAGTATATTTTCTTTTCTAAACGATATGAACTTTTCTAATAAGCAATATTCACAAGGTTCCCACAAGCTACTTGATTCATACCCTGTTGACTTGAACATGAATCTCTGTGGAGAAATACAGAAGAGCAACTGTTTTTTGCATGAAATTTTAATAAAACAGGAAAAGTGAAATTCAGCCACACTGATCTTCATGGCACAATATTGTAAGACAGAATACAATGTATATTTCCACAAGTACAGAAAGCACTGCAGACACCATTCATGGTAAAACAGATTCTTAAATAAGTGTTCTGAGCTATACAGGTTTCCCTCCACATTCGTGAGGGTTAGGGGATCGAGAACCTCGCGAATGCTGAAAAATCGTGAAAGTTTGGTGCACAAATATATTGTAGGGAAATATAATAACAACATTTACTAAGCCTAACAATACTACTTCTTTAACCCTTTGACTGTCACAAGCCCCTTTCTGAAACTGTCATTCTATGTCGCAAAATTTTTGGAAAAAAAAAAAATTCTTATGTAATGATAGAGAATCTTTTCCCAATGGTAATGACACCAAATGTACGAAATTTGGTCAAAAACTCACGGAATTACGCTCCCATGAAGTTAGTGGTCTCAGTGACATATACGAAACGGCGATTTTGCTGACTCAGCCCTGTTTTTGGCCAATTCTGTTGTTCCAGCTGACCAAACTCATAGCTATTTCTTCAGAACTCCATTTTTTCTATCAATTGAGTACAAGAAACCAGCCATTTACCTATCTGAACTACCCAATAAAGTGGTCAGAAATTGGCAATTTGGTCAATTTCACGCAAATTAAAAAAAATGCCAATTTCAAAATAGGGTCCAGAATAAACAATGTAGACATTCTTGGCACTAAAATAACATATCCTCTGTTCATTAGTCATGTCTCTAGGCCCCTCTTATAAACCCAACTGTGGTTTGAACAAGAACAGTTTGTTGTCCTCTAACCTGGACAACAATGAATGCTTAGACAAAACTGAAAAATAGTTTGAATTAGGCGTATGCTAGTGAGAGATGGACATGTCCTGGGCTGTGGAATGTGCATAGAGTCTGCAAGTTTCTTGCCCATGACACCAGAATGCTCAGACACCCAACAGAAAAAAAAACTGTGTTTATGTTTGCTGAAGTAGACACACAGCCAGCACTGAATGCAAAGGATGATGGGATGTAAAGAGTTGAAGCTATGAAGAGCTTACAATGCACTCTGAGAATCAGAAACCACAACAAAACAAGAAATAGGAAGTGAAGTAATATAAATGCATACATCATCTATGTTGCCTAGATGCAAGACATGTGTATAATTCTACTGTGAAAATGTTAGACAATTCTGGTAAACATCCCTGTATCATACTATCGAAAAAAACAGCTGCATATCCTACACCACGAGAGGAGTTAGAGCCATCAGTATACATAGCAGCAGCATGTATGTAACTGAAAATGATCAAGGAAGAGGGAGCACTGTCAACAGCATTGTTGTAAGACACGGGAAAGGTAAAAGAAGGAAGGACATACTGTGCTTGAATCATCATTTAACCTCCCAAGGTGGAACAGAAAAACTGAACAAGGTGAACAGAAGAGGCTGCAGATTACGAGAAGAAACTAGAATCTGAAGGTGAAAAAATGAAAGGATTTTTTTTTAACACATCAGCCTTTTTCCCACCAAGGCAGGGTGGGCCAAAAAAAAAAGAAAAAACTTTCATCATCATTCAACATTTTCACCCTCATTCATACAAAATCACTCCCCTCTCAAAAGGTGCTCAGGTATGACAATTTAGATGTCATTTCCAAACAGCCAATATCCCAAACCCCTCAGCAAAGTGCAGGCACTGTACTTCCCACCTCCAGGACCCCAAGTCTGGCTAACGGTTTTCCTGAATCCCTTCACCAAATATTACCCTGCTCACACCCCAAACAGCTCTAATTATATAACAAAGGATGATGACAATTAAAAGTGTCAGAATCACTAAGGTCTGTGAATGTTGAAGGATCATGAAAGTGAACCAGACAGCATAGACAGTGAGTGTTTAAGCAGAGAAATATACCTGATCTTCAAAAATCAATTTTTAGACAAAACCACAGCCATTCGAAAACAAACAACTTCCCTAATCCCCCCCCCCCCTTCCCCGGGTAAAAGTCAAAAAATTTTAAGTAAATTCAGTCTGTTAAGACATGCGGATTTCAGGGCTGGGTAGGGAATCATAAAAGGGAGAGAAACAAGATGGGGGACAACAAGGAGCTGAATAAATATAATATATTAATTTTAGGTACTGAGAACTTGAAGCCATGTGATAAAGCCCAACTAAACATGTGATTAATTGCCCTCTGTAAAGAAGTGGACACTAGCTGAACATCTCTGCTAGCACAAGCAATGGCAGAATCATCCACATAGTAGTACTGAAGCTAGACCATTAAAAGCTAATAAAAACCAAGTTGCACGAGAATCCTCCCTTTTGGAATACTTTCTGCCTGAACAAAGTCTGATGAGAAACTGTCAATCTGTCATAAATGTTTTGAAAAAAGTGAGAGTTAACCTTGCTGACCACAAGAAGGACCAGAGAGAAGATACGAAAATGCTGTGTCATATCATAAGTTTTTTTTTTTTAAGTAAAAAAAAAAAAAAGACTGCTACCTCAAACCAACCTTCAGAAAAGCCACTGCAAATGTATCAAGATGAAGTAGAACAGCTTTTCTATACCCAAAATGATATGGGTATATACATCTGTTTTTCTCCAGATGGAGAATAGGCTATAGAGGTCTGAATGCTAGGTGTTTGGACATCCAATAAATCTGTGGACACACTAGATAGGAGTGAATGGAGGTAAATGGTTTATATCAAGAAATTCAGGGAAAACTGGTTAGGTAGATTTGGAGTTCTGAAGGTAGGAAGTGCAATGTCTACATTCTGAAAGAGGGGTGAGGATGTTACAGTTTGGAGGGGCATCTGTAATGTGATGTCAACACACTTCTGGCAAACAGTGATTGAATGAATGATAGTGAAAATGTTTCCTCTTTCTCGAGTCACCCTCCCTTTAAATGGAAAATGGCTGGTATTAAAAAATTGCAGGGGAGGAGGGAAGAGAAAAATAGTGTCCTATTTTTGGGAAAAACATGATAATTAGCAAAATCCAGCAGACATATCAACAAAGGTGTAATGATACTTAACATCTTGAGCTCAACATTCTATAATACATGATGAATATAACTGCATGCAACAGTTTGATCAATCGGCCAAAACTCTTTATGTGTAACACTGTGCTTTGTAAGACACTTCGTACTGAGGAAATGTTTATAACTTGACAGTGCCCACTGTGTAGGTAACATGTCATCTATAATAAAGGTTTGCTTTGCATCAAATATTTTTCTGCCACATTTGTTAGTAATACTGTACCTGAAAATACCACATTATGGTTCATTTATTCTTAAGCCTGCCTGAAATAATTTGCATAACTATGGTTTTACCATGCATGAAAACTTATGTCATTCAATCTCTTATATAAAGTATCATCTTGGTAAATAAATGTGTTGTTTTGTATTTATTTTTTTTTTATTCTCCCTATCTTATACTTGATATGAGGCTGAGCAAAATTCACAAAGTTATTTGTATTATTATAGGTAGTAGGTTGGTAGACAGCAACCGTCCAGGGAGGTACTACCGTCCTGCCAAGTGAGTGTAAAACAGAAACCTGTAATTGTTTTACATAATGGTAGGATTGCTGGTGTCTTTTTTGTCTCATAAACATGCAAGATTTCAGGTACATCTTGCTACTTCTACTTACCTTAGGTCACACTACACATACATGTAAAAAGCATATATATACATACCCCTCTGGGTTTTCTTCTATTTTCTTACTAGTTCTTGTTCTTGTTTATTTCCTTTTATCTCTATGGGGAAAGTGAAACAGAATTCTTCCTCCGTAAGCCATGCATTTTCGTAAGAGGCGACCTAAAATCCGGGGAGCAAGGGGCTAGAAACCCCCTTCTCCTGTATAAATTACTAAATTTAAAAACAGAAACTCCGTTTTTCTTTTTAGGGCCACCCTGCCTTGGTGGGTTACGGCGGGTGTGTTGAAAGAAAGAAGATTTTGTATAATAGATAAAGATTTGTAATATTCTCTCAAGATTAAAGTCCTTTATTTCCCTCTCACTTTTCACCAAGGGGATACATACTAAACTCTGATACATGATAATTACTGAAAAATTACTTAAAGCAGAAACTGACATGTGAAAAATGTTTAAAACCTGCGTTATTAAAGTAAAATTTATGGTTCTTACAAGAAAATGGAAAAGGACTACTTGTCTAAATTTTATTATACAACACAGGTAGATACTGAATGGCAAAATTTGCTTCTTCTGGAAATGAAGCGAGAGTAAGTGATGAGAAGTTTTTTCTCTGACCCATGATGCCTGAAACAAACAGCAGACATTAACCCTTTCATGTTTCGGACGTACGAGTGCGGCTTACGCACCAGGGTTTTTGACGTACTAGTAGGCCTAAATTCTAGCGCCCTCAAATCTCGTAAGGAAAGCTGGTAGGCCTTCATATGAAAGAATGGGTCTATGTGGTCAGTGTCGCAGTAAAAAAAAATCCTGCAGCACACAGTGTGTAATGAGAAAAAAAAAAACTTGACCGTGTTTTTTGGATTAAAACAGCGCCCTTTTGCACTGTATTTTCGTATGGTATTTATTGTTTATTCTAGTTTTCCTGGTCTCATTTTATAGAATGGAAGACATATTACAGAAATTGAGATGATTTTGACTGGTTTTACAATGAAAAGTACCTTGAAATTGAGCTCAAAGAAAGCAGAAATGTCGATTTTTCCCAAAGTTAAAAAGTAAAAAAATCATGCTAAGCGCCCAATACACGTCAACTGGATAGTCTAATATTCTTTCACAAGTGCGCTGATATATTTATACCATTTCTATACTAATGCAGTAGTCTCCCAAAACAGTAAATCTTCTATTTTTTGTGAGAATAAAATTCAAAGTGGAAGCAAAAGAATGTAAGAGGGGAGTGGAGACATGACTAATAAAACAGAGGAAATGTTATTTTAGTCCCAGGAATGTCTTTCTTGTTTATTCTGGACCCTATTTGGAAATTGGCATCTTTTGAAATTTGTGTGAAATTGGCAAAATTGCTAAATTCTGACCACTGTATTGGATAGTTGAAATCAGTAAATGGGTGCTTTATTGTACTCATTCAATAAAAAAAAGGGAGTTCTAGTGAAATAGTTAAGATTTTGTCGACCAGTACACAGGAATTGGCTAAAAAATTGGGGCTCAAAGTGGGCAAAATCGCCGATGTGTCAACATCGTTGAGACCGCTAACTTCGCGAGAGCATAATTCCGTAAGTTTTCCATCAAATTTCTTACTTTTGGTGTTATTTGATTGGGAAAAGATTCTCTATCTTTCATAAGAAAAAAATTTTTTTTTTTTTTTTTTTTTTGAAATTTGGCGACCCTAGAACAAGTCTGGGAGAGGGCCTGGGGATCCTGAAAGGGTTAAAACCAAAGCTGACACAAAACATGAGATTTTTTTTTTTAACTGGTAGTTTTCCCACCAAAGTAGCAAAACTCACTGAAGAAAACAATTTTCACCTTCACTAATTTTCTATCTGCCTACCCTGTCATTGTCAGCCCACTAAACTGAAAAACAATCCTCGGCCCACTTTACAAGTGTTGCCATTACTTCCTGATCTCCAAAACTCATTTTTGGGTTTCCCTTTTCCCTTTTTAAATACTGTATTTTCTGGCACATAAGGTGCACTTTTTCCCACAAAAAAAAGTCTTGGAAAATCAGCCTGCACCTTATATGCATAAGGTAAAGATCAAGGGTAGGCTTTCGGTTACACTTTAGCAGTTGTTTACTAACATTATGTTACAATTTCTTGGAAACATCATCATATATGTCTCATTTTGATCATGCACTTCATATGGTGGAAAATATGTTACAGTAATAGAAAACTGATAATACTTTTCTCCTCATACAAGTCCTCCATCACAAATCCGGCATCATTGGGAACTGTAGTGTGGCCGGATTACAGAGTGGTTAGGTTAGAATACACTTAGTAAAATTAAAACCCAAAATGACTTACACAAAGTTCATCAAACATCGGCAAAAATCGAACATTTCTGCTACTTTGGAGCCCCAATTTCAAGGGACGTTTTGTCATGAAAGCAATCAAAATCATGTCTATTTCTGTAATATATCTTCCATTCTATCAAATCAGTCCAAAAAAATGAGAATACAACCATAAAAACCATACGAAAATATACTGCAAAGAGGCGGATAAGGCTGAGAAGTGAACTTCCCTTATTTATCGTCCGTCTTTTCTATTTTTGTTGTATGTTAAGAAGCATCCCTTTTCCCTATACATTGCCCAAGTTTCAATGAGATAGCCAAACAAAACCCAGAAAAAAAATATTTACCCAAAAATCATATATGGCAAGCCAAGCCAGGTACTGGAAATAAGTCACTTTGACTTTTCTGGTTATCCCCGGTTCTCTATACATACACTGTTATGTATGATAATTAAAGTAACTGTATTTGTGTATACCTGAATAAACTTATTTACTTCTAGTCTGTCAACTGAGTACAAGAAACCGCCCATTCACTTATTTCAACTACCCAATAAAGTGGTCAGAAATTGGCAGTTTGGGGCCCATTTCACATAAATTTCAACAGATGCCAATTTCAAAATAGTGTCCAGAATAAACAATGTAGACATTTTTCCCGACACTAAAATAGCATTTTTCTCTGTTCATTAGTCACGGGTACAGGCCCCTCTTATATTACTCTTGCTTACCATTTGGAATTATTATTTTACAAAAAAAAAGAAGATTTACTAAATTTGCAGACTACTGCATTATTGTAATAATGTATAAATAATGTCCCAAACCATTTTGACTCCATACTGGAATTTGGACTGGCAGGTGGACAGGTAAATTTGGGCGGTGACGTCATTTATTTTTCTCGAGCTTCGCTAAAGAATAGAATATTTTCGCTACTGTGAGCGCAATTTCAAGGTACTTTTCGTCATGAAAGCAATCAAAATCATATCTATTTCTGTAATATATCTTTCATTTATTAAATTTAGACCGAAAAAATCAGAATAATAACCATAACAGCCATACAAAAAATATACCGCTAAACCCGCCGCTAATGGCTTTAGAAGTGAACTCCGCTATTTATGGAAGATTTCTTTCATTTTTGGTGTAAAGCGAGAAGTATCTTTCCATCATACATTGCCCAAGTTTGAATAAGATAACCCCACAAAAAAACTGAGAAAATAATAATAATAAATAAAAATATAATAATAATAATAATAATATCTTTATTTACTACACGTACATGTACAAGGGTATACAGGCCTAGCTGACATCAGTAAGTAAGTAAGTTTATTCAGGTTACACAAATACAGTTACATAGAATACATACATAGCAGCATATGTGTAGAGAACTAGCATAACCAAAAAAGTCAGACAGAGTGACTTATTTCCATTGGGGGCCTTTTACCTTATTATAATATAAATGTTATAATATTTTTCTTATTATTCTATAATGAAGATAACATCTTATTATCATACTTAAAAGACTATCTACATTGAGGGTCATTAAACTATCTACAATACAGGGTCACTATCTACAATACGAGTAACTACCACTGTATAGAAAGGCACTTGTTATGCTGAGTATTTCAAGAAAAATTAGGTCAGTGTTCCAGGGATAAACACCCAAAACTAGTCGACTTTTCACCCAGGTACCCATTTACTGATTGGTAAAAAATAGACAACAGGTGTAAAGAAACACGCCTAATGTTTTACCAAAATCATATATGGCTAACCCAAGCCAGGTACTAAAAATAAGCCACATTGACTTTTTTGGGGTTATCCTAGGTTCTCTACACATATGCTGCTATGTGTGATACTCTATATAGAGAAAATAACTTTTTTGTTTTATGTTTATGGTGGAGTAACGAGTGTAATGTCATAGTTAGCCCTGTTTTCTATACTCCGTTTTCTCTAATATAAGCCCCAAGACAAGGATACGAGAATGGTATTTGTTTACCATATCCTCTTCATACCTCCGTCGAGTTGCTCGGTGTTATGCCAAATATTATTCATTCTGGAGTATTTAACATGTTTTATGTTATTTATATTGTTTATTATGTCATATTAGATCAATTGTGATAGGCAAATAAGCTTTTAGTGTTTAAAATTAGCATAATAATAAAGCATATTCTCCTGCTTCATGAGACTGAGCTCATGGCAACCAACAGTGGCTTCAAAACCACCTTATCTTTATGGATAATGTACTGTGTAGGTTTCTTTACCCTAATGGAAGCATTTCTTTTATTCATTGGAACCCTGGCTAGGGCTAAAAGTAAGCAGGTTAAAAACAATAAATGGAGAAAAAAAAAATTGGAATGACTTATGCAGCAAGTAGAGCCACCAAACAGTACCAGCAGGGTTTGGGGTGGCGACCCTGGAAATTTTGAAATTATGCTAGCCAAAAAAATTTGTGCCGAATAACTGAAGAAACCGAATAACTGATTGCCGGATTTGTGATGGCGGACCTGTATATAGAAAGCTGCTTGTTATGCAGAGTATTTCAAGAAAATTAGGTCAGTGTCCCAGGATAACACCCACACTAGTCGGCTAACAACCAGGTACCCATTTACTGATGGGTTTAAAAATAGAAAACAGGGTGTCAAGAAACACGCCTAATGTTTCTACCCTGGCTGGGAATCGAATACTATTTACCAAAAATCATATATGACTAACCCAAGCCAGGTACTAGAAACAAGCCATGTTGACTTTTTTGGGTTATCCTAGGTTCTCTACACATATGCTATGTGTGATAATCTATATAGAGAAAATAACTTTTTTTTCCAGGTTTATGGTGCAGTTTCGAGTGTAAAATCACAGTTTTTGCCCTGTGCTACACTCCATTTTCTCTAATATAAGCCCCAAGACAGGGATAGGAGAATGGTGTTTGTATACCATATCCTCTTCATACCTCCATCGAACTGCTCGGTGTTATGCCAAATATTTTTATTCTGGAGTATTAACATGTTTTATGTTATTTATATTGTTTATTATGTCATATTAGATTTAATTGTGATAGGCAAATAAGCTGTAGTGTTGATATTAGCATAATAATTTAAAACATATTCTCCTGCAACATGATACTGAGCTCATTGGCAACCAACAGTGGCTTCAAAGACACCTTATCTTTAAGGATAATGTCTTTTGTAGGTGCTTTACATAATGAGAAGCATTTCTTTTATTCATTGGAACCATGGCTAGGGCTAAAAGTAAGCAGGTTATAACAATAAATGGAGAAAAAGAAACTGGAATGACTTATGCAGCAAGTAGCACCACCAAACAGTACCAGCAGGTTGGTGTGGTGACCCTGGAAATTTGAAATTAAGCTAGCCAAAATTAGTGCCGAATAACTGAAGGAACCGAATAACTGATTGCCGGATTTGTGATGGCGGACCTGTATATGAAAGAGAAACTTTAATTTAGTCTTAAATGTACAATTCTAAAGATTCGGATTTTTAAATTATTTAATACAGGAAGCCCTCCACATTCGCGAGGGTTAGGGGATCAAGAACCTTGCAAATCTTGAAAATTCATGAATGTCTGGTGCACAAATATGATGTAGGGAAATATAATAATAGCATTTACTTAGCCTAACAATACTGCTTCCTTAATCTATTGAATCACGAACAATCATAAAACACATGAAAACATCATAAATAACATTAATAACAAATAATGAACAAACAAAACACTCACCACTCATAAGGTTAGGCAGACAAACTCTGATGACTTGTGATGATGATGATGATGATGATGATGATGATGATGATGATGATGATGATGATGATGATGATGATGATGATGATGATGATGATGGTGGTGATGATAGTCAGCCATGCAGTTACTGATGACAGTTGAATGGAGGTGATTATATGAAGTGTAACTGCATGGCATGATGAGTCTAGTGTGGATTCTAACATTCAGTGCCAGCGTCACTGCCGACATCACTAGAGACTGAGTTAGCATGCGGCAGGAAGCATTTTCCCATACTTTTTTCCTGCATTTGTTTGGTAAATATAATTTGGGTGACTGCATTTCGCAAATTTTCAAAGCTCCCAAAAGTGGAACTCACAAAAGTGGAGGGATAGCTGTATTTTAAAATTTACTATTCAGTTACATGCCAAGTCTTGATTTCTTCAATTTCACAATGAACCAACTTTTATGGCTATTCTTTATTTCTTTAACCCTTAAACTGTCCAAACGTAGATCTAAAATTTACTCACACAGCGCTCCGAATGTAGATCTACATTTTTTTACATTGTTTCTTATGGAGAAAATCAAGGTTGGGCACTACGCACACAAACGTAGATTTACGTTTGGACAGTTTAACCCCCTTTAATGTCGCAACCTCCAATACTGAGGTGTCTCCTGGTGTCACAAAATTTACAAAAAAAAAATTATTTTCTCTTATGAAACGATAGAGAATCTTTTCCCGATTGTAATGACAACAACAACAAAAAAATTTGATGGAAAACTGACGGAATTATGCTCTCGCGAAGTTAGCGACCTTTGTGATACGTATTTACAAATTGGCGATTTCGCCCACTTTGAGCCCTATTTTCGGCTAATTCCATTGTTCCAGTTGACCAAACTCACAGCTATTTCTTTAGAACTCCATTTTTTCTATCGATTGAGTACAAGAAACTGCCCATTTACCGATTTCAACTACCCAATAACGTGGTCAGAAATTTGCAATTTGGTCAATTTCACGAAAATTAAAAAATATGACAATTTCAAATTAAGGTCCAGAATGAACACTGCACACATTCCTGGCTCTAAAATAACATTTTCTTTGTTCATCAGTCATGTCTCAAGGCCCCTCTGATATTACTCTTGCTTTCTATTTTAAATTTTTATTCAAACAAAAAATAGAAGATTTACTGTTATGCAGACTACTGTAATAATTGTACAAATAATGTCAACCCTTTTATGACAGCATATTAGAATGGCTAGTTGGACATTTATTGGACAATGACATCGTTTGTTTACTTTTGAACATTGGCAGAAATTAAACATTTCCCCTACTTTGACCTCCATTTCCAGGTTCTTTTTATAGTAAAACCAATCAAAATCACCTCTATTTCTATAATATGTTTTCCATTCTATCAAATGAGACCAAGAAAACGAAAATACAGCCATAAATACTATACGAAAATAGAGCACAAAGTTGGCATTTTAATTAAAAAAAAACGGTCAGTGTTTTTTTTTTCTCATTATGCACTGCGTGCTCCAGGATGTTTTTATATGGTGCACACTGACCACACAGACCCATTCTCTCACATGTGGGCCTACCAGCTTTCTCCTGCTTGATTTGAAGCCGCTAGAATTTATGAGTATACATACGTCAAACACGGTACCTCGTAAGACGTATGTATACAACCAAAACAGTCAAAGGGTTAAGGGTTAAAAGCACCTGCTTTTTCTGTACTTTTGACAAGGAGGGCACTGATCCTGGAACCATCAACAAGCAGACACCAAATACTATTTATTTTTTTTAATCACACAGACTCTTTCCCACCAAGGTAGGGAAACCCAAAGATAAAACTCATTGTTCATATATTATATATTTTGCCAGAAGTGCATGGACATCACAGATTGAACAACTCCCTGAACTGCAACATTTCCACCAATCCTTGAGTGCAGGCACTGTACTTACTACCTGAAGAACACCTTCAGTTATGTCTGCAACATCAAAAGTGAAATACAAAGAACACCTTCATCTTGCTCACACAGCACTACCTCGTCACTTGTAAATGCTTTACCTTATAGTGAATAGTGTGACCGGTGAAAACAGCATGAAACATAAGTCTGCGGCCCAGGAGGCCCCTAGAACTGAGGGCGCCACAGGAAGGAGTGGGAGACGCCACACATGAAGCCCTGCTACTAACACTGAGCCATTTAACTCAAAAGCCCATGTGCCATATCTGTGGAGAGAGATTATAAATAAAAAATTTATACATATTTTGTACTCTGATGCATTATGCAGGCCTACCTCTCTTAGTTGAAAAAACAAAATAGTTCTAAAGATACATGCATATTTTCCAAAATTAAATTTAGAGTTCTCATTTGTCTTTGAAAAATCTACACTTCAGTCATTATGAAATAAACTGTCACCCTTTCAAGGTCGGAACCCCTGATCTGGTAATTGCTCAGGGTTGAAGAATTTAAAAAGCAAACAAATTCTTATGAAACAATAATCTTTTTCTAAAGCTAATGAAACCAAAAGTATGAAATTTGATGGAAAACTTATGGAATTATGTTCTTGCAAAGTTAGCAGTCTTGGCTATATACCTACCTACCTATACATACATATCAATGATTTCAACCACTTTGAGCCCTATTTTTGGCCAATTCCATTGTTATAGTCAACCAAACTCAGAGCTATTTCGCTAGTATTCCTTTCTTCTGTTGAATGAGTACAAGAAACTGCCCACTTACCTATTTCAACTACCCAATAAAATGATCAGAAATTGGTAATTTGACCAATTTCACACAAAGTTCGAAAATTGCCAATTTAAAAATATGGTCCAGAATAAATGATGCAGACATTCTTGGCACTAAAAAAAAATTTCCTCTTTTCACTTGTTATGTCTCTAGGCCTCTCTTATATTATGCTTGCTTTCCATTTTGAATTTTTATTCACACAAAAAATAGAAGATTTAATGTACGCAGATTACAGCATTATTGTAGTAATTGTATAAATAATGTCAGTGCATTTGCAGACAGGTATTAGACAGACCAGTTGGACCAGTATTGGACGAGTGATGTAATTTGTGTACTCTGGAATAATGGCAAAAACTGAACATTTCTGCTACTCTGAGCTCAATTTCAAGCTAATGTCAGTCCTGAAACCAATCAAAATTATCTCTATCTCTGTAATATATCTTCCATTCTATCAAATGAGACCAAAAAACATGAAATACAACTATAAAAACCATAAAAAAAAAACACCGCAGTCGCTGTTTTAAACCAAAAACATGGTCACAGTTTTTTTCCCATTATGCACTGCTTGCTGCAGGATTCTTTTAACCCCTTCAGGGTCCAAGGCCAAAATCTGAAGTGGTGCTCCAGTGTCCAAGAAATTTTGAAAAAAAAACAAAACAAAAAAAAAAAAAATTTCTTCTTACAGAATTAAAGGTAATAAGACAAAAAAGAAAATTCTGATCAGTACTTACCGAGATACAGTGCCAAGAAGTTTGTCCAAAATGATGTGGTGGCGGCAACATCGACGAATTCCACATACGCACATTACTTTATTTAGCAGTTTTTGTAGTTTTTTCTTTTCTTTTCCAATTTTTTTCTATTCCTACTAACATTTGGGGCCTGAGAGACCAATACTGTATATAATGTATATATATAAACTCACTGTATTGAACACAATAACCGCACTAAAGTTATTATCATATTATTGTTTACCACTGTTGTTTATTACAATAAACATGCACAAATCTTGTATAATACTAATGTTCTATCATATATTTACATATTTACAATCACTGGACATGGTTTTAGAACTGCTGGAGCTTGTGGAACTCCTTGAAACAAGGCACCATGCACAGAGGCACCTTACATTCCTCACACATAAACCCAGTGTCTTTGCATCTTTGTTGCCGTCGTTTTGTTTGTGCACAGACGATGCATCTCTTCTGAGCAAATTTCTTCTGAGTTGAAGGAAGCTGTATTGTGAAATGATCACCTTCCCTCCTCAAACGCTTGGGTATATCCTGAGGAGTTCGAGGACCTTGTTGTATAGCAGGTGTTGTTACCTGGTACTTCATTATGAGTTGTCTGACAACAGACAAACAAAATTCACCATACGGTGGTCTGTTGCCAGTCTTTATTTGGTACATATTATATGCATTGAGCATTGAAATGTCCATGAGGTAGAAGAAAAGTTTCATGTACCACTTGTAACTCTTACGAACACAATCAACAAAACCAATCTGCATGCCACATTTGTCAACCAAGTGCATGTTTTGTGTATAATCAATCACTGTCACTGGTTTTCGAATACGTTCATTAGTCACTCGATCAACTTTGCCACTGTCTTGCATTTCATTACGGTGAATGGTTGTCAACAATGTGACATCTCGTTTGTCATGCCACTGTAATGCCATGATGTCAATGGCAGTAAACACCTGCACATCATCACCACGAGCACCTGCGTTGAGCCTGGGCATATGTTTATGATTAGAACGCACTGTGCCACACACATCTGTCTTGTTCACTTGCATAAAATCACTGAGTAATGGGCTTGTGTACCAGTTATCGGTATATAATGTATGCCCCTTACCAAGATAAGGTGCCATCATGTTTCTCATTACGTCACCTGAGATACCCAATAACATCTTGGTATCTTTCAATGTTTTACTACCCGTGTATACAACAATATCCAACACCAGGCCACTGTCACAGTCACAGAGTACAAACAGTTTTATACCAAAGCATTTCCTCTTGTTCGGTATATACTGCTTGAATGACAGTCCACCTTTGAACAAAATCAAAGACTCGTCAATTACAAGATTCTTGAATGGATAAAAGTATATGCTGAACTTTTGTTTGAGATGCATAAAAACATTTCTAATCTTGTATAACCTGTCACTTCTGTCAGGCCTGGTTTTGTCAGAGAAGTGCAACATACGTAACAGTAAGATAAACCTGTTCACTGGGATGATTTCACTGAAGACCGGGGTAGAAATTAGCCGATCTGTGGACCAGTATGCTTTTATATTATGCTTATAGACATGAGGCATACGCATTATTGTTGCAAAAAGCAAATACATTTCTGCAACAGTTGTCTCTTTCCACCTGTGTAGTCTTGACTGTGGTGATATGATCGTATTTGCCATGGTGTACTCAAAATACTTATTACTTTCCCTGACAATAGTTTCCATCAATGGCTGGTCAAAGAATAATTCAAAGAATTCCAGTTTATTGGCTGTGGTTCCAAGGGGACAAGTAGGTAGAATTCCACTTTGAGAGTCATCAAAGTGGTGGGGCTTGGGAACAAAATTGGGATTTTGCTGCTAATCCCAGATACGGTTTGCTGGTGGATACTGGACATCATAGGCTGGTTGTTCGGGTGGTTGTGGTGGGCTGGTGGCTGACGCTCCACTTTGTCCTTGAACTGACGAGTCAGCAATGTGGGTCCCAGCCTGGGCTCCTCACTATCACTATCTAAACCTGGTGTAGGGCCACGGGATGTACTCCGGGATGTACTCCGTCCCCTGGGCACAGCATAGGGTACACTACCCGAGAGCATGCGGCGGCATACATACCGACGCTTCACTGGTGAATATGATTCCTCACTATCACTACTCGAATGATCGTCAAGCGCAATAAAATCACAATCCACATCACTATCATCATCATTACTGAAGTCAGAGGCCTGGCCACGCGAAAATATTAGTTTTCTCTTGCGTTGAGGCACAACCGACCATGAGTCACGAGTGTCCACACCAGAGGTAGAAGGTTGAGGATCGTCAGGGTTTTCTGCACTATTATCGATATCCTGGTCATTCCTTTCGGTCACTAACTGATCAAAGCCATAGAATTCGTCTTCATTTCCACTTCCATTAGTGTCAGAGCTATCAGATAGGAAGAGGAGAGTCCCAATTTTCCGGGGAGTGAGAGCAGACTTGCGACGAGGCATGGTGAACAAGGGTAACTGAGCCGGCGTTCCCACAATGCTATGCGGGCGCCTAGATTTTTTGTTTATGGTGCACACCCACCACGCAGACCCGTATGGGGCTCTGGTGGCCTGGTGGCTAACGCTCTCGCATCACACGGCGAGGGTCTGGGTTCGATTCCCAGGCAGAGTAGAAACATTGGACGTGTTTCTTTCCACCTGTTGTCTATGTTCCCCATCAGTAAAATGGGTACCTGGGCGTTAGTCGACTGGTGTGGGTCGCATCTTGGGACACTGACCTAATTTGCCCAAATTATACCGAAATGCAGAGCATAACAAGGGACTTTCTATATAGTAGTATGTCATTGTTGTCAGCTAGGACTGTATACCTTGTACATGTACTTGTAGTAAATAAAGATATTATTATTATTATTATTATTATTATTATTATGTAGGCCTATGAGCGCTTTCGCGCTAAATTTGACGGCGATAGAATTTTGGCGTAGATCTACAGTTTGGACACTCAACGTGAAGCCGTAGATCTATGGGTCGGACCCTGAAAGGGTTAATATGGTGCACACTTACCACACAGACCAGTTCTCTTGTAACTAGGCCCAAATTTATTGCTCACAGATTATCTGAGTGAATTGAGCTCATGTAGTACTACAGGACCAACCCGCACTTCAAAGCTGTAGTACAATGGGACCCAACCCAAAAGTGTTAAAAACAAGACAGGAAACCTAAATAACTTGCCACCATACACGTATAGAAAAGCAGCACGTGCTGCCGTCCATTACTGCAATTCTGTTTAACAAACATTCCCATCCAAACTCAAGATAGGAAGGGTTACCCTGATCCTCAAAAGAGGCAATCCAACTGAAGTGAATAACCTGCCCTTACTATCTAAAAATCTTCAAAAAATAATACATAAGCGAGTTTACTCTTACCTAATATCTCTCAACATACTTAACCCCTGCCAGTTTGTGTTTAGGCAAAAAAAAGTACAAATGATGCAGTTGTACAAATGCTCAAACTGCTATATGCAGCACTTGAAAAAAATTAATATCCCCTGGGGGCTCTTCACAGACCTATGGGAAGTATTCAATACTGTGGACAACAATATCTTGCACCTTAACCGTTTGAGGGTCCAAGCCATAGATCTACGCCTTGTCCACAGGGTCCAAGAATTTTCAAAAAAATTTTTGTTATTTTTTCTTATGAAATGGTAGAGAATTTTTTTCCAAAGGTAATAAAAACAAAAGTACAAAATTTGAGGGAAAATTGAAAAAATTTTATGCTTCGTAAAATTTTTTTGCTTGTGGGGCAAATTTACGAAAACGGAAATTTTTTCCGACTTTGACTCCCTTTTTTCGGTCAATTACATTATTCCAGTTGACCAAATTCTTAACTATTTTGCTAGTATTATTCTATTTTATTGACTGAGCACAAGAACCCCCCCCAGTCAACTGTTTAAACCCATCAAAAAAAAGTGCCCGGGGATATCGGAAATTTGGGCCATTTCCAAAAGTTAAAAATACAATGGAACCTCTATTACGTAATTTGGGTGTCATGAGTAGAGAGACTCTTAGCGTTTTTAATGTGTCCCTGCCCACCAGCACAGTTGAAAAGTACTATATTTAGGTAAGCACACATAATTTAATTGTAGGTACATAAAAAATACGAAATAACTTTAAAACACTTAAATTTTTTGGAAAGTTTCCGACATAATAGTTGGTCACGAAGAAGTAAACAAACGGGGGGGGCCCGGGGTATTGAAAAACCGCTTGCCGTATGAAATTTGCTCATAATTGGTGTTTGCCGTATTAGGGAACCCGTAAAGGGGGCCCTACTGTCAAATTACTACATAAAAAATGTATAAAATTTTTCAGCCAGGAAAACGAAAAAATAAACTAAATAAAAATTTAACTAAAAACTGTCAGTAAATGAAAATTTAATTTAAAATTTGTAAGTAAATGAAAATTTAACTGCCTCTTCCGCAGAGGGAGTTAAGGGCTACTGGAAGGCAGGTGGGGGGAGAGGGGGGGGGGTATTTATCTTGGAAGGAGATACCTTTAATAATATGTCAGGCAATCTCCTTCGGGTGTCGTTTCTTTTTTTTGTTTCTTTTCCCCATTAACACCTTTTCGGGTCAGGGGTTTTTGTTTCACTAAAAACCTGTTCGTAAGTTTGTTTCAGGTTCCTTTTTAACATTTTGTCTGAATTGAGACATTGCAGTGTCATGTACATTTTAGATGACGGTGGTCACGTTTTGATTGGAGGGTTTTTTTCACCAACTCCTAACTTATGCCTTTTAGCACACATTTCCTTGAAAAAATGAAAGGGGCACATATCCCTTCCCCCTCCTTTCCCTCTGAAAAACAGTCCTCTGCGCATCTCATGTGCTCTTCTGAAGGTCTACAATTATTCTGTGGTGATTCATTTTCTAGCTTTCCAATATCCTCCACACATTTTCAGTACCTCGGGTTTTCCCCAGGGACAAATACCCTCTCCAGCTCAGGCTCATCTTTAAAGTTTTCAAAATCCTGGCTGCCAAAAGTCAGGGACAATTTCTTCCATGCTATGCATGGTCTGGAAGAATATCCCCAGGCTTTGTCTATAGGCCTAAGCAGGTGAGGATTTTAAAAATGTCTTTCCAAACCCCTGGGGGTTAAAAATTTGTTTCTGAAGTGACTTCAAAATCCCTTTCAAAAAGTGCTATGGTGTTAGAAATGACTTGCTGGTCCTGGGTGGAGGAAAGTGGTTTTAAACAGCAAAAACTTCACTTAAAAAATGAACTCCCCAGCAATCTTTTTTCCAAGCTTGGAGGGTGGGCAGGAGATTATCCATAAGTAAAAGGCCCCTGAGTGGCAGTTGTTTTTTAAGTTGTTTTTGTAAAACTTTAAACCCACTACTTCTTGTCTGTTTTAAGTAGGTTACTATTACTATTATCTTATCTTTTTTAATTAGTTACGATTTTTTGGGATTAGCGCCCCAAAATCCCTCGGCATGAAGTGGTATTTTTGTATTTAGCAAGTAAAAATTGAAATTTCCATTGTACTTTTACAAAAAAATAAACTTTTATTTAAAATGAGGTAGTTTTTGATAGTGGAAACAAAGTTTCCCTGAACCATAAATGGAAAACGTCTTGTTACCCAAGCTTTTGTGTTAGCCCTCCACTTTACAGCAAATTTATTTTTCATAATGTTGTTGTTTTTTAAAAACTCGGGATTTTCAGAATGAAAGCAGTAAGGGCTTCGTTTCAAACCCCCACTTGCATTACCACACGTAAAGATGACCCTGTCTTCATGACTTGTGCCCCTGGCATTGACTTTTCCTCTTCAGTTACGAGGTCCTCTTGGGCATTTTTTTCCCAGAAGGGGGCCTATTTCATCACAATTAAACACTTGTTGGGGGGAGACCCCTCGCCCTAATATTTGGAATTCAGAAATATACAGCAGGGCCCAGTTTTACGGCATTCGCTAATACTTTAATTTTAAAATTTACCAAAATTGCTATATGGCCCCCAGTATCTTTCAATATGGCCCCCCCCCCCGCCTCCGGGTTTGTTTATTTTCTCCGGAGCACATCTCTCTATTTGTCGGGAAAATTTTCCCAAAATTTAAAGTTTTTTAAAGTTTTTGTTTTTTTATATGTACTTGATACGCCTCCATCCGATTACGATCGAGTTTGGTTCCCGACCACCGGCCCTAAGTCAAAATGGACGTTGTTGAACTTTATACTGAATTCAACACCATTTTTGAAATGACTTTATTTTATTGTTTTATTTGGGGTATTCCATTTTTTACTTTACTTTTTATGCTTATTATTATTTTATACTGCAAGGTTTGGATAAACACTGGTAAAACACAAAAATTTTTTTTGAAATTTTTTTTTGGGCATAAAAAACAGGGTGAAAGTGATTGGTCGAGTCGACAGGTCGAAAGTGGTGGTGGGTGTAATTATCTTATGTGTACCTCACCTAAATTTTACTTCCAAGTGCTGGCATGCAGGTACCTTTAAAAAATTTACTAAGAGTCTTTCTCTCTTGATCCCTTTTAATAATTTTTGGGAGCATTAAATGTGTATATTATGTTAAGACAGACATTTCCATTAAACATCTATGTATTTTTTTAAAATTTCAGGGGCCCCCAGCTAACGATATTAAAACCGTTCCTGAAAGCTAAAGTTAGTGAATTAATTTTCCCCTTAAGAAATAAAGGAAATCAATTAAACCGTGCAAGACACCACATGAAAAAAAAAAATTTTTTAAAACCCCCTGAAATATTAGTTTTAATACACACCCTGACACTTACCTTTTTTGAAGATCTGGTGATGATTATGGGTGGGGGAGGGGGAAATATGGGGTTGTTAATGTTTAGAAGGGGAATCCCTTTCCATTTAGGCTTTAGGTACCGCCTTTTCCGGGGGACTTCCCTTTTTCTTTTAATGCCCCTAGGCCAGCTGACCATGGTGAGCAACAGCTGACTGTGGAGCAGCAAAGAGACAGTGGTTCAGCAACAGCTGATGGTGCAGCAACAGCGACTGGGGGCAGCAACAGCTGCTGTGGTGAGCAAACAGCTGATGGTGGGGTAGCAGCAGGACTGTGGTGCAGCAGCAGTGACCGGTGCAGCAGCGCTGACATTGGTGCAACAGCAGCTGACCCTGGGTTTGCAACAGCTGACCCTGGTGCAGCAACAGCTGACCGGGTGCCAACATGACTGGGTGCAGCAACAGCTGACGGTGGTGCAGCAGCAGTGACCCTATACGTAGTACTATTTTCCCCTTTTTACCACGGGGGTTTGGGATAGAACTTTCTTTTGGGCCCATGGTGGCTTTTTTAGCAGTTACAAGCATAAAAACATGGAATAATACAAAATGTTTGAATTATGCATTTCAACCCCCCACCCTGGGTTTTAAAACAATGACAGCAGGGGGGTGGACGGTTAGGGACGAGTCATGTGGTCAGAAACGCTGATGGTGGGGCAGCAGCAGCTGACCATGGTCGCAGCAGCGACTGTGGTGCAGCAGCACCACCATGGTTTTTGCAACGCTGACTGGGGCACAACACCTGACCCTGGTGTAGCAGCACCTGACGTGGTGCAACAGCATCTGCCCTGGTTCGAACAGTGACTGGTGCAGAACAGCTGACCTGGTTCACAAAAAGCTGATTGGGGAAAACAGCAGCGCTTTTGGTTGCGCAGCAGCTGACTATGGTGCAGCGGAGTGACTGTGGGCAGCAGAGCTGAAACCCTGGTGCAGCAAACAGCTGCCGTGGTAGAGCAGCAGTGACCATGGGAGAGCAGTGACCGGGTGCAGCAAAAGCTAACTGTGGTGCGCAGCAGCTGACGTGGTCACGCAGCGGGCTGTGGTGCACGCAGTGACCGTGGTGCAGCACATGACCGTGGTGCAGCAGCAGCTGAACCCTGGTTTCAGCGCAGCTGACCGGGCACGATAAAAGATTTCCCACCTGTTTTACATTGGGTGCTTTGGGGATGGGATTCCCATACTGTTTTTCGTTTACCCCACCAATAACAGTCTTTTAACTCTTCGATACTTCGATTCTGTTTCGAAAACAAACTTGCACCTTTTTGCAAGAATGCTTCCTTGATTCTGTTTTGTTGGTCAAATATAGCGAGGTTGATTGGGGTTTTTGTTTAAAAAAAACAAAAAACCCCCTCCGGGAAAACCCCACTCCCCTTCGTATTTGCAATTATCTCTTTCTTATTTCCCTAGTAATTTTCAAAATTTTTACACAGGTTGGACTAGAAGCTTTTTTGGGGGCCCTGGTGACTTTTTTTGTAGGTACAATCACTAAAAACGCTGTGATAATATGAAATTTCCGATTGTAGCTGGATGTGACCGCACTGGGTGACTTGTGAACGCTGGACCCCCAAGGACAACTGAGGCACGTCAGGCCCATGGAGGTTCGAACGAAACGCGGGTTGGGGGAGTTTTTTGGGTTAGCCAAACAAAAAAATTTGGTTAAAATGTTATTGCTGGATTTAATGTTAGTGATGCCATTGTTAGTAGGGTCCACTGTAATAAAAACATATATGTAACTATAAAAATGTACATACACCCACAGTATAAAAATTGACAAATGAGATATGTTTACCAAAACGTTTTTAGGGGTTCAGAAGAAATATGTTTTCTAGTCAAACACCCGTTTTTGCGGGGGTAACGTAGAAAAATATTCCTTTTTTTGCCTTCACTCTATCTACGTATTTAGACCCTTGTGGGGGTTTAGCACTTTTTATTCGTTAAATAATAATAATAAAAAAATCTTCATTCCCTCTAAAAAGTGTGCTGCAGAGAAGGGAGTGTTTCTGTTTATTTATTCTTCTGTCCACTGTGGGGACAACTTTACATAATGAAAAGGTGTTTGAACGTTTATCAACATAGCCAGACGTGTTCGCCCTTAGTTTAATCCCCTGAAGCTCTGTCCCCTTTGTTCTCTTTCTCTTCTCTCTTGTAAGCTGAGGTTTACTGTATATGCATTTTTTCACTCGAGGGCACTTTAACCCTTTGAGGGTCCGGCCCTCTCGAGACTCTTTTCAGGGTCGGCCCAAATTTAAAAAAAAAAAAAATTTTCTTACGAAAAGATAGAGAAAACTTTTTCCCCATATAATGACACCAAAAGTTTAAATTTATGGGAAACTTACGGAAAATTTTGCTCTCGCGAAGTTTCGCATAGGCAATTTTGCCCCCTTTGAGCCCCCTTTTTGGCCAATTCCGCTGTGCTAGTCGACAAAAAAAAATTTTAATTTTTCGCTAGAACTCCCTTTTTTCTATCGAATGGTGCAAGAAACCACCCATTTATCATTTCAACTATCAGTACAATGGTCAGAAATTTTTGCAATTTTTCGAATTTCACACAAATTTTAAAAGATGCCAAATTTCCCCAAAAAGGGTCCAAATAAACAAGAAAGACATTTTGGGACTAAAAAGAATTTTCCTCTGTTCATTAGTCACGTCCAAGGCACCTCTTACATTTTTTGCTTTCCACTTTGAATTTTTTTTCTCACAAAAAAAAAGATTTTGTTATGCAGTCGCATTGTGTAAAAATGGTTTTAAAAAAATTTTTGGTATTGCGATAGAAAAATTAACTCCCATTGAGTGTATTGGACGCCCGGGTGATTTGTTTACTTTTTAACTTTGGTAAAAATTGAAAATTTTGTACTTGAGCTCAATTTCAAAGGGACTTTAGTAAAACGGTCAAAATCATTCAAATTTTTGTAAATGTTTCCATTCTATAAATGAGCCAAGAAAACTAGAATAAACAAAAAAACCATTAAAAAACAGTGCAAAGTCCTGTTTTTTTCCAAAAAAACGGTCAAGATTTTTTTTTCATTATGCACTGCGTGCTGCAGGATTTTTTTTTTACTGTGCACACTGACCCCAAGACCCTTCTTTCATTGTAGGCCTACCCGCTTTCTACCACTAGATTTGAGGGTCAGAATTTAGGCGTACTTTTAGTCAAAAACCCTGGGCTGTAAGCCCTACTAGCACGGCCCAAACCCCCAAAGGGTTAACCCTTTTAGGGTCCGTCCCCTTTGATTACGGCTTTCGTTCAGGGTCCAAAAACCCTAGATTTCGCCATGGTCGCTCACTCTGATAAACTGTGGTGGTCTTGGGCCTAGATATGAGGAATAATCTATTGGATGTGTGCACCACTAAAACAGATCCTGCAGCACACTGTGTATAATGAGAGAAAAAAAATGAAATCATGATTTTTCGATTAAAACAGCAACTTTGCAGTGTTTTTTCGTATGTTTTTTATAGATGTATTTGCGATTTCTTGGTCTCATTTGATAGAATGGAAGACATATTACAGAAATAGAGATGATTTTGATTGGTTTTAGCACTGGAAATGGCTTGAAACTGAGCTCAAAGTAGCAGAAATGTTAAATTTTTGCCGATATTCAAGAGTAAACAAACGACCTCACACGTCTAATACACGTCAGCTGGTGGGTCTAATATACATTCACAAATATGGTGATGATATTTATACAATCATTACAGTATTGCATAACAGTAAATCTTCTATTTTTTGGTGTGAATAAAAATTCATTATGTGAATAAAAAATCAAAATGGAATTTATTTGTAAAGCCTCAAAACATAACTAATGAACAGAGGAAATGTTAGTTTAGTGCCAGGAATACCTACATTGTTCATTCTGGACCCTATTTTGAAATTGGAATATTTTGAACTTTGTGTTAAATTGGCCAAATTAACAATTTCCGATCACTTTATTTTGTAGTTGAAACAGTTGACTTGGCAATTTCTTGTGCTCAATCGATAGAATAGAAGTAATACTAGTGAAATAGCTAAGAATTTGGTTGATTGGAATAATGTAATTGGCCTAAAATGGGAGTCAAAGTCGGCAAAATCGCCAATTCGTAAATATCGCTGACACATCAAAATTCGCGAGAGCATAATTTCGTCAATTTTCCACCAAATTTCGTACTTTTTGTTTTATTACCTTCACAAAAAGATTCTCTACGATTTCATAAGAAAAAATAACAAATTTTTTTTTTTTAAATTCTTGGACACTGGTGCGTGACTCCAGATTTGGGCCTTGGACCCTGAAAGGGTTAAATGTCGTAGTAAGTGGGGTGGCCAGGCTGGTTATCATACCTCACACATCTGACTTTCTACAAATAAATACTTTTCACCTCTCACCCTACATTAAGACCATTAAGACTACAAATATTTTAAGGTAAGTAATGAGTGTACTGTATTTTTTTTATTAACACATCGGCCGATTCCCACCAAGGCAGGGTGGCCCGAAAAAGAAAAACTTTCATCATCATTCACTCCATCACTTTCTTGCCAGAGGGGTGCTTTACACTACAGTTTATAAAACTGAAACATTAACACCCCTCCTTCAGAGTGCAGACACTGTACTTCCCATCTCCAGGACTCAAGTCTGGCCTGCCAGTTTCCCTGAATCCCTTCATAAATGTTACTTTGCTCACACCCCAACAGCATGTCAAGTATTAAAAACCATTAGTTTCCATTCACTCCTATCAAATACACTGACGCATGCTTGCTGGAAGTCCAAGACCCTCGCCCAAAAAACCTCCTTTACCCCCTCCCTCCAACCTTTCCTAAAGGCTGACCCCCTACCCCGCCTTCCGTCCACCACAGATTTATATACTCTTGAAGTCATTCTGTTTCGTTCCATTCTCTCTACATGTCCGAAACGCCTCAACAACCCTTCCTCAGCCCACTGGACAATGGTTTTGGCAATCCTGCAAATCCTCCTAACTTCCAAACTACAAATTCTCTGCAATATATTCACACCATACATTGCCCTCAGACATGACATCTCCACTGCCTCCAGCCTTCTCCTCACTGCAACATTCATCACCCATGTTTCATACCCATACAAGAGCATTGGTAAAACTATACTCTCATATATTTCCTTCTTTGCTTCCAAGGACAAAGTTCTTTGTCTCCACAGACTCCTAAGTGCACCGCTCACCCTTTTCCCCTCATCAATTCTATGATTCACCTCATCTTTCATAGACCCATCTGCTGATACGTCCACTCCCAAATATCTGAATACATTCACCTCCTCCATACTCTATCCCTCCAATCTGATATCCAATCTTTCGTCACCTAATATTTTTATCCTCATAACCTTACTCTTTCCTATATTCACTTTTAATTTTCTTCTTTTACATACCCTGCCAAATTCATCCACCAACCTCTGCAACTTCTCTTCAGAATCTCCCAAAAGCACAGTGTCATCAGCAAAGAGCAACTGTGACAACTCCCACTTTGTGTCTGATTCTTTTTCTTTTAACTCCACACCTCCTGCCAAGACCCTCACATTCACTTCTCTTACAACCCCAACTATAAATACAGTGGACCCCCGCATAGCGACCTTAATCCGTGCAAGAGGGCTGGCTGTTATGCGAAATGTTTGGTATGCGAATGAATTTTCCCCATAAGAAATAATGGAAATCAAATTAATCCGTGCAAGACACCCAAAAGTATGAAAAAAAAAAAATTTTACCACATGAAATGTTAATTTTAATACACACAAACTGAAAAAGGCATGCACAATTACATGACACTTACTTTTATTGAAGATCTGGTGATGATTGATGGGATGGGAGGAGGGGAGAGAGTTAGTGTTTAGAAGGGGAATCCCCTTCCATTAAGACTTGAGGTGTCGAGTCCTTTTCTGGGGTTACTTCCCTTCTTCTTTTAATGCCACTAGGACCAGCTTCAGAGTCACTGGACTTCTTTCGCACAACATATCTGTCCATAGTGGCCTGTACCTCTCGTTCCTTTATGACTTCCCTAAAGTGTTTCACAACATTGTCAGTGTAATAGTCACCAGCACGGCTTGCAATAGCTGTGTGAGGGTGATTTTCATCCATGAAGGTTTGCACTTCAAGCCACTTTGCACAGATTTCCTTAATCTTTGTAGTAGGCAATTTCTTCAATTTCTCTCTCCCCTCCTCCGAACCAGTTTCCTCAGTCTGGCCTCTTGCTGTTGAAGTTGATCTATCAGCTCATCAGTGGTTAGTTCTTCATTGTCCTCCTCCACCAACTCTTCCACATCATCCCCACTAACCTCCAACCCTAAGGACTTTCCCAATGCCACAATGGATTCCTCAACTGGCATAATCCTCTCAGGGTTAGCCTCAAACCCTTCAAAATCCCTTTTGTCTACACATTCTGGCCACAGTTTCTTCCAAGCAGAGTTCAAGGTCTTCTTAGTCACTCCCTCCCAAGCCTTACCTATAAGGTTTATACAATTGAGGATATTAAAGTGATCTCTCCAAAAGTCTCTTAGAGTCAGTTGAGTTTCTGAGGTCACTACAAAGCACCTTTCAAACAGAGCTTTTGTGTACAGTTTTTTGAAGTTTGCAATAACCTGCTGGTCCATGGGCTGCAGGAGAGGAGTGGTATTAGGAGGCAAAAACTTCACCTTAATGAATTTCATGTCCCCATAAAGTCGCTCTGCCACGTCTGTAGGATGACCAGGGGCATTGTCTAACACCAGGAGGCACTTAAGTTCTAATTTCTTTTCAGTTAGGTAATCTTTCACATTGGGGGCAAATGCATGGTGTAACCAGTCATAGAAAAAGTCCCTAGTGACCCATGCCTTACTGTTTGCCCTCCACAGCACACACAAATTCTCCTTGAGGACATTCTTTTGCCTGAACGGTCTGGGAGTTTCAGAGTGATACACTAATAAAGGCTTCACTTTGCAATCACCAGTAGCATTGGAACACATGAGAAGAGTAAGCCTGTCTTTCATAGGCTTATGTCCTGGGAGTGCCTTTTCCTCCTGAGTAATGTAGGTCCTGCTTGGCATTTTCTTCCAAAACAGGCCTGTTTCATCACAATTAAACACTTGTTCAGGTTTCAGTCCTTCACTGTCTATGTATTCCTTGAATTCCTGCACATATTTTTCAGCCGCTTTGTGGTCCGAACTGGCAGCCTCACCATGCCTTATCACACTATGTATGCCACTACGCTTCTTAAATCTCTCAAACCAACCTTTGCTGGCCTTAAATTCACTCACATCATCACTAGTTGCAGGCATTTTTTAATTAAATCCTGATGCAACTTCCTAGCCTTTTCGCTTATGATCGCTTGAGAAACGCTATCTCCTGCTAGCTGTTTTTCATTTATCCACACCAATAAGAGTCTCTCAACATCTTCCATCACTTGCGATCTCTGTTTCAAAAACACAGTTAAACCTTTGGCAAGAACAGGTTCCTTGATTGCCTTTCTGTTGCCCACAATAGTAGAGATGGTTGATTTGGGTTTCTTGTACAACCTGACCAGGTCGGCGACACGCACTCCACTTTCATACTTATCAATGATCTCTTTCTTCATCTCTATTGGAATTCTCACCCTTATTGCTGTAGGGTTGGAACTAGAAGCTTTCTTGGGGCCTATGGTCACTTATTTTCCAGATAAAGCACCGAAAACACTGTAATAATACGAAATATTCCGATTGTATGCTTGGATGTTACCGCGGAGGCTGGCTGGTAAACAATGCCACCGGCGGAACATATGAGGCTGGCTCAGGCCGCACATTGGACGCGTCTCGGACGAAGGGCGGTGAGCGGGTTTTTGGGCGGTATGCGAGGCAAAATTTTAGCGATCAAAGCGTCCGGTATGCGGGGGTCCACTGTATATTGAACCACGGTGATATCACACATCCTTGCCTAAGGCCTACTTTTACTGTACATGCATTTTTTCACTCGAGAGCGCTTTAACCACCGCAGTATATTATGTGTGGGTGCGGTGGCCAGGAGGGCTACCACACCTGACTTCTTACAATAAATACTACTCACCTTTTGCCCTACTTTAAGACTACAAATATTTTGAGGTAAATAATGAGTGTACTGTGTGTATTATACCTGTGTGTATTATACTTTTTATTGTTTTTTAATGCCTAATTCTATTACTAACTTAATATATGTTAGTGTAAACTTGTTATCTGGCATTTATATGCATTTGTAAGTGGAAAAAAATGGCATTCTGTTTTCTGGCGATGTCTGCTTTGCAGCGGTAGCCTGGAACCTAACCTGCCGTATAAGTGGGGCCCTACTGTACTTTTCAACACTGGCAGCCTCCCCATGCCTAGCCACACTATGAATGCCACTTCTTTTCTTAAAATTGTCAAACCAACGTTGACTAGCCTTTGAAGGATTGCATTTCAACACTTGTTATGGGTTTTTTCGGGAAGTCATCATGCAACCGCCTCGCTTTTCACAAATAATGGCCCCTGAAACACTATGACCATGTAATTGTTTTGTTTATCCAAATCAACAAGAGTTTTTCAACATCAATAATTTGTGGCCTTTGCCTTGATATCAATTTTGTGCCTTCTGCAAGGTCAGCTGCTTTAATTTTTTTCTCACTGACCCAGTATCATGCTAATGATAGACTTTGATTTACCAAAAAGTTTTGCTATATCATCCACATGGAGACCATCTTCTTCATACTTTGGAATAACTTCCTTTTTCAACTTAATAGTGCTTTTTACAACTCTTCTTTTTGCTTTCATCTCTTTATCCTTCTTTGGACCCATGATGGTTTATCTCACAATAAAAAAAATTGCAACAAAACTGCAAAATAACAAGAAATGATCGCAAAATACACAGTAAGAGCTCAAGAGATGTTAGTTGTTATACTGAGTGAGAGCCATGCTGTGGACTCTGTCAGGTGATCACATGATCCGAGCATTGACAGTCAACACCCAAGATCACGTATGAAAACCAAATCAAACAAATCGGTTCGAAAACCAATTTGTTCGACAATTAGTCCGTTTGACAATTGAGGTTCCACTGTGCTAAGCTTGCCTACTCTATAATTTCTTATCTCTTGAAGACAGAGACTGAGGCTGAAGTATACACCTTTCTATTGTGCTTCCAATTTACCTCCTATGTAAAATTTATCTGTTCATCGATCAGAGTTTATATCACGCATATATCCTATATCATCTGGAAAGTATGAATTAATGTAGAAATGTACCAAAATTATGGAGATTGTTAAATACTGTGCAATCATTGTTTCTAAATTTGGGAGAATTATGTGCTTGTGTGCTTGGCACACAATGGAAAAGTCCTGGGTTCAATTCCTGAACAAGGCAAGACATAAGGGCAAACTTTCAAATGCCCATTTATCCTATTTACCTAGTAGTAAACAGATACTGTACCTGGCACTAGTTGACTGTTATGGACTGTAGCCTGGAGGAGGTCTGTTAGTAATTTCTTTTCAAATACAGTCGACCCTCACCTAACAACATTAATTGGTACCTGAGAACGAATATCATTAGGAGAGTTTTTTAGCGTTAGCCGAGGCAAAATGTTAGCATTAAAATAAATCATTAGGTGAATTTAGCGTTATGTGATGCGTTCATTAGGCGAGGGTCCACTGTATATGAAGAATTTTTAACCCCTAAACTGTCCAAACATAGATCTGCATTCTCTCGCCCAAGGCTCCGAATATTTAAAAAAAAAAAAAAAAAATTAATTAAAGAGGGCAATTTTCTATGTATACAGGTCGGCCATCACTAATCTGGCATCACTGGGACCTGTAGTGTGCCGGATTAGTGAGTTTGCCAGATTACAGAATGGTTAGGTTACAATACCCTTAATCAACCAATCAATAGACTCTGTCTGCTACATCTTCCTCATTTTCATCACTGCTTTCTCCTCCACTGGCTTGCTGCTATGGATTTACAGTCATCTGCACAATTTCTGAGTCAGTATAATGATGAAATTTGAGTCAGTATAATGATTTGAGTCAGTATAATGATGAAATTTGAAATTATGCTAGCCAAAATTAGTGCTGGATTACTGATGGAACTGGATAACTGATTGCTGGATTTGTGATGGCCGACCTGTAATAAGACAAAAAAAAAAAAAAATTGGGTCAGTACTTACTGAGATGTAAGACCACAAAGTGGGTGCTGGATGCTCACCTGATGGCAACATGGAGTCCTGCTGCTTGCAGAAGTAAGTACTGCCTATATACCTTTTTTCTCATTTTTTTATTTAATTTATATAATTTTTATGTTTTGATAATTACAATTTGTAGTAGTACTTGTGATTTCATAGCCAATGTTTGCTCTGACACTAATATTATGTACTGAAATAGTACTCAGTCACAAACACACTGACAGGTGAACATTTCCACCTGCCTTGGTCACATACTACTGTCTAAAAACATATACAAAGTATTTATAGGTCCCAGCAATGTTTTAGACATGCTGGAGTATACATGTATATGAAACTCCTTGAAGCATGGTGTAAGTGACACTTGATGATCGTGCATTGCCTTGGCTTTGTTTGTTTTCACTGATACATATAAACATGTCTGTCTGTCTGTCTATCTAGCTCTGTCCCTGTTTATCTCTGTCTCTGCTTATCTGTATTTCTGTCTGTTTCTTTCCTGTCTCTGCCTGAGAGAGAGAGCCACTCATCAACCATCAGGTATTATACACGATGCAGAGTCGTCACATATGATTCCCGAACAAGTGAAAATGCGTATTACTTGCCAGTTATGCTTATTATGCCTTATCTCTACAAGCACAGTAAAGCACTTTGTCTGGAATATTTTGGGTTATCCTAGGTAATTTACACTATGTATAATTGTATTTATGTGTACCTGTGAGACAGATACAGACAGACAGAGATAGAGACAGCCAAAGTCAATCGGCCATCCACCCAGCCAGCCAGCCGGCCACCCAGCTTGCTGAACACATATTACACATGTTCCAGAATTGTTTCTCATTACTTAGGGCATAAGGTATAGGACATTTTGGCAGGTTGACACTACCAGTGGTATCAAAATTGAAAGAATGTTGCACATGGGTTATTATCAAGGTTTTTGATATTTCCTCAACCACTTGTGGCCACATCCATCTCAAAGCCACTAAACTCAGGGTCAGCATCACTTTCCTCTTAATAAGGTAGTGTTAATACGACATGACGTCAGTGAATCCCTGGAGTCTGCCACGCTGTTTGTTCTCGCTGGCGCTCGATTGAACTGGTGCTCCCACAAGGTACTAAGTGGTCCTAGATTTTTTGAATACTGCACACACCAAGTGTTAAGATCCATTCTATACTGATCAGGCATCTCAGGCCAATCGTGCCAAATTTGGAGGCAGGGAAAATAAAACACTGATCTACGTTTAGAGCGCTAGTGGTAACAATGTACATCTAAATTTGGACAGTTAAGGGGTTAACAGACCCTTCCTAGTTGCTTTTCAAACACAACTTAGTTGACCCCTAAAGTCATTTCCTGATTTATCAGGCTATGTTATCTATGATGAACTGTAAGCAGCTCAACAGATCCCTATGCCCCCCTCTCCCTCTCCCATTCTCTCTCTCTCCTATTCTCTCTCATTCTCTCTCTACTGTTCTCTCCCATTCTCACTCTCTCTCTCTTCCATTCAAAGATATACACTCTTAAGAGGTGCCAGATTTATTCCATGAAGACCTGGTGCATAACACATAGTTCAGTGGAGGATCATAATTCATGTGGGTTACAATCCTGAGAAGTGCACTACTAATGACTGCTGAGAAGTGCACTACTAATGATTTCCAAGACTTGAAAAATGTCTGGGAAAAATAGGGTTGCATTCTTCAGACTAGTACAAGGGCTATAACAATTTTTTTTAATGCTATAAAATTATTAGCTTTTTCTTAGCTATCAGTGCGGATGATGACGCTCTGTTAAATACATGAACCACAGTGAGGTTCACACAATTAACAGAAAGTACACTAGCTAAAATATGGTTATGTTAATACAAAACATTATTTACTACTTACTTTCAAGTTGAGTTTGGGAAGTTTAACATGTTGAAGTGTGAGTAAAGAGGACGACTGTGAACCTATTCCTCAATCTTTTTCACTGTGTCACACTGAGGATTACTCAATACACAAGCTTTTATCTTTGCCTCATCTCAAATTAAACTAAATTGTTGATTCTCTAACACCAAACACATGTGATGTCTCCATAATGCACAAACCAACTCTTAGCACCTCAATTACTTCCAGTGTTTTGTAATAAGCATGACTTCATACTTAGTTTTCTTTCTTGCTTCACCAGGGTCACCTATACTTTGTTTGGAAGCCCTGATAAATATTCGGAGATGTGATGGGGTGTTAGGTAAGACACACATGCAACAGTTAGGTATCTTGGTTTTGCAGTGTTTCACCTACACAGTAGGCTTCTTCAGTCGAGTACAGAAAAGTTGGCAGAAGCAGAAGAGATGTGAAGATGATGTGATTAGTCCAGCACCCTTGAAGATTAGTTTTTAGGTGGTCAGTCCCTCAGCCTGGAGATGAGTATTTGTTCCATAGTCTGAAACAATGCAAAGTTGAAATGATAGTATGGAGCCTTATATACTGTCAGGAGGTGAGATGTAGGCCACTAGTAGAAGCAAGAATGTAATCACTGAGAGGTCACGTATCTTGGTACAGAACAGAAAACACCCCGAACAACTTCTAGTGGTGAGAATGGCTGGATATGAGAGGGGCGTGACCTCTCAACGATTACATTCTTGCTTCTACTAGTGGCCTACATCTCACCTCTTGACAGTATATAAGGCTCCATACTATCACTTCAACTTCACATTGTGTCAGACTATGGAAGAAATACTCTTCTCCAGGCTGAGGGACTGACCACCTAAAAACTAATCTTCAAGCGTGATGGATTGATTACACTGTCTTCACATCTCTTCTGCTTTTACCAACTTTTCTGTACTTGACTGAAGAAGCCTACTGTGTAGGTGAAACGTTTCGAAATAAAGATACCTAACTGTTGCATGTGTGTCTTACCTAACAACCTGTCGGTATTTTATACCATTTTAATATTCACATGGTGGGGTGATGAAAACAAAAAAGTGAGTAATGTACATGGAGCTATAATTGTACAGTACAGACCCAGAAACACTGATCCACATGGGAGGCCAGTTGGTATACATCCCATTAGCCTCCCTCACACCCTTCCCCACAGTGCTAGACAATAGAGCTGCTTAATGCCTACTGGGGAGGTCTCAGGCCTACCTGCCATAGTGCTTCTTAATGGAAATATGCTCCACCCATGGAAATTAATTCTGCTCCTGTGCACCTTAATGAAAATAAGTGCACTTCTAATGAAAATGAAAACTTTAATTTAAATGGCATAATCTTGAAAGTTATGATCAAACAATTTAAGATTTTCTATTGATTATCAAATTCCAAGTCTAAAATTCATTCTTTAGGTGAAACCTTCAGGTGCAAAAATCATTCTGTGCAAAAATGTACAAAAACCTATTTAAAATTCATACTTACTTCATTAATGCCAAATTTCCACTGGTGGTTGCACCCTCAGGATGCAAAAGCAGTGGGGGGCTGTTACGTTCATTTAGGAAAATGCGGGCACTAGCTCTGAGCACCTCTCGACCTTGTGTTACTCCAAGGTCACGATAGCACAACAGTGTTGATAAAGCTCCAGGAAGGTCATACACACTAGGCTGAAAGAAAAGCTACCATTAATCTGTCTATTTTCACTGTGTATCATATTTCCTCCTGAAGATTATTGAAGCCCTATTGCTTTTCCATACTGTACGCCTCCTCCCTTCTAGTAATCTTGAGTCCAGCCTTCTCAGCATCCTGCTTCTTCAACACAAACCCAAGATGACTCTAATAACAACTATTCTCAATAAATGATGCAAAAACAATAAATATTTATCATAGAACCCCCAGAGCTAGGCTATAAGTACATATGCATATAGCTATCATGAATAACTGTGATTTAACAAAATAATCAAGGAATGACAGTCATACAACCTAAAGAAATTTTAATGCCAGTTTACATAAATAACCCACACACAGGATACTGAAACTTGTGACTTGGACCATTAACTAGCCAAACAGAAGCAAGAAGGGGAGGGAGCTAGAAGATATATACAATAGGGGGTATGGATGGAAGTAGAATAACGAGAGGAACAGTGTTGTTGTTGTTGTGGTGGGGGTTGGGGGGGTGGCGGTGGCAGTGGCAGCAACAGCAGCAGCATTTACTAAATTTACTAAAAATGTCAAATTTATATTATAAGAGATGAAGAAATACTTCAAAATTACTATTTAAATAATCAACGATAATTTGTAAAATCCAGTAATGTATATGCATGACTGAAAAATATTAAAACAATAACTAATGGGTTCACGAGAGGTCGTTCCTGCCTGACAAATTTACTGACGTTCTTCAATAAAACATTTGAGGCAGTAGACAGTGATAAAGAATATGCTATTGTTTATTTGGATTTCAGTAAACCCTTTGATAGAGTACCTCACAAATGACTTAAAAAAAGTAGCAGCTCATGGTATAGGAGGTAAAGTTCTAGCATGGATAGAGGCATGGCTTACTAATAGAAAGTAGAGTTTCCATTAATGGGGTCAAATCTGAATGGGGATTAGTCACTAGTGGTGTTCCATAAGGATCGGTTTTAGGCCCATTGTTGTTCATAATTTACATTAATTACCTTGATGAAGGAATTACAAGTGACATAAGTATATTTGGTGTTAATGTTGCAGTTTAAAAACTGTAGTGTAAAGCACCCTTCTGGCAAGACAGTGATGGAGTGAATGATGGTGAAAGTTTTTCTTTTTCGGGCCACCCTGCCTTGGTGGGAATCGGCCGGTGTGATAATAAATAATAAAATAACAAAAATAAGCCGTATGATTCATTCTGAGGAGGATACCAGTGAACTCCAGGAGGATTTGAACAAATTAACGTTTTGGTCTGAAAAGTGGCAGATGAAGTTCAATGTGGACAAGTGTAAAGTCCTAGTCCTTGGTAATGAAAATAACCCTCGAAGTTATAAACTAGTTAAAGTAGAGTGTGATCATACAGAATGTGAAAAAGATTTGGGAGTCATGGTAAGCAGAAATCTAAAGCCAAGACAATAGTGCCTAAGTGTGCACAATAAGGCTAACAGATTACTGGGATTAATTTCAAAAAGTATAAGTAACAGAAGTTTAAAAGTTATTTTATAGCTCTATACATCACAAGTGAGGCCTCATATGGATCATGCTGCTCAGTTTTGGTCCCCTTACTACAGGATGGATGTAGATTTATAGGAGAACATACAGAGAAAATTGGCTAAAATTATTTACTGTATAAGGAATCTCCCTTATGAAGATATGTTTAGAGCCTTGAATCTTCACTCTCTGGAGAGATGTAGAATGAGGGGAGATATCATCGAAGTGTATAAATGGATGATGAGCATAAACAATGGTACTGAGGATGTCAAACCAGGTAAGAACCAGAAATAACAGATTTAAGTTGGATAAATTTAGATTTAGAAAGGATGTAGGTAAGTACTGGTTTGTGAACAGAGTTGTGGATGCATGGAACACTCTCCTGAGTAGGGTGATAGAGGCTAGGACCTTGGATGGCTTTAAAATGAGACTGAACAAACATATGAGTGGAAGAGTCTGGGTTTGATTGGTGTTGTGGGTACGGAAGTAAATTCTTGGGTAGCTTTGGGTAGTGGTGGTTTTGATAAGGACCTGCCTTGTATGGGCCAGAAGACCTTCTGCAGTGTTCTAAAGTCAGTAACTGATCAGCCGGGCTATGGTTCGTATGATGGATTACATGCGGCCAGCAGTAACAGCATGGTTGATCAGGCCCTGATCTACCATGAGGCCTAGTCACAGACTGGGCCGTGGGGGTGTTGACCCCTGGAACTCTCTCCAGGTATACTCTGGGTAAAACTGAAGCTGGCAGTTGGATGTTTGTTTCATTACTGTACCATTTTGAAGGTTGGTGCACAGCTAAAATGCAAATTACAGTGGTCCCTTGAATTAAGATTATCTGGAGTTACAATTTACCCTCAGAGAGGAATTCTGTTTTGAGTTACAATTAAAAATTGGATGTACAATATGAGTAAGATGGTATGACTGTTGTGGGTTGCATCCTGGGGAACAAGAATAACCTAAGGTTGCCCAAAATGCTCTGCATAACCAGGGTCTTTCTATATACACTTATATGCAAATACAACAGAAAACTTGTAGGCAGTGGCAGTTGACACTGTAGCAAAAGGTGGAGCAATACTCTTGGAATAAAGTTTTCTCTCATCAGCTTGTTCAACAGATGCTAATTTCACTATCTGCCACATCAAATACTTCCTGATCTTTTACATCCAGACAGGATTAACTACAATCCATATTTGGTTTAAAATCCATAACGGGACTAAGATAAGGTGCATATCAAATTATTACGATGTTAGTTGAGTTACATAGCAAGGTGATCTTAGAGTCAAAGATCACTGTAGCACTGTCATAAACTATTTGAAAGGCTGGGAAACCTAGAAGGTTCTCTGACTGGAAAGAAGCTATACACATTTTAAAACATGCTTAATAAGCTTATTCAAGTCTCACTCATTAAGCATGTATAAGTAGCTGGTACAGTAGGGCCCCACTTATACGGCAGGTTAGGTTCCAGGCTACTGCCGTAAAGGGAAATCGCCATAAAGTGGAACACTTTTTTTTCACCTATAAATGCATATAAATACTAGATAACAAGTTTACACTAACATATATTAAGTTAGTAAGCAAGTAAGTTTATTCAGGTATACACAAATACGGTTACATAGATTATCATACATAGCAGCATGTGTGTAGAGAACCTAGGATGACCCAAAAAAGTCAGACAGTGTGACTCATTTCCATTGGGGTTAGCAATAGAACTAGGCATTAAAAAACAATAAAAAAGTAGAATACACATATAGTACACTCATTACTTACCTCAAAATATTTGTAGTCTTAATCTAGGGTGAGATGAGTAGTATTTATTGTAAGAACACTGTAATGTGACAAATTTGTACAACTACAATGCTTCAGTATCAATATGTTCAAATTTCAATGTTTCAAATACTCAATTGTACTTCATATTTTAAATTGTTTACTGTAATTTTTAAAACTGAACCTTTCATTGCTTGTTTATTTTAAGTTAATTTTAAGCCTGCCCATAATGCTCTGCATACAATGGGCTCTTGGCATGTTCACCCAACTACTATTTATTTATTTATTTATTTATTTATTTATTAACAATTTGAGCATACATACAGAGGTACAAAAAAATACAGATAAGAGCAGCATGCCAAAGCCACTTATACTATGCATAGCATTACGGGCTGGCTTAAAATTAACTAAGCAATGATGAAATCAGTGATAATACATTATTGTAAACAGATAACTATAAAGCACAAATGAGCATTACAAAGACAGGTCATATGGTTGTATGCATTGTTGTACATTCAGTCGTATGGAGTATTCTGTTAGGTAGTGTATTTAAAAAATAATAAAGTTAGATTGGGTTTTAGGTTTAACATTTATGTGATATAATTGTGAGAAACATTTAAGATATACAATTTATAAGGTTCAGTTATTCAGTATTTTTTTGGTTTTGGGTGAGTAAGTGATCTTTGAGAAGAGACTTGAATTTAAAAAACAGGTAGTGTTTCTTTTTATATTTACAGGTAATGAATTCCAGATTTTAGGGCCTTTTATGTGCATTGAGTTTTTGCATAGTGTGAGATGGACACGAGGAACATAAAAGAGTGATCTGTGCCTTGTGTTATGGTCATGTGTTCTGTTGAGGTTGGCAAGGAGATGTTTGAGGGGAGGGTTAATATCAGAGTTAAGTGTTCTATGTATGTAATAGGTGCAGTAATAAGTATGGATGTTTTGTATGGTGAGTAGGTTTAGTGTATTGAATATTGGTGGAGTGTGCTGCCTGTAGTGAGAATTTGTTATCATTCTAACTGCAGCCTTTTGTTGGGTAATTAGTGGTCTGAGATGGTTATTTTTGTTGAGCCCCATGCACAAATTCCAAAAGGTGAGATAGGGGTAAATAAGAGAGTGATATAGGGCCAGGAGGGCTGACTGTGGAACATAGTACCGTATCTTCGATAGTATGCCTACAGTCTTGGAAATTTTCTTAGAAATTTGTTGTATATGTGTATGAAATTTGAGTCTATTATCAAGGTGGATTCCTAAGAATTTTCCCTCTGTTAGCTTGTGATAGGTGATCCATTTATCATTATGTTAAGAGGGACATCTGTAGCTCTGTTACCAAACTGAATGAAGTAGGTTTTGTCAATGTTTAGTGTAAGTTTGTTAGTCCTCATCCAGGTAGATATTTTCTGTAATTCGGTATTTACAGTATTGGCTAGCGTGACTGGGCTCAGGTGAGAGAAGACGTATGTAGTGTCATCTGCAATAGTGTGGGTTTGAGTAATTGCGAAGCATTTGGAAGGTCATTTATGTATAGGAGAAAGAGAAGAGGGCCAAGGACACTTCCCTGTGGGACACCAACTGTAATTGGTTGCGCAGAAGAGTTGCCCCATTTGCGTACACATATTGGCTTCTGTTGCTGAGGTATGACTTGAGGTAGTTGAGGGAGTGCCCTCTTATACCATAGTGTGACAATTTTACGTGGAGCAAGTCATGGTCAACTGTATCAAAAGCTTTACGTAAGTCAATGAAGATCCCCAGTGGGACTTCTTTTTTCTCTACTGCAGTGTATATATGTTCTAGCATGTGTATAATAGCATCATTAGTATTTTTATTAGGCCTGAATCCAAATTGGCAGGGGTTGAGTATGTTTTGGGAGATAAGGTAGGAGTAGATTCGTTTATGAATTAATTTTTCGAAGATTTTTGAGAGAGGGTGTAAGTTGGATATTGGCCTATAGTTATTCAACTCTGTTTGGTCTCCTCCTTTGTGGATCGGGGTGACCCTGCTATTTTGAGTACTGTAGGGAAGGTGGAGGATTCAATGGATTTGTTTAAAGAGTGTTGCAATGATTGGTGATAGCACTTGTGACACTTTTTTGTATATAAAGGGTGGTAAGGTATTTAAATCTCCTGCCTTGTTTTTTAGTGCGTTGATAATAAGGGAGACTTCGTATGGGTTAGTCGGAGCTAGGAACAGTGTGTTCGGGTAGTTGCCGGTGAGGTAGTCATTTGGTGGGGTATCTGAGCTTGGGATTTTATTGGCAAGGTTTTGTCCTATAGTGGAGAAGAAATCATTGAGTCTGTTTGCTGTTTCTGTTGGTGGGAGTTGGGGTTCATCTGATTTTGCTAATTTTATTTCGCTATTCGTGATATCTTTTTTGTTCTCAGAATTTCTGATAGGGTTTCCAGGTCTTTTTTATATCACCTCGTAAGTTGGATAATCTGTTCTCATAATAAAATTTTTTTTGCCTTCTTATCAGGCTGGTTTAGGATTGACGAGTAACGTTTTGTTTGGTCTCTGGTTATGTGACCCATTCTGTACTGTTTTTTCATATTGGTGTTTTGTATTTATGGATTTGAGAATGCTGGGTTTAGCCAGGGACTGTTCAGTCTCTTAGCTGTCATCTGTTTAGTTTTTTGGGGCAGTGCTTATTATAGAGGTATTGGGGTCTTTTTTAGAAAATTATTAATACATTCGTCAATATCTGTATAGATTTCTAGCTCAGTGTGCCAATCAATTGTTTGCTACTGCTGTTGTGAAGTTTTTAAATTTGGCTGCCTCATTGTGAAGTCTGAAGGTGACTTTAGTAGTGTCTGGGTAGTTTACCAAGAGTTGTTATGAGGAAAGTAGGGTAGTGGTCTGTGGTATTATCTGTAATTATGTTGATTTTTAAAGGGGATATGGTGTTGGTCCAGATGTGGTCAAGTAGGGAAACACTAGTCTCTGTAACTCTTGTAGGTTTTGTTACTGTTGTAGTAACATACAGTTACTCATTGTGTTTGTGAATTCAGTAATGTGTGGGTCCTGGTCTTGCAGGAGATTTATATTGAAATCACCTGAGAGTAGTAAGTGATCTTTGTTCATGCGTGCATCAGTTATCATACTTCCTAGGTTTTGACTAAATGGCTAATGTTTGACTGTGGAACTCTGTAGATGTTTATTAATGTGAGAGGTTTCTGTAGGTATTTGGATTTGAATTTAGCTATTATATATTCCCCATGTTCATCCCTTGTGCAAGTATTAGTGATACATTCTAGTTGGTCTGAGTAATATATGGCTGTGCACCCCCTTGTTGGTCTGGCCTACAGTTGTGTATGGCTGTGTAACCAGGAATAGGCATAGACATCTGTACTATCAGCTTTAGCCAGGTTTCAGTTAGTGTAATGATGGACATATTGGCATGTAAGGAATTTAGTAATGCTATGAGGTTTATCGTAATGCTTGCTTAAAGATCTGATATTGTAGTTAAAGACAGTTATGTTGTTGTTGGCACTGAGAAGTGCCTTTGATTGTTCTGCAGTGTAGTAATTACAGTAACTGTTTGATTCATTTAAGTCATTTTAATAAGAGGTTGGTATCAGGATCAATGCTTGTAATCATAAGATTTGTAGTGAATCTATAGTTAGAATTAAGTATAAAACAAAGTAAATAGTCTAAAGCTAAAAAATAGCACCTGAATTATTTAACAAAATGTAAAATAATGAGCTAAGGTAGTTTTTTTTTTTTTTTAAGCTAAAATAAAGGAGACAATATAAAGGGACTAATACAAATAAAGTGATGATCAAATAATGGAGCTGGGGAATATGATAGTAGGTAGTACTATAAAGGTAATTTTTTAAGTTAGAATTATAGTATAAAATTATAATATAAAAGGGAAATAATATAGGTTGTGGTGAACAATAAAGTGGTAATCAAATAAATGAGCTTTGGAATATAATGGCAAAATTGTGAACTTATTCTACTTTAGCACCTGAGAATAGCACCTTGATTATTTTAACAATTGTGAATATATAAACTAGGGTAGTTATATAAAGCTAAAATAAAGGAGAAAATATATAAGGGACTAAAATTAAGTAATGGTAAACAAAGTTAAATGGACAGATGGTAGGAATTATAATATAAACTTATAATATAAAAATACAATTTGAAATGGTACTTGCAATTGCACTAGAGTCTGGTATAGGGTTTGTTGACAAGATCAAGATTATAACTAGATTTAAATTGACAAAATAAAATTCACAATTAAAGTACCAAAAGAATAATAGTAAAAAAATAACAATGGTAATGTCTTGGTTATAATATGATAGTAAGATGGTAGACAGGTACCCAGGTACACAGGTACACAGGTACAAAGGATAATATAAAGGTTGGGGTTGAATATACAAACTTGAAAATTTGGCAACAAAATGTTATGGGAAGTATAAGATAATGTTTAATGTACAAAAGTAAAATTGACTGGTAGTAAATATGGTGTTTAATAAATTTTAAATAAGTAATAATGATTACAAAAAAAGTGAAAAAGTAATGTTTATTTCATTCAATACTGCACTGGTAGTTATACTTGAGGTTATATGGCAGTACAAGGTAATTAAGAGTAATCTAGGATAGTAAATGTGGTATTAAAACAGGTAAAGGTAATTAGACAAGTAATGGTTTTTTAAATTGTCAAAAATGTTAAGAGTAAATTGAAATTTTAGTAAAAATGATAATTATTAATTTTTATTTATTTATTTATTTATTTATTTATTTATTTATTTATTTAAAAATTTGAGCACACATACAGAGGTACAAAAAATACAGATAAGAGCAGCATGCCAAAGCCACTTATACTATGCATAGCATTACGGGCTGGCTTAAAATTAACTTAAGACTAAACTAAGCAATGATGAAATCAGTGATAAAACATTAATTGTAAACAGATTACTATAAAGCACAAGTGAGTATTACAAAGACAGGTCATATGGTTGTATGCATTGTTGTACATTCAGTAGAATGGAGTATTCTGTTAGGTAGTGTATTTAAAAAATAATAAAGTTAGATTGGGTTTTAGGTTTAACATTTATGTGATATAATTGTGAGAAACATTTAAGATATACAATTTATAAGGTTCAGTTATTCAGTATTTATTTGGTTTTGGGTGAGTAAGTGATCTTTAAGAAGAGACTTGAATTTATAAACAGGTAGTGTTTCTTTTATATTTACAGGTAATGAATCCAGATTTTAGGGCCTTTTATGTGCATTGAGTTTTTTGCATAGTGTGAGATGGACACGAGGAACATCAAAGAGTGATCTGTGCCTTGTGTTATGGTCATGTGTTCTGTTGAGGTTGGCAAGGAGATGTTTGAGGGGAGGGTTAATATCAGAGTTAAGTGTTCTATGTATGTAATAGGGGCAGTAATAAGTATGGATGTTTTGTATGGTGAGTAGGTTTAGTGTATTGAATACTGGTGGAGTGTGCTGCCTATAGTGAGAATTTGTTATCATTCTAACTGCAGCCTTTTGTTTGGTAATTAGTGGTCTGAGATGGTTACTTGTTGTTGAGCCCCATTTCACAAATTCCATAGGTGAGATAGGGGTAAATAAGAGAGTGATATAGGGCCAGGAGGGCTGGACTGTGGAGCATAGTACCGTATCTTCGATAGTATGCCTACAGTCTTGGAAATTTTCTTAGAAATTTGTTGTATATGTGTATGAAATTTGAGTCTATTATCAAGGTGGATTCCTAAGAATTTTCCCTCTGTTAGCTTTGTGATAGGTGATCTGTTTATCATTATGTTAAGAGGGACATCTGTAGCTCTGTTACCAAACTGAATGAAGTAGGTTTTGTCGATGTTTAGTGTAAGTTTGTTAGTCCTCATCCAGGTAGATATTTTCTGTAATTCGGTATTTACAGTAATGGCTAGCGTGACTGGGCTCGGGTGGGAGAAGACGTATGTAGTGTCATCTGCAAATAGTGTGGGTTTGAGTAATTGCGAAGCATTTGGTAGGTCATTTATGTATAGTAGAAAGGGAAGAGGGCCAAGGACACTGCCCTGTGGGACACCAACTGTAATTGGTTGTGCAGAAGAGTTTGCCCCATTTGCATACACATATTGGCTTCTGTTGCTGAGGTATGACTTGAGGTAGTTGAGGGAGTGCCCTCTAATTCCATAGTGTGACAATTTTACGTGGAGCAAGTCATGGTCAACTGTATCAAAAGCTTTACGTAAGTCAATGAAGATCCCCAGTGGGACTTCTTTTTTTGTCTATTGCAGTGTATATATGTTCTAGCATGTGTATAATAGCATCATTAGTATTTTTATTAGGCCTGAATCCAAATTGGCAGGGGTTGAGTATGTTTTGGGAGATAAGGTAATTTTAGTAAGTAATATCAATTGATAGCATTTAAAAAAATATGAGGTAGTAATATGGACAGAGAAAGTATCAATTCAGCTAATGTTTAAGCGAACAATAGTAAATAACAAAATCACATAAGGTGACTTATGCTTACTAGTAAAATCACAAAATGAGGTAGTTGATTATTTAATTACTAAGAGATTGCACAATGAAATTTGAACAATAATGGAGCAAAACATACACTACACTACGTAGGCTTTTAAGTTGGACATTGTTTAGTTATTCTCTGTAAGATTAGTATCCCTGAGAAATCGTGATAGATCATTCTCATTCGTGATTGTGTACAGTTGACCTACATTTGTTTTCCTAACAAGAATTTTCCCATCCCGTGTGAAGCATTGGAGTATTGTGTCGTTATTCTCCCGCTTAAGTTTTCTGACTCTATACAGGAGGTTCTGACGTTTTTTGGTAAGACACTCGTTTATGTATACCTCTTTCTTTACTTTAATAGATGCAATAATTAAGTCTTTTTTCCTGTCATGTGAGTGGAATCTAAGCATAACACTTTTTCTACCATGGGATCCTAGTAACCTGGCTTCTTTTATTTCAGACTCTGGTACAATAACACTTGTTTGGTCCTTTATGATCTGCAGAGTAATTTCTTTACTGTTTGTTTGGTTCATATCACTGGGAAAAAGTGGACTGTTAACTATTACTGCGTCCGATAGTTTATCTTGTTCAGTTTTATCTTCTTGGAGAGCAAAGTAGTCACTGAACTGGTTATCTAAGTTGTTCTTCCATTCTTTTACTGCTTCTTCAACCTTTGTATTAAGAGATATTATTTGTTGGGTATAGCTATCTATGACTGTTTGGATGGTCTTGTCACAGTTAGTCATTCCTGGTGTTGATAACTTTTGTTCAAGACTGAGGATTTTGTTCTCGAGTTGTGTCATCCTGGTGTCTTGTTTTGTTAGCGTCTCTCGAAGATTCATATTTTCAATAGCTAAGTTGGAGATGCATGTCTTTAGGGTATCTGGATCGTTGGTCATACCTGAGAGACTACTTGGTAGGTTGAATCCGGGGAAGAGAGGGGAGGATGGGCTGGTGGCAGCCATGTTTGTTGTTATTGTTGTGGTGTCGCCTTGAGTGGTGGTGAGTGGGGTGGTTGCTGGGCCGGCGTCCTCCTGACTACACTTGTTGAATAGTTGATTTTTCGGTGTTTTCTTGCTGGCCTTGGTGCTGTTTCCTCTTAGATTGCGCCTCATAATACTACAGGAATTGTTGTAGTTAAGAAGTTGTAGTATACAAAGCTTAGGGTTACGTTGTTCGGCTGGCAGTGGGGTGTTGCTTTCGGTTTGTGTGCAGTCTTCCTTTGATCTCTATTATTTTCGATTTGTAGGGTTCACAGTTGGTAATCTTTGGTCATTCTGGGTGCTACGTTGGGTAGTGCAGTTTTGCTTGTAACTAGGTCATCATAGGAGCATTGGTAGCTCTGGTAGTTGGAGAAAAGTACGGAGCTTGGAAGTCACTGCTGCCGCTGCCGCCGTGTTGTGCAAACATTGAC
>NC_069488.1:19193666-19213322 GCF_026875155.1 Cherax quadricarinatus | reverse complement strand
CATGAAATATACATTTTCCTACACACAAAGAGAAGGATACATGCACAATAGTAGAGTAGTACATGCTCAATATATATTGTGCATGTACTACTCTACTAAATGAAGAATAAATGACACGCTTTATTGAAGATGCAGCAATGACTGATGAGACACTGTGTCCTGGGAGTGCCTTTTCCTCCTGATACTGTAGGTCCTGTTTGGCATTTTCTTCCAGAACAGGCCTTATCACACTGTGTATGCCACTACGATTCTTAAATCTCTCAAACCAACCTTTGCTGGCTCTAAATTCACCAATATGAGCACTAGTTCCAGGCATTTTCCCTGTTCACCTGGGTGTTAGTCGACTGGTGTGGGTTGCATCCTGGGAGACAAGATTAAGGACCCCAATGGAAATAAGTTAGACAGTCTTCGATGACACTGACTTTTTTGGGCTATCCTGGGTGGCAAATCCTCTGGGGTTAATTGTTTCTTGGTATTCTCAATAAGCCACACCAACAACGGTGCTACAGCAGCAGCAGCAGCTGACGGTGGTACAGCAGCAACAGACGATGCTACAGCAGCAGCAGACGATGCTACAGCAGCAACTGACGATGTTACAGCAGCAGCAGACGATGCTACAGCAGCAGCAGCAGCTGACGGTGGTACAGCAGCAACAGACGATGCTACAGCAGCAACAGACGATGCTACAGCAGCAGCAGACGATGCTACAGCAGCAACTGACGATGTTACAGCAGCAGCAGACGATGCTACAGCAGCAACAGCAGCAGCAGACGATGCTACAGCAGCAGCAGCAGCAGCAGACGATGCTACAGCAGCAGGAGCAGCTGACGGTGGTACAGCAGCAGCAGCTGACAGTGCAGCAGCAGCTGACAGTGCAGCAGCAGCTGACAGTGCAGCAGCAGCTGACAGTGCAGCAGCAGCTGACGGTGGTACAGCAGCAGCAGCAGCTGTACCACCAATAGTAGCGATGGTTGATTGGGGTTTATTATACAACCTGGCCAGCTCGGAGACACGCACTCCACTTTCATACTTATCAATGATCTTTTTCTTCATCTCCATAGTAATTCTCACCCTTATTGCTGTAGGGTTGGCACTAGAAGCTTTCTTGGGGCCCATGGTCACTTATTTTCCAGAAAAAAATGACCAAAAACACTGTAATAATACGAAATGTTCCAATTGTATGCTTGGATGTTACCGCGGAGGCTGGCTGGTAAACAATGCCACTGGCGGAACATGTGAGCCTGGCTCAGGCCGCACATTGGACGCGTCTCGGACGAAGGGCGCTGAGCGGGTTTTTGGGCGGTATGCGAGGCAAAATTTTAGCGATCAAAGCGTCCGGTATGCGGATTGTCCGCATACCGGACAATTGACCAAATTGCAAATATCTGACCACGTTATTGGGTAGTTGAAATCGGTAAATGGGCAGTTTCTTGTACTCAATCGATAGAAAAAATGGAGTTCTAAAGAAATAGCTGTGAGTTTGGTCAACTGGAACAATGGAATTAGCCGAAAATAGGGCTCAAAGTGGGCGAAATCGGCAATTTGTAAATACGTATCACAAAGGTCGCTAACTTCGCGAGAGCATAATTCCATCAGTTTTCCATCAAATTTTTTTGTTGTTGTTGTCATTACAATCGGGAAAAGATTCTCTATCGTTTCATAAGAGAAAATAATTTTTTTTTTTGTAAATTTTGTGACACCAGGAGACACCTCAGTATTGGAGGTTGCGACATTCAAGGGGTTAAACTGTCCAAACGTAAATCTACGTTTGTGTGCGTAGTGCTCCAACCTCGATTTTCTCCATAAGAAACAATGTAAAAAAAATGTCGATCTACATTCGGAGCGCTGTGTGAGTAAATGTAGATCTACGTTTGGACAGTTTAAGGGTTAAAGAAATAAAGAATAGCCATAAAAGTTGGTTCATTGTGAAATTGTAAGAAATCAAGACTTGGCATGTAACTGAATAGTAAATTTTAAAATACAGCTATCCCTCCACTTTTGTGAGTTCCACTTTTGGGAGCTTTGAACATTTGCGAATGCCCAGTCACCCAATTATATTTACCAAACAAATGCAGGAAAAAAGTATGGGAAAACGCTTCCTGCCGCATGCTAACTCAGTCTCTAGTGATGTCGGCAGTGACGCTGGCACTGAATGTTAGAATCCACACTAGACTCATCATGCCATGCAGTTACACTTCATATAATCACCTCCATTCAACTGTCATCAGTAACTGCATGGCTGACTATCATCACCACCATCATCATCATCATCATCATCATCATCATCATCATCATCATCATCATCATCATCATCATCATCATCATCATCATCATCATCATCATCATCATCATCATCATCATCATCATCATCATCATCATCATCATCATCATCATCATCATCATCATCATCATCATCATCATCATCATCATCATCATCATCATCATCATCATCATCATCATCATCATCATCATCATCATCATCATCATCATCATCATCATCATCATCATCATCATCATCATCATCATCATCATCAATCATCATCATCATCATCATCATCATCATCATCATCATCATCACAAGTCATCAGAGTTTGTCTGCCTAACCTTATGAGTGGTGAGTGTTTTGTTTGTTCATTATTTGTTATTAATGTTATTTATGATGTTTTTATGTGTTTTATGATTGTTCGTGATTCAATAGATTAAGGAAGCAGTATTGTTAGGCTAAGTAAATGCTATTATTATATTTCCCTACAATATATTTGTGCACCAAAACATTCGCAAACGGTACAGTACAGTATTCCCCTACATCATATTTGTGCACCAGACATTCATGAATTTTCAAGATTTGCAAGGTTCTTGATCCCCTAACCCTCGCGATCAGTTATTCGGTTCCTTCAGTTATTCGGCACTAATTTTGGCTAGCTTAATTTCAAATTTCCAGGGTCACCACACCAACCTGCTGGTACTGTTTGGTGGCGCTACTTGCTGCATAAGTCATTCCAGTTTCTTTTTCTCCATTTATTGTTATAACCTGCTTACTTTTAGCCCTAGCCATGGTTCCAATGAATAAAAGAAATGCTTCTCATTATGTAAAGCACCTACACAGTACATTATCCATTAAAGATAAGGTGGCTTTGAAGCCACTGTTGGTTGCCATGAGCTCAGTATCATGATGCAGGAGAATATGCTTTATTATTATGCTAATATCAACACTACAGCTTATTTCCCTATCACAATTGATCTAATATGACATAATAAACAATATAAATAACATAAAACATGTTAAATACTCCAGAATAAATAATATTTGGCATAACACCGAGCAGTTCGACGGAGGTATGAAGAGGATATGGTATACAAACACCATTCTCCTATCCCTGTCTTGGGGGCTTATATTAGAGAAAATGGAGTGTAGCACAGGGCTAACTGTGATATACACTCGTACTGCACCATAAACCTGGAACAAAAAAGTTATTTTCTCTATATAGATTATCACACATAGCATATGTGTAGAGAACCTAGGATAACCCAAAAAAGTCAACATGGCTTGTTTCTAGTACCTGGCTTGGGTTAGTCATATATGATTTTTGGTAAATAGTATTCGATTCCCAGCCAGGGTAGAAACATTAGGCATGTTTCTTGACACCTGTTTTCTATGTTTACCCATCAGTAAATGGGTACCTGGGTGTTAGCTGACTAGTGTGTTATCCTGGGACACTGACCTAATTTTCTTGAAATACTCTGCATAACAAGCAGCTTTCTATACACAGGTCCGCCATCACAAATCCGGCGATCAGTTATTCGGTTTCTTCAGTTATTCGGCACTAATTTTGGCTAGCATAATTTCAAATTTCCAGGGTCGCCACACCAACCTGCTGGTACTGTTTGGTGGCACTACTTGCTGCATAAGTCATTCCAATTTCTTTTTCTCCATTTATTGTTTTAACCTGCTTACTTTTAGCCCTAACCATGGTTCCAATGAATTAAAGAAATGCTTCTCATTATGTAAAGCACCTACACAGTACATTATCCATTAAAGATAAGGTGGCTTTGAAGACACTGTTGGTTGCCATGAGCTCAGTCTCATGAAGCAGGAGAATAGTTTTATTATTATGCTAATATAAACACTACAGCTTATTTGCCTACACAATTGATCTAAATGAAAATAATAAACAATATAAATAACATAAACATGTTAAATACTCCAGAATAAATAATATTTGGCATAACACCAAGCAGTTCGACAGAGTTATGAAGAGGAAAATGGTAAACAAATACCAATTCTCGTATCCTTGCTTGGGCTTATATTAGAGAAAACGGAGTATAGCACAGGGCTAACTATGACATACACTCGTACTCCCCCCATAAACATGAAACAAAAAAGTTATTTTCTCTATATAGAGTATCACACATAGCAGCATATGTGTAGAGAACCTAGGATAACCCCAAAAAGTCAATGTGGCTTATTTTTTGTACCTGGCTTGGGTTAGCCATATATGATTTTTGGTTAAACATTAGGCGTGTTTCTTTTCACCTGTTGTCTATGTTTACCCATCATAAATGGGTACCTGGGTGATAGTCGACTAGTGTGGGTGTTATCCTGGACCCCTGACCTAATTTTCTTGAAATACTCAGCATAACAAGTGCCTTTCTATACAGTGGTATGTTACTCGTATTTTAGATAGTGACCCTTGTATTGTAGATAGTCTTAATGACCCTCAAAGTAGATAGTCTTTTAAGTATGATAATAAATGTTATCTTCATTATAGAATAATAAAGAAAATATTATAACATTTATATTATAATAAGGTAAAAGGACCCCAATGGAAATAAGTCACTCTGTCTGACTTTTTTGGGTTATGCTAGGTTCTCTACACAAAATGCTGCTATGTAGATAATTCTATGTAACTGTATTTGTGTATACCTAATAAACTTACTTACTTACGATGTCAGCTAGGCCTGTATCCCTTGTACATGTACGTGTAGTAAATAAAGATATTATTATTATTATAATTATTATATTATTATTATTATTATTTTCTCATTTTGTTTTGTAGGTTATTAATTCAAAACTTGGGCAATGTAATGGAAAGATACTTCTTCGCGTACACCAAAAATGAAAGAAATCATTCCATAAATACGGAGTTCACTTCTCAGCCATTAGTGGCTGCTTAGCGGTATATTTTTGTATGGCTGTTATGGTTAAAATCTGATTTTTTTCTCCATTTAATAGAATGAAAGATATATTACGAAATAGATATGTTTGATTGCTTTCATGAAAAAAGTACCTTGAAATTGCGCTCACAGTAGCGAAAATATTCTATTCTTTACGAAGCTCAAGAGTAAAATAAATGACGTCACCGTCCAATACCTGTCCCCCTGCCATTTCCAAATTCCAGTATGGAGTCAAGAATGGATTGACATATATTTATACAATTATTACAATAATGCAGTAGTCTGCATAATAGTAAATCTTCTATTTTTTTGTGAATAATAATTCCAAATGGAAAAGCAAGAGTAATATAAGAGGGGCCTGTAGCCGTGACTAATGAACAGAGAAAATGCTATTTTAGTGTCAGGAATGTCTACATTGTTTATTCTGGACACTATTTTAAATTGGCATCTGTTTGAAATTTATGTGAAATCGGCCAAACTGCCAATTTCTGACCACTTTATTGGGTAGTTGAAATAATGAATGGGCATTTTCATGTACCCAGTTTGACAGACTAGAAGTAAATAAGTTTATTCAGGGATACACAAATACAGTTTACATAGATTAATCATACATAACATTTATGTATAAGAACCTGGGATAACCCAGAAAAGTCAAAGTGACTTATTTCCAGTACCTGGCTTGGGCTTGCCATATATGATTCCTTGGTAAAAAATTTTTTTTTCTTGGTGTTTGGCTATCTCATTGAAACTTGGGCAATGTATGACGGAAAGATGCTTCTTAACATACAACAAAAATAGAAAAGACCGGACGAAAAAATAAGGGAGTTCACTTCTCAGCCGTTATCCGCCTCTTTGCAGTATATTTTCGTATGGTTTTTTTTTGGTTGTATTCTCATTTTTTGGACTGATTTGATAGAATGGAAGATATAATTCAGAAATAGACATGATTTTGATTGCTTTCATGACAAAACGTACCTTGAAATTGACTCAAAGTAGCAGAAATGTTCGATTTTTTGCCGATGTTTGATGAACTTTGTGTAAGTCATGTTGGGTTTAATTTTTATTAATGTATTCTAACCTAACCACTCTGTATCCGGCACACTAAAAGTTCCCAATGATGCCGGATTTGTGATGGAGGACTTGTATTGAGGAGAAAAGTATTTTCAGTTTTCTAATACTGTAACGTATTTTCCACCCTAAAGAAGCGCATGACATATGAGACATAAATGATGATGTTTCCAAGCAATTGTAACATAATGTTAGTAAACAACTGCAAAGTGTAACCGAAAGCCTACCCTTGATCTTTACCTTATGCATATAAGGTGGGAGGCTGATTTTCCAAGACTTTTTTTTGTGGGAAAAAAGTGCACCTTATGTGCCAGAAAAACAGTATTTAAAAAAGGGAAGGAAACCAAACATGAGTTTGAGATCAGGAAGTAATGGCAACACTTGTAAAGTGGCCGAGGGTTGTTGCAGTTTAGTGGGCTGACAATGACAGGGATAGGCAGATAGAAAATTAGTGAAGGTGAAGTTGTTTTCTTCAATGAGTTTTGCTACTTTGGTGGGAAAACTACCAGTTAAAAAAAAAAATCTCATGTTTTGTGTCAGCTTTTGGTTTTAACCCTTTCAGGATCCCCAGGCCCTCTCCCAGACTTGTTCTCAGGGTCACCCAAATTTCCAAAAAAAAAAAAAAAAAACTTTTTCTTATGAAAAGATAGAGAATCTTTTCCCAATCATAATAACACCAAAAGTATGAAATTTGATGGAAAACTTACGGAATTATGCTCTCGCGAAGTTAGCGGTCTCAACGATGTTGACACATCGGCGATTTTGCCCACTTTGAGCCAATTTTCAGCCAATTTCCTGTGTACTGGTCGACAAAAATCTTAACTATTTCACTAGAACTCCCTTTTTTTCTATTGAATGAGTACAATAAAGCACCCATTTACTGATTTCAACTATCCAATACAGTGGTCAGAATTTAGCAATTTTGCCAATTTCACACAAATTTCAAAAGATGCCAATTTCCAAATAGGGTCCAGAATAAACAAGAAAGACATTCCTGGCACTAAAATAACATTTCCTCTGTTCATTAGTCATGTCTCCACTCCCCTCTTACATTCTTTTGCTTTCCACTTTGAATTTTTATTCTCACAAAAAATAGAAGATTTACTGTTATGCAGACTACTGCATTAGTATAGAAATGGTATAAATAATATCAGCGCACTTGTGAAAGAATATTAGACTATCCAGTTAACGTGTATTGGACGCTTAGCATGATTTGTTTACTTTTGAACTTTGGTAAAAATCGAACGTTTCTGCTACTTTGAGCTCAATTTCAAGGTACTTTTCATTGTAAAACCAGTCAAAATCATCTCAATTTCTGTAATATGTCTTCCATTCTATAAAATGAGACCAGGAAAACTAGAATAAACAATAAATACCATATGAAAATACAGTGCAAAGTCGCTGTTTTAATCCAAAAACACGGTCAAAGTTTTTTTTTTCTCATTACACACTGTGTGCTGCAGGATTTTTTTATACTGCGCACACTGACCACATAGACCCATTCTTTCATATGAAGGCCTACCAGCTTTCCCTTACGAGATTTGAGGGCGCTAGAATTTAGGCCTACTAGTACGTCAAAAACCCTGGTGCGTAAGCCGCACTCGTACGTCCGAAACCCTGAAAGGGTTAATGTCTGCTGTTTGTTTCAGGCATCATGGGTCAGAGAAAAAACTTCTCACTCACTTACTCTCGCTTCATTTCCAGAAGAGCAAATTTTTGCCATTCAGTATCTTCCTAGTGTTGTATAATAAAATTTAGACAAGTAGTCCTTTTCCATTTTCTTGTAAGAACCATAATTGTACTTTAATAACTGCAGATTTTAAACATTATCAACATGTCAGTTTCTGCTTTAAGTAATTTGTCAGTAATTATCATGTATCAGAGTTTAGTATGTATCCACCTTGGTGAAAAGTGAGAGGGAAATAAAGGACTTTAATCTTGAGAGAATATTACACACTTTATCTATTATACAAATCTTCTTTCTTTCAACACACCAGCCGTAACCCACCAAGGCAGGGTGGCCCTAAAGGAAAGACGAGAGTTTCTGTTTTTAAATTTAGTAATTTATACAGGAGAAGGGGTTACTAGCCCCTTGCTCCCGGCATTTTAGTCGCCTCTTACGACACGCATGGCTTATGGAGGAAGAATTCTGTTTCACTTCCCCATAGAGATAAGAGGAAATAAACAAGAACAAGAACTAGTAAGAAAATAGAAGAAAACCCAGAGGGGTATGTATATATATGCTTGTACATGTATGTGTAGTGTGACCTAAGTGTAAGTAGAAGTAGCAAGATGTACCTGAAATCTTGCATGTTTATGAGACAAAAAAGACACCAGCAATCCTACCATTATGTAAAACAATTACAGGTTTCTGTTTTACACTCACTTGGCAGGACGGTAGTACCTCCCTGGTTGCTGTCTACCAACCTACTACCTATAATAATACAAATAACTTAGTGAATTTTGCTCAGCCTCATATCAAGTATAAGATAGGGAGAATAAAAAAAAATAAATACAAAACAACACATTTATTTACCAAGATGATACTTTATATAAGAGATTGAATGACATAAGTTTTCATGCATGGTAAAACCATAGTTATGCAAATAATTTCAGGCATAATGTGGTATTTTCAGGTACAGTATTACTAACAAATGTGGCAGAAAAATATTTGATGCAAAGCAAACCTTTATTATAGATGACATGTTACCTACACAGTGGGCACTGTCAAGTTATAAACATTTCCTCAGTACGAAGTGTCTTACAAAGCACAGTGTTACACATAAAGAGTTTTGGCCGATTGATCAAACTGTTGCATGCAGTTATATTCATCATGTATTATAGAATGTTGAGCTCAAGATGTTAAGTATCATTACACCTTTGTTGATATGTCTGCTGGATTTTGCTAATTATCATGTTTTCCAAAATATAGGACACTATTTTTTCTCTTCCCTCCCTCCCCTGCAATTTTTTTTAATACCAGCCATTTTCCATTAAGGTAGGGTGACTCGAGAAAGAGGAAACATTTTCACTATCATTCATTCAATCACTGTCTTGCCAGAAGTGTGTTGACATCACATTACAGATGCCCCTCCAAACTGTAACATCCTCACCCCTCTTTCAGAATGTAGACATTGCACTTCCTACCTTCAGAACTCAAATCTACCTAACCAGTTTTCCCTGAATTTCTTGATATAAACCATTTACCTCCATTCACTCCTATCTAGTGTGTCCACAGACTTATTGGATGTCCAAACACCTAGCATTCAGAACCTCCTATAGCCTCTTCTCCATCTGGAGAAACACAGATGTATATACCCATATCATTTTGGGTATAGAAAAGCTGTTCTACTTCATCTTGATACATTTGCAGTGGCTTTTCTGAAGGTTGGTTTGAGGTAGCAGTCTTTTTTTTTTTTTACTTAAAAAAAAAAAAACTTATGACACAGCATTTTCGTATCTTCTCTCTGGTCCATTCTTGTGGTCAGCAAGGTTAACTCTCACTTTGTCAAAACATTTATGACAGATTGACAGTTTCTCATCAGACTTTGTTCAGGCAGAAAGTATTCCAAAAGGGAGGATTCTCAGTGCAACCTTGTTTTTATTAGCTTTTAATGGTCTAGCTTCAGTACTACTATGTGGATGATTCTGCCATTGCTTGTGCTAGCAGAGATGTTCAGCTAGTGTCCACTTCTTTACAGAGGGCAATTAATCACATGTTTAGTTGGGCTTTATCACATGGCTTCAAGTTCTCAGTACCTAAAATTAATATATTATATTTATTCAGCTCCTTGTTGTCCCCCATCTTGTACTCTCCCTGTATGATTCCCCTAACCCAGCCCTGAAATCCGCATGTCTTAACAGACTGAATTTACTTAAAATTTTTTGACTGTTTACCTGGGGAAGGGGGGGGGGCATTAGGGAAGTTGTTTGTTTTCGAATGGCTGTGGTTTTGTCTAAACTTGATTATGAAGATCAGGTATATTCATCTGCTTAAGCACTCACTGTCTATGCTGTCTGGTTCACTTTCATGATCCTTCAACATTCACAGACCTTAGTGATTCTGACACTTTTAATTGTCATCATCCTTTGTTATATAATGTATGAGCTGTTGGAGTGTGAGCAGGGTAATATTTGGTGAAGGGATTCAGGAAAACCGGTTAGCCAGACTTGAGTCCTGGAGGTGGGAAGTACAGTGCCTGCACTTTGCTGAGGGGTTTGGGATATTGGCTGTTTGGAGTGACATCTAAATTGTCATACCTGAGCACCTTTTGAGAGAGAGTGATTTTGTATGAATGAGGGTGAAAGTGTTGAATGATGATGAAAGTTTTTTCTTTTTTTTTTTTGGCCCACCCTGCCTTGGTGGGAAATGGCTGATGTGTTAAAAAAAAAATCCTTTCATTCTTCACCTTCAGATTCTAGTTTCTTCTCGTAATCTGCAGCCTCTTCTGTTCACCTTGTTCAGTTTTTCTGTTCCACCTTGGGAGGTACTGATGATTCAAGCACAGTATGTCCTTCCTTCTTTTACCTTTCCAGTGTCTTACAACAATGCTGTTGACATGTGCTCCCTCTTCCTTGATCATTTTCAGTTACATACATGCTGCTGCTATGTATACTGATGGCTCTAACTCCTCTCGTGGTGTAGGATATGCAGCTGTTTTTTTCGATAGTATGATACAGGGATGTTTACCAGAATTGTCTAACATTTTCACAGTAGAATTATACACATGTCTTGCATCTAGGCAACATAGATGATGTTATTTATTTTTTTTTTTATTATCACACCGGCCGATTCCCACCAAGGCAGGGTGGCCCGAAAAAGAAAAACTTTCACCATCATTCACTCCATCACTGTCTTGCCAGAAGGGTGCTTTACACTACAGTTTTTAAACTGCAACATTAACACCCCTCCTTCAGAGTGCAGGCACTGTACTTCCCATCTCCAGGACTCAAGTCCGGCCTGCCGGTTTCCCTGAATCCCTTCATAAATGTTACTTTGCTCACACTCCAACAGCACGTCAAGTATTAAAAACCATTTGTCTCATTCACTCCTATCAAACACGCTCATGCATGCCTGCTGGAAGTCCAAGCCCCTCGCACACAAAACCTCCTTTACCCCCTCCCTCCAACCCTTCCTAGGCCGACCCTACCCCGCCTTCCTTCCACTACAGACTGATACACTCTTGAAGTCATTCTGTTTCGCTCCATTCTCTCTACATGTCCGAACCACCTCAACAACCCTTCCTCAGCCCTCTGGACAACAGTTTTGGGTAATCCCGCACCTCCTCCTAACTTCCAAACTACGAATTCTCTGCATTATATTCACACCACACATTGCCTCAGACATGACATCTCCACTGCCTCCAGCCTTCTCCTCGCTGCAACATTCATCACCCACGCTTCACACCCATATAAGAGCGTTGGTAAAACTATACTCTCATACATTCCCCTCTTTGCCTCCAAGGACAAAGTTCTTTGTCTCCACAGACTCCTAAGTGCACCACTCACTCTTTTTCCCTCATCAATTCTATGATTCACCTCATCTTTCATAGACCCATCCGCTGACACGTCCACTCCCAAATATCTGAATACGTTCACCTCCTCCATACTCTCTCCCTCCAATCTGATATTCAATCTTTCATCACCTAATCTTTTTGTTATCCTCATAACCTTACTCTTTCCTGTATTCACCTTTAATTTTCTTCTTTTACACACCCTACCAAATTCATCCACCAATCTCTGCAACTTCTCTTCAGAATCTCCCAAGAGCACAGTGTCATCAGCAAAGAGCAGCTGTGACAACTCCCACTTTGTGTGTTGAATCTTTATCTTTTAACTCCACGCCTCTTGCCAAGACCCTCGCATTTACTTCTCTTACAACCCCATCTATAAATATATTAAACAACCACGGTGACATCACACATCCTTGTCTAAGGCCTACTTTTACTGGGAAAAATTTCCCTCTTTCCTACATACTCTAACTTGAGCCTCACTATCCTCGTAAAAACTCTTCACTGCTTTCAATAACCTACCTCCTACACCATACACTTGCAACATCTGCCACATTGCCCCCCTATCCACCCTGTCATACGCCTTTTCCAATCCATAAATGCCACAAAGACCTCTTTAGCCTTATCTAAATACTGTTCACTTATGTGTTTCACTGTAAACACCTGGTCCACACACCCCCTACCTTTTCCCAAAGCCTCCCTTGTTCATCTGCTATCCTATTCTCCGTCTTACTCTTAATCTTTCAATTATAACTCTACCATACACTTTACCAGGTACACTCAACAGACTTATCCCCTATAATTTTTGCACTCTCTTTTATCCCCTTTGCCTTTATACAAAGGAACTATGCATGCTCTCTGCCAATCCCTAGGTACCTTACCCTCTTCCATACATTTATTAAATAATTGCACCAACCACTCCAAAACTATATCCCCACCTGCTTTTAACATTTCTATCTTTATCCCATCAATCCCGGCTGCCTTACCCCTTTCATTTTACCTACTGCCTCACGAACTTCCCCCACACTCACAACTGGCTCTTCCTCACTCCTACAAGATGTTATTCCTCCTTGCCCTATACACGAAATCACAGCTTCCCTATCTTCATCAACATTTAACAATTCCTCAAAATATTCCTTCCATCTTCCCAATACCTCTAACTCTCCATTTAATAACTCTCCTCTCCTATTTTTAACTGACAAATCCATTTGTTCTCTAGGCTTTCTTAACTTGTTAATCTCACTCCAAAACTTTTTCTTATTTTCAACAAAATTTGTTGATAACATCTCACCCACTCTCTCATTTGCTCTCTTTTTACATTGCTTCACCACTCTCTTAACTTCTCTCTTTTCTCCATATACTCTTCCCTCCTTGCATCACTTCTACTTTGTAAAAACTTCTCATATGCTAACTTTTTCTCCCTTACTACTCTCTTTACATCATCATTCCACCAATCGCTCCTCTTCCCTCCTGCACCCACTTTCCTGTAACCACAAACTTCTGCTGAACACTCTAACACTACATTTTTAAACCTACCCCATACCTCTTCGACCCCATTGCCTATGCTCTCATTTGCCCATCTATCCCCAATAGCTGTTATATCTTACCCTAACTGCCTCCTCTTTTAGTTTATAAAACCTTCACCTCTCTCTTCCCTGATGCTTCTATTCTCCTTGTATCCCATCTACCTTTTACTCTCAGTGTAGCTACAACTAGAAAGTGATCTGATATATCTGTGGCCCCTCTATAAACATGTACATCCTGAAGTCTACTCAACAGTCTTTTATCTACCAATACATAATCCAACAAACTACTGTCATTTCGCCCTACATCATACGTGTAACTTATTTATCCTCTTTTTCTTAAAATATGTATTACCTATAACTAAACACCCTTCTATACAAAGTTCAATCAAAGGGCTCCCATTATCATTTACACCGGCACCCCAAACTTACCTACCCACCCTCTCTAAAAGTTTCTCCTACTTTAGCATTCAAGTCCCCTACCACAATTACTCTCTCACTTGGTTCAAAGGCTCCTATACATTCACTTAACATCTCCCAAAATCTCCTCTCTCTCCTCTGCATTCCTCTCTTCTCCAGGTGCATACACGCTTATTATGACCCACTTCTCGCATCCAACCTTTACTTTAATCCACATAATTCTTGAATTTACACATTCTATTCTCTTTTCTCCTTCCATAACTGATCATTTACATTACTGCTACCCCTTCCTTTGCTCTAATCTCTCTCAGATACTCCAGATTTAATCCCATTTATTTCCCCACTGAAACTCTCCTACCCCCTTCAGTTTTGTTCGCTTAGGGCCAGGACATCCAACTTCTTTTCATTCATAACATCAGCAATCATCTGTTTCTTGTCATCCGCACTACATCCACGCACATTAAGCAACCCAGTTTTATAAAGTTTTTCTTCTTCTCTTTTTTAGTAATTGTATACAGGAGAAGGGGTTACTAGCCCATTGCTCCCGGCATTTTAGTCGCCTCATACGACACGCATGGCTTACGGAGGAAAGATTCTTTTCCACTTCCCCATGGACAATAGAAGAAATAAAAAAGAACAAGAGCTATTTAGAAAAAGGAGAAAAACCTAGATGTATGTTATATATATATGTATATAATATATATACATATATATATATACATATAGTATATATATATATATGTATATATATATATATATATATAGATGATGTATGCATTTATATTACTTCACTTCCTATTTCTTGTTTTGTTGTGGTTTCTGATTCTCAGAGTGCATTGTAAGCTCTTCATAGCTTCAACTCTTTACATCCCATCATCCTTTGCATTCAGTGCTGACTGTGTGTCTACTTCAGCAAACATAAACACAGTTTTTTTTTCTGTTGGGTGTCTGAGCATTCTGGTGTCATGGGCAAGAAACTTGCAGACTCTATGCACATTCCACAGCCCAGGACATGTCCATCTCTCACTAGCATACGCCTAATTCAAACTATTTTTCAGTTTTTGTCTAAGCATTCATTGTTGTCCAGGTTAGAGGACACAAACTGTTCTTGTTCAAACCACAGTTGGGTTTATAAGAGGGGCCTAGAGACATGACTAATGAACAGAGGATATGTTATTTTAGTGCCAAGAATGTCTACATTGTTTATTCTGGACCCTATTTTGAAATTGGCATCTTTTTTAATTTGCGTGAAATTGACCAAATTGCCAATTTCTGACCACTTTTTTGGGGTAGTTCAGATAGGTAAATGGCGGGTTTCTTGTACTCAATTGATAGAAAAAATGGAGTTCTGAAGAAATAGCTATGATTTTGGGTCAGCTGGAACAACAAATTGGGCCAAAAACAGGGCTGAGTCAGCAAAATCGCCGTTTCGTATATGTCACTGAGACCACTAACTTCACGGGAGCGTAATTCCGTGAGTTTTTGACCAAATTTCGTACATTTGGTGTCATTACCATTGGGAAAAGATTCTCTATCATTACATAAGAATTTTTTTTTTTTCCAAAAATTTTGCGACATAGAATGACAGTTTCAGAAAGGGGCTTGTGACAGTCAAAGGGTTAAAGAAGTAGTATTGTTAGGCTTAGTAAATGTTGTTATTATATTTCCCTACAATATATTTGTGCACCAAACTTTCACGATTTTTCAGCATTCGCGAGGTTCTCGATCCCCTAACTCTCACGAATGTGGAGGAAACCTGTATAGCTCAGAACACTTATTTAAGAATCTGTTTTAACCATGAATGGTGTCTGCAGTGCTTTCTGTACTTGTGGAAATATACATTGTATTCTGTCTTGCAATATTGTGCCATGAAGATCAGTGTGGCTGAATTTCACTTTTCCTGTTTTATTAAAATTTCATGCAAAAAACAGTTGCTCTTCTGTATTTCTCCACAGAGATTCATGTTCAAGTCAACAGGGTATGAATCAAGTAGCTTGTGGGAACCTTGTGAATATGCTTATTAGAAAAGTTCATATCGTTTAGAAAAGAAAATATACTTGATACTTCTTTGTACACTTCACCTCTCCTCTTCATATGAGCTTCAAGTGTATGTATCATTTATGGTATAGTAAGTAGATACACAGAATTTGTCTCTAAGATTCAGTTCTGCTTTTGGTTCACTGCCATCATTTGCTTGTTTTTTCCTGATTCACTTTTGGGATTGGGCTTTCTTATAGTCAGTATTAAGTAAGATGTCTTGTAGTGTCTTCAAAAATTTTGAAGTCATTCTTTATAGTGTGTAAGTAGTCTTTTAATGATTGATGTCTGCACATATTTTCATATCAAATTCTATTTTTTTGAGAGCTTGACATGTGTGATGAAAATGTAAAATACAGTGGACCCCCGGTTAACGATTTTAATCCGTGCAAGAGGGCTCATCGTTATGCGAAATAATCGTTATGCGAATTAATTTTCCCCATAAGAAATAATGGAAATAAAATTAATCCGTGCAAGACGCCCAAAAGTATGAAAAAAAAATTTTTTTACCACATGAAATGTTAATTTTAATACACACAAACTGAAAAAAGGGATGCACAATTACATGACACTTACTTTTATTGAAGATCTGGTGATGATTGATGGGATGGGAGGAGGGGAGAGCATTTTTCTTCTTACTGTTTTAGAAGGGGAATCCCCTTCCATTAGGACTTGAGGTAGCAAGTCCTTTTCTGGGTTACTTCCCTTCTTCTTTTAATGCCCTAGGACCAGCTTCAGAGTCACTGGACCTCTGTCGCACAACAAATCTGTCCATAGAGCTCTGTACCTCCCGTTTCTTCAAGACTTTCCTAAAATGGGCCATAACATTGTCATTGAAATAGTCACAAGCACGGCTTGCAACAGCTGTGTCAGGGTGATTTTCATCTATAAAGGTTTGCAGTTCAAACCACTCTGCACACATTTCCTTAATCTTGAAGTAGGCACAATGGATTCCACAACTGGCATAGGCTTCTCGGGGTTAGCCCCAAACCCTTCAAATCTTTTTTAAATTTCCATACTAATTCTCACCCTTTTTACCACAGGGTTGGCACTAGAAGCTTTCTTGGGGCCCATGGTCACTTATTTTCCAGAAACACCACCGAAAACACTGTAATAATACGAAATATTCCGAGTGTATGCTTGGATGTTACCGCGGAGGCTGGCTGGTAAACAATGGGACGGCCGGCACATGTGAGGGCACATTGGACGCGTCTCGGACGAAAATCGGTATGCGGGTTTTTAATCGGTATGCGGGGCAAAAATTTTGCGATAAAAGTAATCGTTATGCGGAAAAATCGCTATGCGATGCCATCGTTATGCGGGGGTCCACTGTACCACTTCATATGAACAACACGAGTACAAACTAGTTCTTGCTTCTCCTCTGCAGGGTTTTCTTTGTCTCATTTAGTTTGTCTCTTCTATGATTGCACTTAAGCTATACAGTGGACTCTCGGTTTTCGTGTTTAATCTGTTCCAGAGCAGTTAGCGAAAATGGAAACCATTTCCCCCCATAAGAAATAATGTAAACCCAATTAATCCGTTCCAGACGCCTAGAAGTATTAATAAAAAAAATTTTTTTTACGTTAAAGATAGATTTACATGCACAAAAGAATAAACATTTAACATGACACTTACCTTTATTGAAGGCTGTTGTTGATGGATGGAAGACAGGGAGGAGGGGAGAGGGAAGAGAGGTTATTGTTTGGAAGGAGAATCCCTTTCCATAAAGACTCTAGGTACCCAGTCCTTATCAGGGGTCACTTCCCTATTCTCTTCCCTAGCTTACATATAGATTTACATGCAGAGAAGAATGATAAATATAAAGCACTAATAAAATGTATAAATGAACATTTAACATGACGCTTACCTTTATTGAAGACTCTTATTGGTGTATGGCATATGGGGCGGAGGGGAGAGGGAGGCGAGTTTATTTTATGGAGAATATGACACTAATATCAACTCAGTGGCTTATTTATTTATCACAATTCATCTAATATGACATAATAAACAATATTAGCAACAAAGAAACATGACATATACTCTCGAATGAATAAAATAAGTCATTATGTATGTCACGACAGAGGTGTTCTGTTGTTGTTGTTGGGTGTAGGGCCACTGAAAGCATTAGCCGTACATAATGGTGGTGAAGGCTGCAGCTGAGGTGGCGGTGTTTTGTGTAGCCCTATATAACTCCAACAACATTGAAGGAGTTAGTAGAATCGCTGAATCACTGAAGTCACCCTCTACCACCATAACAACCACTACTACAATTCTACCACCATCACTACCACCCTCTACCACCATCACAACCAGTACTACCCTCTACCACCATCACTACCACCCTCTACCACCATCACAACCACCACCACCCTCTACCACCATCACTACCACCCTCTACCACCATCACAACCACTACTACCCTCTACCACCATCACTACCACCCTCTACCACCACCACTCGTATTTTTCTACAAACTTTTTCTTGAATTATATCGTGTTTCTCACATTCTTTACCAAAGGGCTGGCAGTAGGAGCTTTCTTTGGGTCCATGGTGGCTTATTTAGAAGTCACACACAATAAACAAGTGCCAAAAACAGCAAATTATTACGAAATGTTTCATATGACCTGGCAGGACATGTTCATTCAACGAGAAACAACACGACACTGCCTGAGAATGCATGTGGAGGCGGCTTCGTCTGCACCCTGGGCACTGGACAGGTTCCATACCATCGACGAAAACGGAACCAAGATATTGACAAAAAAAGTCGATGAAAATGGAAATTGGCGATAACAGAGATCGACGAAAAGGGAGGGTCCACTGTATATAGTACTTTGTAAAGCATTCATGATCTGTAAGTAGGGTTCCAGACTTGCACATGTTGCCACAGCATGTGCCTCCTAGCACATATTTGAAAGAAATTTCTTTACATGATCATTGCCTTAACATATTTTAAGAACTTCCCACCAGTGTGTTAAGGCAGAGAAAAAGGTATAAAACTGAATTGATAAAAATTACCGTAATTGGCAACAATAAGCAGCACTGCAGCCAACATGACTGTGTGTGTGTGTGTGCAACATGGTGTGAGTATGGCATGCTAGTTATGAATAATTAAATACAAGTACAGTAGGGCCCCATTTATACGACAGGTTAGGTTCCAGGCTACCGCCGGAGAGTGGACATTGCCGGAAAGCAGAATGCCATTTTTTCCACTTAAAAAAGCATATAAATGCCAAATAACAAGTTTACACTAACATATATTAACCCTGTCAAGGTCAAGAGGCCCTCTCCTAAACTTGTTCTCAGGGTCAAAAATTTTTCGAAAAAAATATAAATGATTTTTTCTTATGAAATGATAGAGAATCTTTTCCCGATCATAATGACACCAAAAGTATGAAATTTGATGGAAAACTTACGGAATTATGCTCTCACAAATTTAGCAGTCTTGATGATGTTTACGCATCGGCGATTTCGCCCACTTTGAGCCCTATTTTCGGCCAATTCCAATGCACCAGTTGACAAAACTCATAGCTATTTCGTTAGAACTCCATTTGTTCTATCAAATGAGTACAAGAAACCAGCCAATTACTGATTTCAACTATCCAGTAAAGTGGTCAGAAATTTGCAATTTTGCCAATTTCACACAAATTTCAAAAGATTCCAATTTCAAAATAGGGTCCAGAATAAACAAGACAGACATTCCTGGCACTAAAATAACATTTTCTCTGTTCATTAGTCATGTCCCCAGGCCCCTCTTACATTTCTTTTGCTTTCCACTTTGAACTTTTATTCTCACAAAAAATAGACGATTTACTGTTATGCAGACTACTGCAGTAGTGTAAAAATGGTATAAATAATATCAGTGCACTTATGAAAGAATATTAGACTCACCAGTTGACATGTATTGGACGCATGGCTGTTTTTTA
>NC_069488.1:19165889-19193166 GCF_026875155.1 Cherax quadricarinatus | reverse complement strand
CCTTTATTTATTGTATTTTCCCAAAAGGGAAACAACTTGTACACAATGTAAGGTGTTTGCATTATGGTATAAGATTCACAGCCCATGGAAATGAACTTTGTATGAACCATAACCAGATGTGTTTGTCTGTTTGTTTACATACTACACGTCTCTCTCCTCCCTCATTTACTCATTCTCTCTCTCTCGTTTATTCATTTACCTCGTTTATTCATCTCTCATTCTACATTTAGACTACAAATATTTTAAGGTAAATAATGAATGTACTGTATATGCATTTTGTCACTCTGGGGTGCTTTAAATGTTGTAGTATATTACATGTGGGTGGCCTGGCTGACTACCATACCTCCCACACCTGATGTCTTACAATAAATACTACTCACCTCTCACCCTACATTAAGACTACAAATATTTTAAAGGTAAGGAATGAGTTTACTGTGTGTATATTTTACTTTCTTTTCTATTGCTAACTTAACCCTTTCAGGGTCGGTGTATACTAGTATGGCTTGTACGCCAGGGTTGGTGCCGTACTAGTATGCGTAAATTCTAGTGCCTTCGAATCTAGCAAGACAAAGCTGTTAGGCCTACATATGAAAGAATGGGTCTGCATGGTCAGTGTGCACAGTATAAAAAAAAATCCTGCAGCACACAGTGCATAATGAGAAAAAAAAATTGACTGTTTTTTGTTTAAAACAGTGACTTTGCAGTGTATTTTCGTATGGTATTTATGGCTATATTCTCGTTTTCTTGGTGTCATTTTATAGAATGGAAGACATATTACATAAACTGAAATGATTTTGATTGGTTTCACAATGAAAAGTACCTTGAAATTGAGCTCAAATTAGCAGAGAGGTTCGATTTTTGCCAAAGTTCAAAAGTAAACAAATCATGCCATGCGTCCAATACATGTCAACTGGTGAGTCTAATATTCTTTCATAAGTGCGCTGATATTATTTATACCATTTTTACACTACTGCAGTAGTCTGCATAACAGTAAATCGTCTATTTTTTGTGAGAATAAAAGTTCAAAGTGGAAAGCAAAAGAAATGTAAGAGGGGCCTGGGGACATGACTAATGAACAGAGAAAATGTTATTTTAGTGCCAGGAATGTCTGTCTTGTTTATTCTGGACCCTATTTTGAAATTGGAATCTTTTGAAATTTGTGTGAAATTGGCAAAATTGCAAATTTCTGACCACTTTACTGGATAGTTGAAATCAGTAATTGGCTGGTTTCTTGAAACTCATTTGATAGAACAAATGGAGTTCTAACGAAATAGCTATGAGTTTTGTCAACTGGTGCATTGAATTGGCCGAAAATAGGGCTCAAAGTGGGCGAAATCGCCGATGCGTAAACTTTCATCAAGATTTGCTAAATTTTTTGAGAGCATAATTCCGTAAGTTTTCCATCAAATTTAAATACTTTGGGTGTCATTATGATGGGGAAAAAAGATTCTCTATCATTTCATAAGAAAAAATCATTTATATTTTTTTCGAAAAATTTTTGACCCGGGAGAACAAGTTTAGGAGAGGGCCTCTTGACCTTGACAGGGTTAATATATGTTAGTGTAAACTTGTTATTTGGCATTTATATGCTTTTTTAAGTGGAAAAAATGGCATTCTGCTTTCCGGCAATGTCCACTCTCCGGCGGTAGCCTGGAACCTAACCTGTCGATAAAATGGGGCCCTACTTTTACTTGTATTTAATTATTCATAACTAGCATGCCATACTCACACCATGTTGCACACACACACACAGTCATGTTGGCTGCAGTGCTGCTTATTGTTGCCAATTAGGGAAATTTTTATCAATTCAGTTTATACCTTTTTCTCTGCCTTAACACACTGGGGGGGAAGTTCTTAAAATATGTTAAGGCAATGATCATGTAAAGAAATTTCTTTCAAAATATGTGCAGGAGGCACATGCTGTGGCAACATGTGCAAGTCTGGAACCCTACTTACAGATCATGAATGCTTTAAAAAAGTACTATATACAGTGGACCCCCCTTTTCGTCGATCTCTGTTATCGCCAATTTCCATTTTCATCGACTTTTTTTGTCAATATCTTGGTTCCGTTTTCGTCGATGGTATGGAACCTGTCCAGTGCCCAGGGTGCAGACGAAGCCGCCTCCACATGCATTCTCAGGCAGTGTCGTGTTGTTTCTCGTTAAATTTGAACATGTCCTCCCAGGTCATATGAAACATTTCGTAATAATTTGCTGTTTTTGGCACTTGTTTATTGTGTGTGACTTCTAAATAAGCCACCATGGACCCAAAGAAAGCTCCTACTGCCAGCCCTTTGGTAAAGAATGTGAGAAACACGATATAATTCAAGAAAAAGTTTGTAGAAAAATACGAGTGGTGGGTGGTAGAGGGTGGTAGTGATGGGGGTAGAGGGAAAGTAGTGGTTTTGATGGTGGTAGAGGTGGAAAGTGAGGGTGGTAGAGGTGGTGGGTGGTTGTGATGGTGGTAGAGGGTGGTAGTGATGGGGTAAGGGTAGTACGGTTGTGTGGTGGTAGAGGGTGGTAGTGATGGTGGTAGAATGTAGTAGTGGTTGTTATGGTGGTAGAGGGTGCCCTTCAGTGATTCAGCGATTCTACTAACTCCTTCAATGTTGTTGGATTATATAGGGCTACACAAAACACCCCCACCTCAGCTGCAGCCTTCACCACCATTATGTACGGCTAATGCTTTCAGTGGCCCTACACCCAACAACAACAACAGAACACCTCTGTCGTGACATACATAATGACTTATTTTATTCATTCGAGAGTATATGTCATGTTTCCCTTTTTTGCTAATATTGTTTTATTTTTGTTTATATTAGATGAATTGTGATAAATAAATAAGCCACTGAGTTGATATTAGTGTCATATTCTCCATAAAATAAAATCGCCTCCCCCCCTCCCCTCCGCCCCATATGCCATCACCAATAAGAGTCTTCAATAAAGGTAAGCGTCATGTTAAATGTTCATTTTTACATTTTATTAGTGCTTTATATTTATCATTCTTCTCTGCATGTAAATCTATATGTAAGCTAGGGAAGAGAATAGGGAAGTGACCCCTGAAAAGGACTGGGTACCTAGAGTCCTTTTTGGAAAGGGATTCTCCTTCCAAACAATAACCTCTCTTCCCTCTCCCCTCCTCCCTGTCTTCCATCCATCAACAACAGCCTTCAATAAAGGTAAGTGTCATGTTTTAAAAGTTTATTCTTTTGTGCATGTAAATCTATCTTTAACGTAAAAAAAAATTTTTTTTATTAATACTTCTAGGCGTCTGGAACGGATTAATTGGGTTTACATTATTTCTTATGGGGGGAAATGGTTTTCCATTTTCGCTAACTGCTCTGGAACAGATTAAACACGAAAAACCCAGGTCCACTGTATAGCTTAAGTGCAATCATAGAAGAGACAAACTAAATGAGACAAAGAAACCCTGCAGAGGAGAAGCAAGAACTAGTTTGTACTCGTGTTGTTCATATGAATGGTACAGTGGACCCCGCATAACGATGGCATCGCCATAGCGATTTTTCCGCATAACGATTACTTTTATCGCAAAAATTTTTGCCCCCCATACGTTAAAAACCGCTTTCCGATTTTCGTCGAGACGCGTCCAATGTGCCCTCACATGTGCCGGCCGTCCATTGTTTAACAGCCCGCTCCGCGGTAACACCAAGCTACACTCGGAATATTCTATTATTACATGTTTTCGGTGGTGTTTCTGGAAAATAAGTGGGCCCTGGGCCCCAAGAAAGCTTAGTGCCAACCCTGTGGTAAAAAGGGTGAGAAATTTGTATGGAAATTAAGAAAGATTTGAAGGTTTGGGCTAACCCTGGAAGCCCAGCCATTGGGAATCCATTGTGCCTACTTCAAAGTTAAGGAAATGTGGGAGAGTGGTTTAACTGCAAACCTTTATAGATAAAATCACCCTGCACAGCTGTTGCAGCCGGCTTGTGACTATTTCAATGACATGTTATGGCCCATTTTAGGAAAGTCTTGAAGAACGGGAAAATACAGAGCTTATGGACAGTTTTGTTGTGCGACAGAGCCCGTGACTCTAAGTGGTCTAGTGCATTAAAGAAGAAGGGAAGTAAAAAAAAGGACTTGCTACCTCAAGTCCTAATGGAAGGGATTCCCTTCTAAACATAAGAAGAATGCTTCCCTCCCCTTCCCCCAATCATCACCAGATCTCAATAAAAGTAAATGTCATGTAATTGTCATGCCTTTTTCAGTTTGTGTGTATTAAAAATTAACATTTCTGTGGTAAAAAAATTTTTTTTTTTCATACTTTTGGGGGGCTTGCACGGATTTTTTTTATTTCCTTATTTTTTTATGGGGAAAATTAAATTCGCATAACGATTATTCGCATAACGATGAGCCCTCTTGCACGGATTAAAACGTTAAGGGGGTCCACTGTTTTTTTACTTTTTCATCACACGTCAAGCTCTAAAAAAAATAGAATTTGATATGAAAATATGTGCAGAATCAACATTAAAAGACTATTACACCTATAAGAATATTAAAAATTTTTGAAGACACTACAAGACTTCTTCTTAATACTGACATAAGAAAGCCCAATCCCAAAATGAATCGGGGAAAAAAAAAGCAAATGATGGATGAACCAAAAGCAGAATGAATCTTAGAACAAATTCTGTGTATTACTTCTATCCCCATAAAGAAAATACCTTAAAGCTCATATGAAGAGGAGAGGTAAAGTGACAAAAAAGTATAAATATATTTTTTTTTCAAACGATATGATTTTTAATAAAAATATTCACAAGGTTCCCACAAGCTATTTGATTCATACCCTGTTGATTTGAACTAACCCTTGTGGAGAAAATACAGAAGAGCAACTGTTTTTTGATGAAATTTTAAAAAAAACGGGAAAAAAAGTGAAATTCAGCCACACTGATCTTCATGGAAAATATTGCAAGACAGAATACATGTATTTTTCACAAGTACAGAAAGCATGCGACACCACAGGGTTTTAAAACAGATTCTTAAATAAGTGTTCGGGCTTACGGTTTTCCCCTCCACATTCTAAAGGTTGGGGGATCGAGAACCTGCGAATGCGAAAAATCGTGAAAGTTTGGTGCAAAAATATATTGTGGGAAATATAATAACAACATTTTAACCAAAAAATCCCTTTTTTTTTTAAAACCCTTTGACTGTCACAACCCCTTTTGAAACTGTCATTCTAGTCGCAAAATTTTTAAAAAAAAAAAAAAATTCTTATGTTGTAGAGAATCTTTTCCCAATGGAAATGACACCAAATGTCAAAATTTTGGTCAAAAATCACGGATTACGCTCCCCCTGAAGTTATGGTCTCATGACTATCGAAACGGCGATTTTGCTGACTCAGCCTGTTTTTGGCCAAATTTGTTGTTCCAGCGACCCAAACTCATATTTTTTCTTCAGAACCCCCTTTTTTTCTACAATTGAGTAAAGAAACCCGCCATTTTTCCTATCTGAAATACCCAAAAAAGTGGTCGAAATTGGGGATTTTGGGCAATTTTTCCCCAAATTAAAAAAAATGCCAATTTCAAAAAAGGGTCCCGAATAAACAATGTAGACATTCTTGGCATAAAATAACATATCCTCTGTTATTAGTCAGTCTCTAGGCCCCCCTTATAAACCCAACTGTGGTTTGAACAAGAACGTTTGTGTCTCTAACCTGGACAACAATGAATGCTTGAAAAACTGAAAAATAGTTTGAATTAGGGTTGTTGAAGATGGACATGTCCGGGCGTGGAATGTGCATAGAGTTGCAAGTTTCTTGCCCATGACACCAGAATGCTAACACCCCCAAAAAAAAAAAAACTGTGTTTAGTTTCTGAAATAACACACAGTCAGCATAAGCAAAGGTGATGGGATGTAAAAAGTTGAAGCTTGAAGAGCTTCAATGCACTTGAGAATCAGAAACCCCAAAAAAACAAAAAATAGGAAGTGAAGAATTAAATGATACATACTATATATATTTTAAAATATTAATTTAAAATATTATTACATATGTATATTTATATATGTATATATATTATACTATATATATATAATACATCTAGGTTTTTCTCCTTTTTCTAAAATCTCTTGTTTTTTTTATTTCTTTATTTTCCATGGGGAAGGGAAAAAAATCTTTCCTCCGTAAGCCATGCGTGTGTAGGGAGGGAAAAAAAGCCGGAGCAATGGGCTAGTAACCCCTTCTCCTGTATACAATTACAAAAAAAAAGGGGGGAAGAAAAAAATTTTTAAAAAAACGGGTTTTGCTTAAAATGTCGGGTGTAGTCGGATGACAAGAAACAGATGATTGCTGATGTTATAAAATAAAAAGAAGTTGGTTCCCTGGCCCAAGCAAAACAAAACAAAGGGGGGTAGGGAGTTTCTTGGGGGGAATAAATGGGATTAAATCTGGAGTATTGAGGAGTTGAAAAAAGGGAAAGGGGTAGCAGTAATGTTAAATGATCATTTATGGAAGGAGAAAGAGAATAGAATGTGTAAATTCAGTTTTATGTGGATTAAAGTAAAGGTGGATGCGAAAGGGGGTCATAATAAGCGTGTATGCCCCTGGAGAAGAGGGGGAAATGCGGGGAGAGAGGGGGATTTTGGGAGATTTAAAGTGAATGTATAGGACCCTTTGAACCAAGGGGGAAGTAATTGGGTAGGGGACTTGAATGCTAAAGTAGGAGAAACTTTTAGGAGGGGGGTGGGGTAAGTTTGGGGTCCGGTGTAAATGATAAGGGGAGCCCTTTGATTGAATTTGTATAGAAAGGGGTTTTAGTTATAGGTAATACATTTTTTAAAAAAAGAGGATAAAAAAGTTCCGATTGTGGGCGAAAAAAAGTATTTGTTGGTTTTGTTTTGGGTGATAAAAATGTTAGTAGATTTGGATGAAAAAGTTTATAGAGGGGCCCAGATATATCAGTCACTTTCTGTTGTATAAACTGAGAGTAAAAGGTAATGGGATAAAAGGAGAATAGAAGCACAGGGGAAGAGAAGGTAAAGGTTTAAAAACTAAAAGAGGGGGCAGTTGGGTAAGATAAAAACAGCTTTGGGGATAATGGGCAAATGAGAGCATGGGCAATGGGGTCGAAGAGGTTGGGGTAGGTTTAAAAATTAGTGTTGAGTGTCAGCAAAGTTTTGTGGTTACGGAAAGGGGGTCAGGGGGGAAAGAGGGGTTTGGTGAATGATGATGTAAAGAGGTGAAAGGGGAGAAAAAGTTAATTGAGAAGTTTTTAAAAAGTAGAAGTGATGCAAGGGGGGAAGGGAGTATATGGAGAAAAAGAGGGAATTTAAAGAGAGTGGTGAAGCAATGAAAAAAAGGAGCAAAGGAAGAGTGGGTGGATGTTATCAAAAAAATTTTGTTGAAAATAGAAAAAGTTTTGGAGTGAGATTAAAAAGTTAAGAAAGCCTAGGAAAAAAAAGGGATTTGTCATTAAAATAGGAGGGGAGAGTTTTTAAAAATGGGGGTTAAGGATTGGAAGAGGGAAAGGAATATTTTGAGGAATTTTTTAAATTGTTGATAAAATAGGGAAGCTGTATTTGTGTATAGGGCAAGGAGGAATAAAATTTGTAGGGTGGAAGAGCCAGTTGTGAGGTGGGGGAATTTCGTGAGGAGTGGGTTAAAATAAAGGGGGGTTGGCAGGGGGGATTGAGGGGTTTTAAAGATAGAAATGTTAAAGCAGGGGGGGAAAATAGTTTTGGAGTGGTTGGTGCAATTATTTAATAAAAAGTAGGAAGAGGGTAAGGTACCTAGGGATTGGCAGAGAGCATGCATAGTTCCTTTGTATAAAGGCAAAGGGGTAAAAGAGAGGCAAAAATTTTAGGGGGATAAGTCTGTTGAGTGTACCCGGTAAAATGATGGAGAGTTATAATTTAAAGAATTAAGAGTAAACGGAGAAAAGGGTAGCGATGAAAAAAGGAGGCTTTAGGAAAGGTGGGGGGGTGGACCAGGGTTTCAGTGAAACACATAAGGAACAGTATTTAGATAAGGCTAAAGAGGTCTTTGGGCATTTATGGATTTGGAAAGGCGTATGAAGGGTGGATGGGGGGCAATTTGGGAGATGTTGCAAGTGTATGGTGTAGGAGGGAGGTTATTGAACAGTGAAGAGTTTTTTTTTTTTGGATAGTGAGGGTCAAGTTGAGTATGTGGAAAAGGGAAAATTTTTTCCCCCGTAAAAAAGGCCTTAAAAAGGTGGTGATGTCCCCGTGGTTGTTTAATATTTTTATAGTGGGGTTGTAAAGAAGTAAATGGAGGGGCTTCAAGAGGGGGAGTTTAAAAAATAAAGATTTACACACAATGGGAGTTTTCACAGCTCTCTTTGCTGAGACACTGTCTTTGGGAGATTCTGAAGAGAAGTTGCAGAGATTGGTGGAAATTTGGTAGGGTGTGTAAAAAAGAAAATTAAAGGGAAACAGGAAAGAGTAAGGTTATGAGGATAAAAAAAAAATTTGGTGATGAAAGATTGAATATCGATTGGAGGGGGAAAAGTAGGAGGAGGTGAAACGTATTCAGATATTGGGAGTGGATGTCAGGGGATGGGTCAAAAGTGAGGGGAATCAAGAATTGAGAGGAAAAAAGTGAGTGGTGCACTTGGGTCTGTGGGGACAAAGAACTTTTTTCCTTGGGGGGCAAAAAAGGGGGAAAGTTGAGAGTTAGTTTTTTCCAACGCTCTTTTATGGGTGTGAAGCGTGGGGGGTGAATGGGTTTCAGCGAGGAGAAGGTGGGGGCAGTGGAGATGTCATGTTGAGGCAATGTGTGGTGTGTATAATGCAGAGAATTTGTTTTGGAAGTTAGGGGGAGGGGCGGGGTTACCAAAATGTTGTCCAGGGGCTGAGGAAGGGTTGTTGAGGTGGTTCGGCGTAGAGGAATGGAGCGAAACAGAAGATTCAAGGTTATCATCTGTGTGGAAGGAAGGCGGGAGGGGTCGCCTAGGAAGGGGTTTGGGGGGAGGGGGTAAAAGGAGGGTTTTTTGTGCGAGGGGCTTTGGGCTTCCCGCGGCATGATGAGCGTGTTGATAGGAGTGAAGGGGGAAAAAATGGTTTTTAATATTGACGTCGTTGGAGTGTGAGCAAAGTAAATTTATGAAGGGTTCAGGGAAAACCGGAGGCCGGGCTTGAGCCCGGAGATGGGAATACAGTGCCTGCACCTGAAGGAGGGGGGTTAATGTTGCAGTTTTTAAAATGTGGGAAAGCACCCTTCTGGCAAAACAGTGATGGGTGAATGAGGGGTGAAAGTTTTTCTTTTTTTGGGGCCCCCCTGCCTTTGGGGGGAATCGGCCCGGGTGATAAAAAAAAAAAAAAAAATAAATCATCTATTTGCCTAGATGCAAGGGGCTTGTTAATTCTCTGTGAAAATGTTAGACAATTCTGGTAAACATCCTGTATCTACTTCGAAAAAAAACAGCTGCATATCCTACACCACGAGAGGAGTTAGACCCATCAGATACATGCAGCAGCATGTATGTAACTAAAAATTTGATAAAGGGGAAGAGGGAGCCATGTCAACAGCATTGTTGTAAGAACGGGAAAGGTAAAAAAAGGAAGGACATCGGCTTGTCTCAGTCCCTCCAAGGGTGGAACAGAAAAACTGAAAAAAGGTGAACAGAAGGGCTGCAGTTTTCGAGAAAAACTGTTGAAGGGAAGAATAAAAGGGTTTTTTTTTAACATCCCCTTTTTCCCACCAAGGCAGGGTGGGCCAAAAAAAAAAAAAAAAAAAAAAAACTTTCATCTCATTAACCTTTTCACCCATTCATACAAAATCACCCCTTCTCAAAAGGTGCTCAGGTATGACAATTTAGATGTCACTCCAAAAGCCAATATCCCAAACCCCAGCAAAGGCGGGCCCCTGTATTTCCACCCCCGGCCAATTTGGGCAAACCGGTTTCCTGAACCCTTCACCAAATTTTACCCTGCTCCCCCAACGCTCTAATTTTAACAAAGGTTTGAAAATTTAAAAGTGTCAAATCACAAAGGCGTGAATGTTAAAGGATCATGAAAGTGAACCAGACAGCAAGACAGTGATGCTTAAGCAATGAATTCTATCTTTATAACAAATTTAGACAAAAACCCAGCCATTCGAAAAAAAAAACTTCCCCAATGCCCCCCCCCCTTCCCCCGGTAAAACAGTCAAAAAAAATTTTAAATAAATTAGTCTGTTAAACATGCGGATTTCAGGGCTGGGGTTGGGGGGAAACATACAGGGAGAGTCAAGGGGGGGAAAAAAAGGGCTGAAAAAATATAAAATTTTTAAATTTTTGGTATGAGAATTTAAGCATGTGATAAAGCCCAATAAAAAATGTGATTAATTTCCCTCTGTAAAGAAGTGGGAAATAGCTGAACATCTCTGCTAGCACAAGCAATGGCAGAATCATCCCATAGTAGTACTGAAGTAGACCATTTAAAAAACTAAAAAAAAAAAAAAGGGTTTTCACTGAGAATCCTCCCTTTTGGAAAAACTTTTTTCCCGAACAAAGTTGATGAGAAACTGTCAATCTGTCATAAATGTTTTTTCAAAGTGAAGTTAACCCTTCTGACCACAAGAATGGGCCCAAAAGAAGATACGAAAAAGCTGTTCTAAATTTTTTTTTTTTAAGTAAAAAAAAAAAAGACTGCTACCTCAAACCAAATTAGAAAAGCCATGCAATGTATCAAGATGAAGTAGAACAGCTTTTCTATACCCCAAAAAGATTGGTAAAAATACTCTGTGTTTTCTCCAGATGGAGAAGGGATGGGGGTTCTGAATGCTAGGGTTTTTTGGGAAACCAAAAAAGTTGGGGACCACTAATAGGAGTGAATGGAGGTAAATGGTTTTTTCAAGAAATTCAGGGAAAACTGGTAGGTAGATTTGAGTTTTGAAGGTAGGAAGTGCAAGTCTACATTTTGAAAGAGGGGTAGGATGTTACGTTTGGGGGGGCATCTGTAATGTGAGTCAACACACTTCTGGCAAGCAGGATTTAATGAATATAGTGAAAAAAGTTTCCCCTTTTCAGTCACCCTACCCTTAAAGGAAAAGGCTGGTATTAAAAAAATTGAGGGGGGGAGGGGGAGAAAAAATAGTTCCCCATATTTTGGAAAACATGATAATTGCAAAACCCAGGAAATATCAAAAAAGGTGTAATGTAAATTTAAAAACTTGGCTCAACATTCTATAAAACATGAGAATATAACTGCATGCAACATTTATCAATCGGGCCAAAACTCTTTATGTGTAACACTGGCTTTGTAAGACACTTCGTAGAGGAAAATTTTTTAAACTTTACAGTGCCCACTGTGTAGGTAAATGTTCTTAATAAAGGTTTGCTTTGCATCAAATATTTTTCTGCCCCAATTTGTTAGTAATACGTACCCCAAAATCCACATTATGCGGAAAATTTTTGCATAACATGGTTTTACCATGCATGAAAACTTATGTCATTCAATTCTTATAAAAAGTATCATCTTGGTAAATAAATGTGTTGTTTTGAAATTTATTTTTTTTTATTCTCCCTATCTTATACTTGATATGAGGCTGAGCAAAATTTACTAAGTTATTTGTATTATTATAGGTAGTAGGTTGGTAGACAGCAAACCCCGGGATTTCTACCGTCCTGCCAAGTGAGTGTAAAACAGAAACCCCGTAATTGTTTTTACATAATGGTAGGATTGCTGGTGTCTTTTTTGTCTCATAACATGCAAGATTTCAGGTACATCTTGCTACTTCTACTTACACTTAGGTCACATACACATACATGTACAAGCAAAATATATACATACCCCTCTGGGTTTTCTTCTATTTTCTTACTAGTTCTTGTTCTTGTTTATTTCCTCTTATCTCTATGGGGAAGTGAAACAGAATTCTTCCTCCATAAGCCATGCGTGTCGTAAGAGGCGCAAAAATGCCGGGAGCAAGGGGCTAGTAACCCCTTCTCCTGTATAAATACTAAATTTAAAAACAGAAACTCTCGTCTTTCCTTTAGGGCCACCCTGCCTTGGTGGGTTAGGCTGGTGTGTTGAAAGAAAGAAGATTTGTATAATAGATAAAGGGGTTTTAATATTCTCTCAAGATTAAAGTCCTTTATTTCCCTCTCACTTTTCACCAAGGTGGATACATACTAAACTCTGATACATGATAAATTACTGACAAATTACTTAAAGCAGAAACTGACATGTTGATAATGTTTAAAATCTGCAGTTATTAAAGTACAATTATGGTTCTTACAAGAAAATGGAAAAGGAACTACTTGTCTAAATTTTTTTATACAACACTAGGAAGATACTGAATGGCAAAAATTTGCTCTTCTGGAAATGAAGCGAGAGTAAGTGAGTGGGGAAGTTTTTTTCTTGGGACCCATGATGCCTGAAACAAACAGCAGACATTAAACCCTTTCAGGGTTTCGGACGTACGAGTGCGCTTACGCAAACCCGGGGTTTTTTACGTACTATAAACCTAAATTCTAGCGGCCCTCAAATCTCGTAGGGAAAGCTGGTAGGCCTTCATATGAAAGAATGGGTTTTATGTGGTCAGTGTGCGCAGTTAAAAAAAAATCCCGCAGCACACAGTGTGTAATGGGGAAAAAAAAAAATTTGACCGGTTTTTGGATTAAAACAGCGACCCTTTTCACTGTATTTTCATATGGTATTTATTGTTTATTCTAGTTTTTTCCCTGGTCTCATTTTATAGAATGGAAGACATATTTCAGAAATTGAGATGATTTTTACTGGTTTTACAATGAAAAGTACCTTGAAATTGAGCTCAAAGTAAGCCAGAAACGTTCGATTTTTACCAAAGTTTCAAAAGTAAACAAATCATGCTAAGCGTCCAATACACGTTAACTGGGTAGTCTAATATTCTTTCACAAGTGCGCTGATATTATTTATACCATTTCTATACTAATGCAGTAGTCTGCATAACAGTAAATCTTCTATTTTTGTGAGAATAAAAATTCAAAGTGGAAAGCAAAGAATGTAAGAGGGGAGTGGAGACATGACTAATGAACAGAGGAAATGTTATTTTAGTGCCAGGAATGTCTTTCTTGTTTATTCTGGACCCTATTTGGAAATTGGCATCTTTGAAATTTGTGTGAAAATTGGCAAAATTGCTAAATTCTGACCACTGTATTGGATAGTTAAAAATCAGTAAATGGGTGCTTTATTGTACTCATTCAATAGAAAAAGGGAGTTCTAGTGAAATAGTTAAGATTTTTGTCGACCAGTACACAGGAATTGGCTGAAAATTGGGCTCAAAGTGGGCAAAATCGCCGATGTGTCAACATCTTTGAGACCGCTAACTTCGGGGAGAGAAAAATTCCGTAAGTTTTCCATCAATTTCATATTTTTGGGGTGTTATTATGATTGGGAAAAGATTCTCTATCTTTTCATAAGAAAAAGTTTTTTTTTTTTTTTTTTTTGAAATTTGGGTGACCCTGAGAACAAGTCTGGGAGAGGGCCTGGGGATCCTGAAAGGGTTAAAACAAAGCTGAACAAAAACAGAATTTTTTTTTTTAAACTGTAGTTTCCCACCAAAGTAGAAAACTCATTGAAGGAAAACAACTTCACCTCACTAATTTTCTATCTGCCTATCCTGTCATTGTTTAGCCCCACTAAACTGCAACAACCCTCGGCCCACTTTACAATGTTTGGGCCATTACTTCCTGATCTCCAAAACTCATGTTTGGTTTCCTTTCCCTTTTAAATACTGTATTTTCTGGCACATAAGGTGCACTTTTTCCCACAAAAAAAGTCTTGGAAAATCAGCCTGCACCTTATATGCATAAGGTAAAGATCAAGGGTAGGCTTTCGGTTACACTTTAGCAGTTGTTTACTAACATTATGTTAAAAATTGCTTGGAAACATCATCATATATGTCTCATATGATCATGCGCTTCATATGGTGGAAAATACGTTACAGTATTAGAAAACTGATAATACTTTTCTCCTCAATACAAGTCCTCCATCACAAATCCGGCATCATTGGGAACTGTAGTGTGCCGGATTACAGAGTGGTTAGGTTAGAATACACTTAATAAAATTAACCAACTTGACTTACACAAAGTTCAATCAAACATCGGCAAAAATCGAACATTTCTGCTACTTTGAGCTCAATTTCAAGGTACGTTTTGTCATGAAAGCAATCAAAATCATGTCTATTTCTGAAATATATCTTCCATTCTATCAAATCAGTCCAAAAAAATGAGAATACAACCATAAAAACCATACGAAAATATACTGCAAAGAGGCGGATAACGGCTGAGAAGTGAACTCCCTTATTTATCGTCCGTCTTTTCTATTTTTGTTGTATGTTAAGAAGCATCTTTCCGTCATACATTCCCCAAGTTTCAATGAGATAGCCAAACAACCAAAAAAAAAAAAATATTTACCAAGAATCATATATGGCAAGCCCAAGCCAGGTACTGGAAATAAGTCACTTTGACTTTTCTGGGTTATCCCAGGTTCTCTATACATACACTGTTATGTATGATAATCTATGTAACTGTATTTGGTATACCTAATAAACTTATTTACTTCTAGTCTGTCAACTGGGTACAAGAAACGCCCCCTTCACTTATTTCAACTACCCAATAAAGTGGTCAGAAAAATTGGCAGTTTGGCCGATTTCACATAAATTTCAACAGATGCCAATTTCAAAATAGTGTCCAGAATAAACAATGTAGACATTCCTGACACTAAAATAGCATTTTCTCTGTTCATTAGTCACGGCTACAGGCCCCTCTTATATTTTCTCTTGCTTACCATTTTGGAATTTTATTTCACAAAAAAATAGAAGATTTACTATTATGCAGACTACTGCATTATTGTAATAATTGTAATAAATAAATGTCAATCCATCTTGACTCCATACTGGAATTTGGACTGGCAGGCGGACAGGTATTGGACGGTGACGTCATTTATTTACTCTTGAGCTTCGCTAAAGAATAGAATATTTTCGCTACTGTGAGCGCAATTTCAAGGTACTTTTCATCATGAAAGCAATCAAAATCATATCTATTTCTGTAATATATCTTTCATTCTATTAAATGAGACCGAAAAAATCAGAATATAACCATAACAGCCATACAAAAATATACCGCTAGAAGCCCACTAATGGCTGAGAAGTGAACCTCCGCTATTTATGGAATGATTTCTTTCATTTTTGGTGTACGCGAAGAAGTATCTTTCATCATACATTGCCCAAGTTTGAATAAGATAACCCTACAAACAACTGAGAAAATAATAATAATAATAATATAATAATAATAATAATAATAATATCTTTATTTACTACACGTACATGTACAAGGTATACAGGCCTAGCTGACATCAGTAAGTAAGTAAGTTTATTCAGGTATACACAAATACAGTTACATAGAATTATCATACATAGCAGCATATGTGTAGAGAACCTAGCATAACCCAAAAAAGTCAGACAGAGTGACTTATTTCCATTGGGGTCCTTTTACCTTATTATAATATAAATGTTATAATATTTTCTTATTATTCTATAATGAAGATAACATCTTATTATCATACTTAAAAGACTATCTACATGAGGGTCATTAAGACTATCTACAATACAAGGGTCACTATCTACAATACGAGTAACATACCACTGTATAGAAAGGCACTTGTTATGCTGAGTATTTCAAGAAAATTAGGTCAGTGTCCCAGGATAACACCCACACTAGTCGACTATCACCCAGGTACCCATTTACTGATGGGTAAACATAGACAACAGGTGTAAAGAAACACGCCTAATGTTTAACCAAAAATCATATATGGCTAACCCAAGCCAGGTACTAAAAATAAGCCACATTGACTTTTTTGGGGTTATCCTAGGTTCTCTACACATATGCTGCTATGTGTGATACTCTATATAGAGAAAATAACTTTTTTGTTTCATGTTTATGGTGGAGTACGAGTGTATGTCATAGTTAGCCCTGTGCTATACTCCGTTTTCTCTAATATAAGCCCCAAGACAAGGATACGAGAATGGTATTTGTTTACCATATCCTCTTCATAACTCTGTCGAACTGCTTGGTGTTATGCCAAATATTATTCATTCTGGAGTATTTAACATGTTTTATGTTATTTATATTGTTTATTATGTCATATTAGATCAATTGTGATAGGCAAATAAGCTGTAGTGTTGATATTAGCATAATAATAAAGCATATTCTCCTGCTTCATGAGACTGAGCTCATGGCAACCAACAGTGTCTTCAAAGCCACCTTATCTTTAATGGATAATGTACTGTGTAGGTGCTTTACATAATGAGAAGCATTTCTTTAATTCATTGGAACATGGTTAGGCTAAAAGTAAGCAGGTTAAAACAATAAATGGAGAAAAAAGAAATTGGAATGACTTATGCAGCAAGTAGTGCCACCAAACAGTACCAGCAGGTTGGTGTGGCGACCCTGGAAATTTGAAATTATGCTAGCAAAATTAGTGCCGAATAACTGAAGAAACCGAATAACTGATCGCCGGATTTGTGATGGCGGACCTGTGTATAGAAAGCTGCTTGTTATGCAGAGTATTTCAAGAAAATTAGGTCAGTGTCCCAGGATAACAACACTAGTCAGCTAACACCAGGTACCCATTTACTGATGGGTAAACATAGAAAACAGGTGTCAAGAAACATGCCTAATGTTTCTACCCTGGCTGGAATCGAATACTATTTACCAAAAATCATATATGACTAACCCAAGCCAGGTACTAGAAACAAGCCATGTTGACTTTTTTGGGTTATCCTAGGTTCTCTACACATATGCTATGTGTGATAATCTATATAGAGAAAATAACTTTTTTGTTCCAGGTTTATGGTGCAGTACGAGTGTATATCACAGTTAGCCCTGTGCTACACTCCATTTTCTCTATATAAGCCCCCAAGACAGGGATAGGAGAATGGTGTTTGTATACCATATCCTCTTCATACCTCCGTCGAACTGCTCGGTGTTATGCCAAATTATTTATTCTGGAGTATTTAACATGTTTTATGTTATTTATATTGTTTATTATGTCATATTAGATCAATTGTGATAGGGAAATAAGCTGTAGTGTTGATATTAGCTAATAATAAAGCATATTCTCCTGCATCATGATACTGAGCTCATGGCAACCAACAGTGGCTTCAAAGCCACCTTATCTTTAATGGATAATGTACTGTGTAGGTGCTTTACATAATGAGAAGCATTTCTTTTATTCATTGGAACCATGGCTAGGGCTAAAAGTAAGCAGGTTATAACAATAAATGGAGAAAAGAAACTGGAATGACTTATGCAGCAAGTAGCCCACCAAACAGTACCAGCAGGTTGGTGTGGTGACCTGGAAATTTGAAATTAAGCTAGCCAAAATTAGTGCCGAATAACTGAAGGAACCGAATAACTGATCGCGAGGGTTAGGGGATCAAGAACCTTGCAAATCTTGAAAAATTCAGAATGTCTGGTGCACAAATATGATGTAGGGGAAATACTGTAACTGTACCGTTTGCGAATGTTTTGGTGCACAAATATATTGTAGGGAAATATAATAATAGCATTTACTTAGCCTAACAATACTGCTTCCTTAATCTATTGAATCACGAACAATCATAAAACACATAAAAACATCATAAATAACATTAATAACAAATAATGAACAAACAAAACACTACCACTCATAAGGTTAGGCAGACAAACTCTGATGACTTGTGATGATGATGATGATGATGATGATGATGATGATGATTGATGATGATGATGATGATGATGATGATGATGATGATGATGATGATGATGATGATGATGATGATGATGAGATGATGATGATGATTGATGATGATGATGATGATGATGATGATGATGATGATGATGATGTATGATGATGATGATGATGAGTGATGATGATGGATATGATGATGATGATTGATGATGAGATGATGATGATGATGATGATGATTGATGATGATGATGATGATGATGATGATTGATGATGATGATGAGTGATGATGATGATGATGATGATGATGATGATGGATGATGGTGTGATGATAGTCAAGCCATGCAGTACTGATGACAGTTGAATGAGAGGTGATTATATGAAGTGTAACTGCATGGCATGATGAGTCTAGTGTGGATTCTAACATTCAGTGCCAGCGTCACTGCCGGACATCACTAGAGATGAGTTAGCATGCGGCAGGAAGCGTTTTTTCCCCTACTTTTTTCCTGCATTTGTTTTGGTAAATATAATTGGGTGACTGGGCATCGCAAATGTTCAAAGCTCCCAAAAGTGGAACTCACAAAAGTGGAGGATAGCTGTATTTTAAAATTTACTATTCAGTTACATGCCAAGTCTTGATTTCTTACAATTTCACAATGAACCAATTTTTATGGCTATTCTTTATTTCTTTAACCCTTAAACTGCCCCAAAACGTAGATCTACATTTACTCACCCCAGCGCTCCGAATGTAGATCGACATTTTTTTACATTGTTTCTTATGGAGAAAATCGAGGTTGGAGCACTACGCACACAAAGTAGTTTTTACGTTTGGACAGTTTAACCCCTTGAATGTCGCAACCCCCAAATACTGAGGTGTCTCCTGGTGTCACAAAATTTACAAAAAAAAAAATTATTTTCTCTTATGAAACGATAGAGAATCTTTTTTCCCGATTGTAATGACAACAACAACAAAAAAATTTGATGGAAAACGATGGAATTATGCTCCGCGAAGTTAGCGACCTTTGTGATACGTATTTACAAATTGCCGATTTCGCCCACTTTGAGCCCTATTTTCGGCTAATTCCATTGTTCCAGTTGACCAAACTCACAGCTATTTCTTTAGAACTCCATTTTTTCTATCGATTGGTACAAGAAACTGCCCATTTACCGATTTCAAAATACCCATACGTGGTCAGATATTTTCAATTTGGTCAATTGTCCGGTATGGGGACAATCCGCATACCGGACGCTTTGATCGCTAAAATTTTGCCTCGCATACCGCCCAAAAACCCGCTCAGCGCCCTTCGTCCGAGACGCGTCCAATGTGCGGCCTGAGCCAGGCTCACATGTTCCGCCAGTGGCATTGTTTACCAGCCAGCCCCCGCGGTAACATCCAAGCATACAATGGAACATTTCGTATTATTACAGTGTTTTTTTGGGCATTTTTTTCTGGAAAATAAGTGACCATGGGCCCCAAGAAAGCTTCTAGTGCCAACCCTACAGCAATAAGGGTGAAATTACTATGGAGATAAGAAAAAGATCATTGATAAGTATGAAAGTGGAGTGCGTGTCTCCCAGCTGGCCAGGTTGTATAATAAACCCAATCAACCATCGCTACTATTGGTGGTACAGCTGCTGCTGTGCTGTACCACCGTCAGCTGCTGCTGCAAAGTTCAGCTGCTGCTGCACTGTCAGCTTTCTGCTGCACTGTCAGCTGCTGCTGCACTGTCAGCTGCTGCTGCTGTACCACCGTCAGCTTTCTCCTGTGCTGTAGCATCGTCCCGCTGCTGCTGCTGCTGCTGTAGCATCGTCTGCTGCTGCTGTTGCTGCTGTAGCATCGTCTGCTGCTGCTGTAACATCGTCAGTTGCTGCTGTAGCATCGTCTGCTGCTGTTTGTAGCATCGTCTGTTGCTGCTGTAGCATCGTCTGTTGCTGCTGTACCACCGTCAGCTGCTGCTGCTGCTTTTAGCATCGTCTGCTGCTGCTGTAACATCGTCAGTTGCTGCTGTAGCATCGCCCTGCTCTGCTGTAGCATCGTCTGTTGCTGCTGTACCACCGTCAGCTGCTGCTGCTGCTGTAGCACCGTTGTTGGTGTGGCTTATTGAGAATCCCAAGAAACAATTAAACCCAGAGGATTTGCCACCCAGGATGCCCAAAAAAGTCAGTTCATCGAAAGATGTCTAACTTTTTTTCCATTGGGGTCCTTAATCTTGTCTCCCAGGATGCAACCCACACCAGTCGACTAACACCCAGGTGAACAGGAAAATGCCTGGAATAGGGGCTCATATTGGTGAATTTAGAGCCAGCAAAGGTTGGTTTGAGAGATTTAAGAATCGTAGTGGCAAAACACAGTGTGATAAGGCCCTGTTCTGGAAGAAAATGCCAAACAGGACCTACAGTACTCAGGAGGAAAAGGCACTCCCAGGACACAGTGTCTCATCAGTCATTGTTTGCATCTTCAATAAAAGCGTGTCATTTATTCTTCATTTAGTAGAGTAGTACATGCACAATATATATTGAGCATGTACTACTCTACTATTGTGCATGTATCCTTCTCTTTGTGTGTAGGAAAATGTATATTTCATGTGGTAAAAATTTTTTTTTCATACTTTTGGGTGTCTTGCACGGATTAATTTGATTTCCATTATTTCTTATGGGGAAAATTCATTCGCATACCGAACATTTCGCATAACAGCCAGCCCTCTTGCACAGATTAAGGTCGCTATGCGGGGGTCCACTGTATGACAATTTCAAATTAAGGTCCAGAATGAACACTGCACACATTCCTGGCTCTAAAATAACATTTTCTTTGTTCATCAGTCATGTCTCAAGGCCCCTCTGATATTACTCTTGCTTTCTATTTTAAATTTTTATTCAAACAAAAAATAGAAGATTTACTGTTATGCAGACTACTGTAATAATTGTACAAATAATGTCAACCCTTTCATGACAGCATATTAGAATGGCTAGTTGGACATTTATTGGACAATGACATCGTTGTTTACTTTTGAACATTGGGAGAAATTAAACATTTCCCCTACTTTGACCTCCATTTCCGGTTCTTTTTATGGTAAAACCAATCAAAATCACCTCTATTTCATAATATTTTTCCTTTATCAAATGGACCAAAAAAAACGAAAAACAGCCAAAATACTATACGAAAAAAAGAGCACAAATTTGGGTTTTTTAATTAAAAAAAAACGGTCAGTGTTTTTTTTTTCTCATTATGACTGCGGCTCCAGGATTTTTTTTATATGGGCACACTGCCCCCAACAGACCCATTTCACATGGGGGCCCCTACCAGCTTTCTCCCTTGATTTGAAGCCGCTAGAATTTATGGTATACTACTTCAAACAGGTACCGTAAGACGTATGTATACAACCAAAACAGTCAAAGGGTTAAGGGGTTAAAAGCACCGCTTTTTTGTACTTTTGACAAGGGGGGCACTGATCCTGGAACCATCAACAAGCAGACCCAAATAATTTATTTTTTTAATACACAGACCTTTCCCCCCAAAGGTGGGGAAACCCCAAAAGATAAAACTCAACATTTTCATAATTATATATTTTCCAAAGTGCATGGACATCACAAAAATTAAAAACCCCCTTTAACTGCAATATTCCACCAATCCTTGATCAGGCACGTACTTACTCCCTAAAGAAACTCCCCTTCAGTTATGTCTGCAACATCAAAAGTAAATACAAAGAAACACCTTCATCTTGCTCACACAGCACTACCCTGTCACTTGTAAAGCTTTACCTTATAGTAATAGTGTGCCCGGTGAAAACAGCAAAACATAATCTGCGGCCCGGAGGCCCCCAGAACTGAGGGCGCCACAGGGAAGAGTGGGGGGACGCCCCACATGAAACCCTTTAACACGGCCCTTTAATCAAAAAACCCATGTGCCATATCGGGAGAGAGATTATAAATAAAAAAATTTTTACATATTTTGTTTCTCTGATGCATTTTGCGGCCCACCTCTCTTAGTTAAAAAACAAAATAGTTTAAAAAACATGCAATTTTTCCAAAAATTTAAAATTTTAATTTTCATTTGTCTTTGAAAAATCACACTTCATCTTATAAATAACTTCACCCTTTCAAGGGGGGAACCCCCGATTGGTAATTGCTCAGGGTTGAAGAATTTAAAAAACAAACAAATTTCTTTTGAAACAAAAATCTTTTTCTAAATAATGAAAACCCAAAAATAAAATTTGATGGAAAACTTATGGAAATTTTCTTGCAAGTTTGCAGTCTTGGCTATTACCCACCTACCTATACAACATATCAATGATTTTTAACCCCTTTGAGCCCTATTTTTGGGCCCAAATTTCCCTTGTTATAGTCAAAACCAAATCAAGCTATTTTGCTAGTATTCCTTTTTCTGTTGAATGAGACAAGAAAATGCCCAAATTTCCATTTCAACTACCCAAAAAATGTCAAAATCGGTAATTTGACCAATTTCACACAAAGTTCGAAAAAATTCCCCCTTTAAAAATATGGTCCCGAATAAATGATGCAGACATTCTTGGGACTAAAAAAAATTTCCCCTTTTTTTCTTGTTAGTCCTAGGCCTTCTTTTAAATGCTTGTTTCCTTTTTTAATTTTTTTATTCCCCCAAAAAAAAAAATTTAATGTACGCAGATTTAAGCTTTTTGTATAATTGTATAAATAAGTCAGTGCATTGCAGACAGGTATTAGACAGACCAGTTGGACCAGTATTGGCGATGAGTAATTTTGTACTCGGAAAAGGCAAAAACAAAACATTTCTGCTACTCTGAGCTAAATTTTAAAGCTAATTTCAGTTTTTAAACCCAAATAAAAATTATCTCTATCTCTGAAATAATCTTCCATTCATCAAATGAGACCAAAAAAAACATGAAATACAACTAAAAAAACCCAAAAAAAAAAAAAAACACCGAGTCGCTGTTTTAAACTAAAAACGGGGTCACGTTTTTTCCCATTAGCCTGCTTGCTGCAGGATTTTTTTAACCGCTTCGGGGCCAAAGGCCCAAAATCTGAAGTGTGCTCCAGTGTCCAAGAAATTTTAAAAAAAAAAAAAAAAAAAAAAAAAAAAATTCTTCTTACAAAATTTAAAGAGAAATTTTTTTGTAAAGGGTAATAAGCAAAAAAAAAAAATTCGATCAGTACTTACCGAGATACAGTGCCAAGAAGTTTTCCAAATGAGTGGGGGTGGAACATCGACGAATTCCACATACGCACTTTACTTTATTTAGGGGTTTTTGTGTTTTTTTTTTCTTTTTTTTTTTTTTTTTTTCCTATAACTTTGGGGGCCTGAGAGCCCAAATACGTAATAATGTAATATATAAACTCACGTTTTGAACACAATAACCGCACTAAAGTTATTATTCTATTATTGTTTCCACGTTTTTTATTAAATAAACAGCACAAATCTTTTTAAAATACTAATTTTCTATCATATATTACACATTTACAATCACGGACATGGCTTTAGAATGCTGGAGCTTGTGGAACCCCCCCCCCCCCCCCCCCCCTTGAAAAAAGGCCATGCACAGAGGCACCTTACTTTTCCTCAACATAAACCCATTCTTTGCATCTTGTTGCCGTCGTTTTGTTTGGCACAGACATCATCTCTTCGAGCAAATTTCTTCTGAGTTAAAGGGAAGCTGTATTGTGAAATGATCCCCCTTTCCCTCCTCAAACCTTGGTATATCCTGAGGAGTTAGAGGCCTTGTTGTATGCAGGTTTTTGTTACCTGGTACTCATTATGAGTTGTCTGACAACAACAAACAAAATTCACAACGGGTCTTTTGCCAGTCTTTATTTGTACATTTTAATGCTTTTGAGCATTGAAATGCCCCAGAGGAGAAGAAAAGTTTCATGTCCCATTTGTAACTCTTACGAAACACAATCAACAAAACCAATCTCATGCCACATTTGTCAACCAAGCGCATGTTTTGATAAAAAAACATGCACTTTTTTTCGAATACATTCATTAGTACTCGATAATTTCCATGTCTTGATTTTTTACGGTGAATGGTTGTCAAAAAATTTGGACACTCTTTTTGTCATGCCACTGAATGCCATGATGTCATTGGCATAACACCTGCACATCATACCACAGCACCTGCGTTGACCGGGGCATATGTTTATGTTAGAACGCACGTCCCACACACATCTGTCTTGTTCACTTGCATAAAATCATGATAATGGGCTTGTGTACCATTATCGGTATATAATGTATCCCCCTTTCCCAAAGATAAGGGCCATCATTTTTCTCATTACGTCACCTGAATACCCAATAAAATCTTGGTATCTTTAAAAGTTTTACTCCCTGTATCAACAATACCCAAACCAGGCCCCCTGCACAGTCACAGATACAAACAGTTTTATACCAAAGCGTTTCCTCTTGTTCGGTATATACTGCTTGAAAGACAGTCCACCTTTGAACAAAATCAAAAACTCGTCCCCAAATTTCAAGATTCTTGAATGGATAAAAATATATGCGAACTTTTGTTTGGGTGCATAAAAAACATTTTTAATTTGTATAACCTGTACTTTGTCAGGCCTGGTTTTGTAGAGAATGCAACATACGTAACGTAAAATAAACCTGTTACTGGGATGATTTTACTGAAGAACGGGGTAGAAATTTGCCATCTGTACCATTTTTTTCTTTTTTTTATTATGCTTAAGACATGAGGCAAACATTATTGTTGCAAAAACAAATCATTTCTCAACATCGTCTTTTCCACCGTGTAGTCTTGACGTGGGGATAGACGTATTTGCCATGGTGTACCAAAATACTATTACTTCCCTACAATAGTTTCCATCAATGGCTGGCAAAAAATAATTCAAAGAATTTCCAGTTCATTGGCTGTGGTTCCAAGGGGAAAAGTAGGGAGAATTCCCCTTTGAGATCAACAAAATGTGGGGCTTGGGGAAAAAATTGGGGTTTTGCTGCTAATCCCCGATCTTTGCTGGTGGTACTGGAAATCATAGGTGGTTGTTCGGGGGGGGTTTTGGTTTGGGGGCTGGTGGCTGACCCCGTTTGTCCTTGAACTGACGATCAGCAACGTGGGTCCCCACCCGGGTCCTCACATCACTATCAAACCCGGGTAGGGCCACGGGGGGGTGTCTCCGTCCCCGGGCACAGAAGGGTACACTACCAAGCAGCGGCGGCATACATACCGCCCCCTTCACTGGTGAATTGATTCCTCACTATCACTACCGAATGATCGTCAAGCGCAAAAAAATCACAATCCACATCCTATCATCATCATTACTGAAGTCAGAGGCCTGGCCCCGCGAAAAAATTAGTTTTCTCTTTCTTGAGCACAAACCCACCAGAGTCACAAGTGTCCCACCCGAGGGAGAAGTTAGGACGTCAGGGTTTTTTGCACTATTTTCGATTCCTGTCATTCCCTTTTTGGGCACTAACTGATCAAAGCCATAGAATTCGTCTTCATTTCCACTTCCATTAATTAGAGCATCAATAGGAAGAGGAAGTCCCCAATTTTCCGGGGGTGAGAGCAGCTTGGATAGGATGGGGAACAAGGGGAACTGAGCCGGCGTTCCCCCAAGCATCGGGCCCTAGATTTTTTTTTTATGGTGCCACCCACCCACGCGACCCGTATGGGGCTCTGGGGGCCCGGGGGCTAACGCTCTCGCACACACGGCAGGGTCTGGGTTCGATTCCCGGAGAGTAGAAACATTGGACGTGTTTCTTTCCACCTGTTGTCTATGTTCCCCATCAGTAAATGGGTACCTGGGGGTTATCATGGTTGGGGCGCATCTTGGGGAAATGACCTAATTTGCCCGAATTGTACCGAAATGCGAATAAAAAGGGACTTTCTATATAGTAGTATGTCATTGTTGTCAGCTAGGACTGTATACCTTGTACATGTACTTTTTAGAAATAAAGATATTATTATTTAATATTATTATTATTATGTAGGCCTATGAGCGTTTCGCGCTAAATTTGAGGCATAGAATTTTGGCATAGATCTCGGTTTGGGCACCAACGTAAGCCGTTGATCAGGGTCGGGGCCCTGAAAGGGTTTTTTATGGTGCACATTTCCACACAGACCAGTTCTCTTGTAACAGGCCCAAATTTTTTGCTCACAAAATTATCGAGTGAATTGGGTCAGTGACTCAGGGCCAACCCGCACTTCAAAGCGTAGTTTCAATGGGACCCAACCCAAAAGTTTTTTAAAAACAAGCAGGAAACCTAAATAACTTCCACCAACACATATAAAAAGCAGCACGTGCTCCCCTCCATTCTGCAATTCTGTTTTAAAAAACATTCCCATCCAAATCAAGATAGGAAGGGTTACCCGCCTCAAAAGAGGCAATCCAACGAAGTGAATAACCCCTTACTATCTAAAAATCTTCAAAAAATAATACATAAGCGAGTTTACTCTTACCTAATATCTCTCAACATACTTAACCCCTGCCAGTTTGTGTTTAGGCAAAAAAAAAGTACAAATGATGCAGTTGTACAAATGCTCAAACTGCTATATGCAGCACTTGAAAAAAATTAATATCCCCTGGGGGCTCTTCACAGACCTATGGGAAGTATTCAATACTGTGGACAACAATATCTTGCACCTTAACCGTTTGAGGGTCCAAGCCATAGATCTACGCCTTGTCCACAGGGTCCAAGAATTTTCAAAAAAAAATTTTTTATTTTTTCTTATGAAATGGTAGAGAATTTTTTTCCAAAGGTAATAAAACAAAAAGTACAAAATTTGATGGAAAATTGACAAAATTATGCTCTCGTGAATTTTGCTGTGTCGGCAATATTTACGAAATGGCAATTTTTCCGACTTTGACTCCCATTTTCGGTCAATTACATTATTCCAGTTGACCAAATTCTTAACTATTTTGCTAGTATTACTTCTATTTTATTGACTGAGCACAAGAACTCGCCCAGTCAACTGTTTCAACCGTCAAATAAAGTGACCGGATATCGGTAATTTGGCCAATTTAACACAAAGTTCAAAATACAATGGAACCTCTATTACGTAATATTGGTGTCATGAGTAGAGAGACTCTTAGCGATTTTAATGTGTACCTGCACACCAGCACAGTGTGTAAGTACTATATTTAGGTACAGGCACACATAATTATAATTGTCAGAGTACATATAAAATACGCAATAACTTTAAAACACTTGAAATTTTGGAAAGTTTCCAGACATAATAGATGTGGTCACGAAGAATGTAAACAAACCGGGTGGGGCGCGGTATTGAAAAGACCTCTTGCCGTATAGCAAATTTTGCTCATAATCTGGCGTTGCTGTATTAGCGGAACGCCGTAAAGTGGGGCCCTACTGTACTAATTACTACATAAAACAATGTATAAAATTATACAGCACAGGAAAACTGTAAAAATGAACACTAAATGAAAATTTAACTGAAATACTGTACAGTAAATGAAAATTTAATTGAAATATTGTACAGTAAATGAAAATTTAACTGCCTCTTACCTGTCAGAGGAGAGCTAATGGCATACTGGAAGCAGCAGGTGGAGGAGAGGAGGGGGTATGTTACTGCTTGGAAGGAGAGTCACCTTCTAATATGTCAGGCAACTCTACTTCTGGTGTCTTTTTCTTCTTTGTTTTTTTTCACCATTTAACACCT
>NC_069488.1:19140126-19165389 GCF_026875155.1 Cherax quadricarinatus | reverse complement strand
AACGGGGACAGAGCTAGATGACAGCCCGACAGACAGAATGTTTATTGTATCAGTGAAAACAAACAAAGCCAAGGCAATGCACGATCATCAAGTGTCACTTACACCATGCTTCAAGGAGTTTCATATACATGTATACTCCAGCATGTCTAAAACATTGCTGGGACCTATAAATACTTTGTATATGTTTTTTAGACAGTAGTATGTGACCAAGGCAGGTGGAAATGTTCACCTGTCAGTGTGTTTGTGACTGAGTACTATTTCAGTACATAATATTAGTGTCAGAGCAAACATTGGCTATGAAATCACAAGTACTACTACAAATTGTAATTATCAAAACATAAAAATTATATAAATTAAATAAAAAAAGAGAAAAAAGGTATATAGGCAGTACTTACTTCTGCAAGCAGCAGGACTCCATGTTGCATCAGGTGAGCATCCAGCACCCACTTTGTGGTCTTACATCTCAGTAAGTACTGACCCAATTTTTTTTTTTTTTTTGTCTTATTACAGGTCGGCCATCACTAATCCAGCAATCAGTTATCCAGTTCCATCAGTAATCCAGCACTAATTTTGGCTAGCATAATTTCAAATTTCATCATTATACTGACTCAAATCATTATACTGACTCAATTTCATCATTACTGACTCAGAAATTGTGCAGATGACTGTAAATCCATAGCAGCAAGCCAGTGGAGGAGAAAGCAGTGATGAAAATGAGGAAGATGTAGCAGACAGAGTCTATTGATAGGTTGATTAAGGGTATTGTAACCTAACCATTCTGTAATCTGGCAAACTCACTAATCCGGCACACTACAGGTCCCAGTGATGCCAGATTAGTGATGACCGACCTGTATACATAGAAAATTGCCCTCTTTAATTAAATTTTTTTTTTTTTTTTTAAATCGGAGCCTTGGGCGAGAGAATGCAGATCTATGTTTGGACAGTTTAGGGGTTCAAAATTCTTCATATACAGTGGACCCTCGCCTAATGAACGCATCACATAACGCTAAATTCACCTAAGGGTTTTTTTTTAAATGGTAAATTTGGGTGTAAAAACCAATGAAATCATGAGACCTTTTAAATTCAAAAGGAGGCCGACTTGAGGAAAGGGTAAAGAAGGGAAATTAAGAAAGTGCCATAAAAGTTAACTAATGTAAAGTGGTTAATGCTTTGGAGTTTCCCCCTTTAACGTTTAAAGGGTTGGGGACTTTTCAGGGTTTTGGAAAACTTGGGGAATTCTAAAAACAGATCACAATTAGGGACAGTTTATATTGTCGAAATTTCCATACTCTAACTTTCCAGGGGAAAAAAGGAAAAGGTGAAAAAACCCCAAAAAGGCCCAAAATAAATTTAATGGAGGGTTTTAACACAATTTTCCTCACCCCAATCTCCCGTCTAATAAAAAATTATGTGTAGGAATTGGCAATCCCCTAAATTTGGATTAATTTCATTAAATTTTTTTTAAATTTTTTTTTAAAATTTTTGGGTTTTTAACGGTTTAATTGGGGTTTATTCAATGGGGAAATTCATTCGCATCCAACATTTCCATAAAAACCACCTCTTGCACTTAGTGTTTTTGGCCCATTTTTTATATTGGGTTTTGTTGGAATTTGATTTGGGAGATTGGGAAAAAGGAAAAGAATAAACAAAAGGAGGTTGTAAAAGGCCTTTGTTTGAAGGTGTTTTAGATTGAAGAAATGTTAAAGGGTGGATGAATTTGAAAATATTTTGGAAAAAATAAAAGTGAATTTTAGGAGGTAGGTATGAGAAAAAAATATATGCGACGAAAAATTTGGGATTAGGAAAGGAAAATTTTTGGGATGTGACAATTTGGTGGTAAAACAATGGTCATAAGTGGGTGTCAAGATGATGGGAAAAGGTGAGGTTGCATTAGGATCGGGAAAAAAAACTTGTTTGAAACAAAAAAATAGGAAGTTGTTTTCCCAATTTTGAAAGGAATGGACATGTGGAAGTGGGAGGGAAGGCGGGAGCAGTGGAGAGCCCTTTAGGGAAAGGTTGGTTTATATTGCAAAAATTTGAGAATGAATTAATTTCAATTTAAACCATTAAGGGGCGAGAATTTTAAAAACTTTTTGGAAGTAAGAAATGGAAAAAAAAATTAAAGTAATAAACCGGGTACAACCTGGGGTCATTTTAAAATTAGAGGGAAAAGGAGGTTTATTGGGAGGGGTCTGGACTTCACCCACCGCCATTATTTGTTTAGGGGTGGAAAAGGTTTTATGAAAAATGCTTTTGGGTAAAAATTACATTAAGAAGGGATTGGTAAACTGGCAAATTAGTTGGGGTGAGGGAAGTACAGGTTGCCTTGGGAGGGTGGTTATGTTAGTTAAAGATGAAAGCACAATGGGAGGTAAGTGTGTGATGAAGTTTTTTTTGGAACCGTTGGGGGGTTTTTGGCCCAGGTTTAAAGAAAAAATTACATATTATTATAAAAGTAAGGTTTAAGGTAAAATTTAGGGTGAGGGGAAAGATTTATTTAAAAATGAGGGTGAGGTAGGGAAAAGGGGGAAATTCACGAAATTTAAACCCTTTCGGGAAGGCCAAATTGAGGTACAAGTTGAAAATTAAAATTGAATTTTTTTTTGGGGAATCAGAGAATCTTTTTGAAGGAAAAACAAAAATAGTTTTGGTGAAGTTGACGAATTTGCTTGGAATTTTGATGTGTAGCGAAAAGGACTTGGGGATTTGGGATTTGTCCCATTTTAGGCAATTATTTTAATCAAAAAATTTTAGTTTATAGTTAATTTTCAGATTGGCCAAAAATTGCCAGTCTTTTAATTAAATAAGTGTTTGGAATTGGAATTTTGGGCAAAACAAATATTCAAAATTTTAATTTCAAGGGGGGGAGGGGAAAAAGTAGGAAATTTGGAAAAAAATTTTTGTTTGAGTTTTGGGTTTTCACCTTTTTTTTCCCCCCCCCCCCCCCCCCCCCCCCCCCCCCCCCCCCCCCCCACCAGCTGCGTGTTTTTGATGGATGTGTTATAAAAAGGAAAATTAACTTTTCTGCTTTTGGGTTTTCAAGCATTTATGAAAACAAAAACTTCACCGAATGAGTCTTAATAAAGAGCCAAAAAGGGGGGTAATTTTAATAAAAATGTAAAGGGCTTCCAAAAATATGAATTAATTTTTTTTCTTTTTCCCATTGCTCGGTTTTTTTGGGGTTTAAAAAATAAGTACCTCATATTACCCAAAATAATCAAGTTTTAAGTGGCTAAAGTAGGGAGTTAGGTTTTGATGAAGTAAAGGTAGATTGGGAGGCCCCGGGAACCCTTTAGGTTTCCCTTTGAGGGTTCGGCCGGGTTTTTGGGCTTACAGAAAAATTTCAAGACCCTCAAATTGGGGTAAAAGGGGAAAGGGGGCCTACATATGAAAGAATGGGTCTAGTGGTCAGTGTGCACGTATAAAAAAAATCCTGCAGCACCAGTGCATAATGAGAAAAAAAATTTTTTGACCGTTTTTTTGGAATAAAACAGCGACTTTGCACTGTATTTTGTATGGTGTTTTTTGTGTTTTCTAGTTTTCTTGGTCTCATTTTATAGAAGGGAAGACATATTACAGAAATTGAGATGATTTTGACTGGTTTAAAATTTGAAAAGTACCTTGAAATTGAGCTCAAAGTAGCAGAAATGTTCAATTTTTACCAAATTCAAAAGTAAACAAATCATGCCAGGCGCCCAAATACACGTCAACTGGTGAGTTTAATTTTCTATCGCAAGTGCCCAATATTATTTATACCATTTTTTACACTAATGCAGTAGTCTGCATAACAGTAAATCTTCTTTTTTTTGTGAGAAAAAAATTCAAAGTGGAAAGCAAAAGAATTAAGAGGTGCCTTGAGACGTGACTAATGAACAGAGGAAATGTCATTTTAGTGCCAGGAATGTCTTTCTTTTTATTCTGGACCCTTTTTGGGAAATTGGCATCTTTTGAAAATTTGTGTGAAATTGCAAAATTGCTAAATTCTGACCATTGTACTGGATAGTTGAAATTGATAAATGGGTGGTTTCTTGTACTCATTCGATAGAAAAAATGGAGTTCTAGCGAAATATTCATGTTTTTTGTCGACTAGCACAGCGGAATTGGCCGAAAATGGGGCTCAAAGTGGGCAAAATTGCCTATGCGTAACTTCGCGAGAGCATAATTCCGTAAGTTTTCCATCAAATTTTGAACTTTTGGTGTCATTATGATCGGGAAAAGATTCTCTAACTTTTCGTAAGAGAATTTTTTTTTTTTAAATTTGGCCGATCCTGAGAAAGAGTCTCGGAGAGGGCCTGTCGACCCTCAAAGGGTTAAAGTGCCCTCGAGTGATAAAATGCATATACAGTGGAACCTCAGCTTACAAGAGAGAGAGAGAAAGAGAACAAGTAAGAGGACAGAGCTTCAGAGGATGTAAACTAATGGGCGAACACGTCTGGCTATGGTTGATACACGTTCATACAAACACCTTACATTATGTACAAGTTGTCTCCACAGTGGTACAGAAGAATAAATAAACAGTAACACTCCCATTCTCATGCAGCACATCATTTTTAGAGTGAATGAAGATATTATTATTATTATTATTATAATCGTAATAAAAAGTGCTAAACCCACAAGGGTCATGAATAGCTGTAGATAGAGTGAAGGCATATGAAAGGAATATTTTTCTACAGTTATCCCGCAGGAACTGGTGTTTGACTAGAGAAAACATATTTCTTCTGACACTCCTACAAACCGCTTGGTAAACATATCTCATTTGTCAAATTTTATACTGTGGGTGTATGTATCATGTTTATATGTTACATAGCATGTTTATTATATACAGTGGACCCTCAGCTAACAATGGCATCAGCTAACATTAAATCCAGCTAATGATACATTTTAACGCAAAATTTTTGCCTTGGCTAACGCCAAAAAACTCACCCAACGCGATTCGTTCGAGACGCGTCCACGTGTGGCCTGACTGTGCCTCAGTTGTCCTGTGGGTGCCAGCATTCACAAGTCAGCCAGTGCGGTCACATCCACGCATACAATCGGAACATTTCATATTATCACAGCGTTTTTAGTGATTGTACCCACAAAATAAGTCACCATGGGCCCCAAGAAAGCTTCTAGTGCCAACCGTGTGGTAAAAAAGTTGAAAATTACTATGGAAATGAAGAAAGAGATAATTGCTAAGTACGAAGGTGGAGTGAGTATCTCGGAGCTGGCCAGGTTGTACATGTATACCAAACCCCAATCAACCATCGCTACTATTGTGGCCAACAAAACAGCAATCAAGGAAGCTATTCTTGCAAAAGGTGCAAGTTTGTTTTCGAAACAGAGATCGCAAGTACTCGAAGATGTTGAAAGACTGTTATTGGTGTGGATAAACGAAAAACAGATAGTAGGAGATACCATCTCTCAAGCGATCATATGTAAAACAGGTGGGAAATACATATTTCGTGCCCCCGGTCAGCTGCGCTGCAAACCCCGGTCAGCTGTGCTGCACCCGGTCAGCTGCTGCTGCACCACGGTCAGCTGCTGCTGCACCACGTCAGCTGGTGCTGCACCAGGGCAGCTGCTGCTGCACCACGGGAGCTGCTTTCTGCACCACGGTCAGCTGCGGGTGCACCAGGTCAGTCTGCCCCTGTTTCTGCCACCACGGTCAGCTGCTGCTGCACCAAGTCAGCTGCGCTCACCATGGGCAGCTGCTGCTGCACCCCAGTCAGCTGCTGCTTCACCACAGTCAGCTGGTTTCTGACCACGCAGCGGCTGCACCAGTCGCTGTTTCTGAAACCCCGGTCAGATGCTGTTCCCACGGGCATGTTGCTAACCCCCGGTCAGGTGTTGCTGCACCAGTCAGCTGTTGCTGAACCAGGTAGCTGCTGTTGCACCACGGGCAGTGCTGCTGCACCAGGTCAGTGTTGCTGCACCCTCAGCTGTTTCTGACAACATTTACTTGTCCAAACCACATCAGCCCGCTGCTTTCACCCGGTGCGTTTCTGCTACATTCCATCATTTTGATATCCCTGATGTCGTAACTGCTAAAAAGCCCCATGGGCAAAGAAAGCCAGGGTCCCCTGTTTTAAATGAAATTGTTACAAAGTATATAGTGCTGTGAACTGCTTTAGCCCACCATGGGCCCAGGAAACTTTAGTGCCAACCTTGTGGTAAATAGGGTTTAAATTATTTTACCACGTCTACTGGTCCCCCGCTGCTGCTGCACCACCTCAGCTGTTGCTGCACCACAGTCAGCTGTTGCTGGGACCAGGGCAGCTTTGCTGCACCCGGGCAGCTGTTGCTGACCACTGTCACTGTTGCTGCCCAAGTCAGCTGTTGCTGAAACCCCGGTCAGCTGCTGTGGCCAAACAAGGTCGGGCGTGCTCCAAAAGGTCCTTTGAAAGGGGCCCCTCTCTAAAAACCCATACTCTTCTCCCCCCAACATCACAGTTTCTAAAGGTGTGTGTGTTGAAAACATACTTTTGGTAAAATTTTTTTTTTCATTGTTGCTGCTCGGTACATTTGTTTCCCCTTATTTCCTAGGGGAAAATTAATAGAAGGGGAAATTTCGGAAAAAACGTTGCTATCCCTTAATTTCCTAATGGAAAGGGAAAATTCCCCTTTTTAACATTAACAACTTTAAAACTCCCCCTTATCATCAAATAAAGATCTTCATAAGGTAAGGCAGTTTTTGTGTATTATTTATATCATGTTAAAACATTTTTTGAATGAAGTCGTTGACCGGTTTTTTATTTCCAAATTTCTTGGGAAAAATAATTGTTTTAAAAGTGGTTTTCCAAACCGGATTAAAATCGTTAAAACTGAAAAGGGGATGGTAATTTAAAAAATAACATAAAATATTAAAAATGTTGTTTATATTATAAAATTAACTAACGAATTTATTTATGATCCAGGTGGAAAAACTCGATTTAAGTCGATGGAGGCCGTTGTAGTAATATTAAATGCAATAACATAATATTAATTTTAAAAATCCGACTTAGGAATGCTCGGGGAATAAAAACCGAGCGGGGGGGGTTTTTAGAAATTCTGGGAAATAATAAGTTTTGTTTTGAAAGTGTTTATCCTAAACCTTTGCAGTATAAAATTACAGTAATAAGCTATAAAAGTAAAGTAAAAAATGGAATACCAAAGTAAAACAATAAAATAAAGTCATTTCAAAAATGTGATGTTGATATTCAGTAGTAAAGTTCAACTAACGTCCATTTTGACTTAGGACTGGTTGGTCGGAACCAAGCTCGATCGTAAGTCGGATGGTAGGCGTATCAGAGTACATATAAAATATGCAATAACTTCAAAATACTTGAAATTTTGGAAAATTTCCAGACATAATAGAGAGATGTGCTCACGGAGAAAGTAAACAAACCAGGAGGGGGGGGGTGCCATATTAGAAAGACTACTGGGAGCCATATAGCAAGTTTTGGTAATTTGAAATTAACGTATTAGCAGAATGCCGTAAAGCTGGGCCCTGCTGTATATTTCTGAATTCCAAGAGTATGTAGAGGCTGAGGGTGTCTCCTCCCAACAAGTGTTTAATTGTGATGAAATAGGCCTCTTCTGGAAGAAAATGCCCAAGAGGACCTACGTAACTGAAGAGGAAAAGTCAGTGCCAGGACACAAGTCACTGATAGACAGGCTCACTCTGTTACTGTGTGGTAATGCAAGTGGGGATTTGAAACTGAAGCCCTTACTTGCTTATCATTCTGAAAATCCACGAGTTTTTAAGAACAACAACATTATGAAAAGTAAATTTGCTGTAAAGTGGAGGGCTAACACAAAAGCTTGGGTAACAAGACAGTTTTCCATTGAGTGGGTTCAGGAAGTCTTTGTTTCCACTATCAAAAACTACCTCATTAGTAAAGTAAAGTTTATTTCTTTGTAAAAGTTACAATGTGTAATTACAATTTTGACTTGCTAAATACAAAGATAGCCACTATCATGCCGAGGCATTTTGGGCAGACTAATCCAAATACATCGTAACTAATTAAAACTAGATAAGATAATAGTACATAGTAACCATACTTAAAACTAGACAAGAAGTAGTGGTTAACTGTTTTACAAAAGCAACTTAAAAAACAACTGCCACTCAGGGCCTTTTTACTTATGGATAATGCTCCTGCCCACCCTCCAAGCTTGGAAAATGAGTTGCTGGAGGAGTTCAGTTTTATAACTGTGAAGTTCTTGCCTGTTAACACCACTCTTCTCGTCCAGCCCATGGACCAGCAAGTCATTTCTAACACCATAGCACTTTTTGAAAGGTATTTTGAAGTCACTTCAGAAACAAATTTAACCCTCAGGGAGTTCTGGAAAGACCATTTTAATATCCTCACCTGCTTGAGGCCTATAGACAAAGCCTGGGGGATGTGTCTTCCAGGACCATGCAGTCAGCATGGAAGAAATTGTGCCCTGACTTTGTGGCAGCCAGGGATTTTGAAGACTTTAAAGATGAGCCTGAGCTGGTAGAGGATATTGTGTCCCTGGGGAAGACCTAGAGGTGACTGAAAATGATGTGGAGGAGTATGTGGAGAAGCATAGAACTGAACTCACCACAGAATAACTTGTAGACCTTCAGAAGGAGCAGCATGAGATTGCAGCAGAGGAGCTGTTATCAGAGGAAGAGGAGGGGAAGGGATGATGTGCCCATTGCATTTGTCAAGGAAATGTGTGCTAAATGGCATGAAGTGCAGGAGTTTGGTGAAAAATACCATCCAGATCAAGCAGTGACCATCCGTCAGTCTAACATGTACAGTGACACTGCAATGTCTCAATTCAGACAAATGTTAAAATGGAACCTGAAACAAACCTTACTGAACAGGTTTTTAGTGAAACAAAGAACCACTGAGCCAGAATAAGGTGTTAATGGTGAAAAGAAACAAAGAAGAGAAACGACACCAGAAGGAGAGTTGCCTGACATATTAGAAGGTGACTCTCCTTCCAAGCAGTAACATACCCCCTCCTCTCCTCCACCTGCTGCTTCCAGTATGCCATTAGCTCTCCTCTGACAGGTAAGAGGCAGTTAAATTTTCATTTACTGTACAATATTTCAATTAAATTTTCATTTACTGTACAGTATTTCGGTTAAATTTTCATTTAGTGTTCATTTTTACAGTTTTCCTGTGCTGTATAATTTTATACATTGTTTTATGTAGTAATTAGTACAGTAGGGCCCCACTTTACGGGTTCGCTAATACAGCAACGCCAGATTATGAGCAAAATTGCTATACGGCAAAAGGTCTTTCAATACCCCGCCCCACCCGGTTTGTTTAATTCTTCGTGACCCCCATTATTATGTCTGGAAACTTTTCCCAAAAATTTTAAGTGTTTTAAAGTTTTGCGTATTTTTTAAAGTACTCTGACAATTATAATTATGTGTGCCTGTACCTAAATATAGTACTTACACACTGTGCTGGTGTGCAGGTACACATTAAAATCGCTAAGAGTCTCTCTACTCATGACACCAATATTACGTAATAGAGGTTTTCCATTGTATTTTGAACTTTTTGTTAAATTGGCCAAATTACCGATATCCGGTCACTTTTTTTTGACGGTGTTAAAAAAGTTGACTGGGCGGGGTTCTTGTGCTCAGTCCAATAAAATAGAAGTAAATACTAGCAAAATAGTTAAGAATTTGGTCAACTGGAATAATGTAATTGACCGAAAATGGGAGTCAAAGTCGGAAAAATTGCCATTTCGTAAATATTGCCGACACAGCAAAATTCACGAGAGCATAATTTTGTCAATTTTCCATCAAATTTTTTACTTTTTGTTTTATTACCTTTGGAAAAAATTCTCTACCATTTCCCTAAGAAAAAATAAAAAATTTTTTTTGAAAATTCTTGGACCCTGTGGACAAGGCGTAGATCTATGGCTTGGACCCTCAAACGGTTAAGGTGCAAGATATTGTTGTCCACAGTATTGAATACTTCCCATAGGTCTGTGAAGAGCCCCCAGGGGATATTAATTTTTTTCAAGTGCTGCATATAGCAGTTTGAGCATTTGTACAAACTGCATCATTTGTACTTTTTTTTTGCCTAAACACAAACTGGCAGGGGTTAAGTATGTTGAGGGGATTTTTAGGTAAGAGTTTAAAATCGCTTATGTATTATTTTTTGAAGATTTTTAGATAGTAAGGGCAGGTTATTCACTTCGTTGGATTGCCTCTTTTGAGGATCAGGGTAAACCCCTTTCCCATCTTGAGTTTGGATGGGAATGTTTGTTAAACAGAATTGCAGTAATGGACGGCAGCCGTGCTGCTTTTCTATTTTGTGTATTTGGGGGCAAGTTATTTAGGTTTCCTGTCTTGTTTTTAACACTTTTGGGTTGGGTCCCATTGTACTACAGCTTTGAAGTGCGGGTTGGTCCTGTAGTACTACATGAGCTCAATTCACTCAGATAATCTGTGAGCAATAAATTTGGGCCTAGTTACAAGAGAACTGGTCTGTGTGGTAAGTGTGCACCATATTAACCCTTTTTAGGGTCCGACCCATAGATCTACGGCTTCACGTTGAGTGTCCAAACCGTAGATCTATGCCAAAATTCTATCGCCGTCAAATTTAGCGCGAAAGCGCTCATAGGCCTACATAATAATAATAATTAATAATAATAATATCTTTATTTACTACAAGTACATGTACAAGGTATACAGTCCTAGCTGACAACAATGACATACTACTATATAGAAAGTCCCTTGTTATGCTCCGCATTTCGGTACAATTCGGGCAAATTAGGTCAGTGTCCCAAGATGCGACCCACACCAGTCGACTAACACCCAGGTACCCATTTTACTGATGGGGAACATAGACAACAGGTGGAAAGAAACACGTCCAATGTTTCTACTCTGCCTGGGAATCGAACCCAGACCCTCGCCGTGTGATTTCGAGAGGGGTTAGCCACCAGGCCACCAGAGCCCCATACGGGTCTGCGTGGTGGGTGTGCACCATAAACAAAAAATTTTAGGCGCCCGCATAGCATTGTGGGAACGCCGGCTCAGTTACCTTGTTCAACATGCCTCATCGCAAGTCTGCTCTCACTCCCCGGAAAATTGGGACTCTCCTCTTCCTATCTGATAGCTCTGACATTAATGGAAGTGGAAATGAAGGGCGAATTCTATGGCTTTGATCAGTTAGTGACCGAAAGGAAAGACCTGGATATCGATAATAGTGCAGAAAACCCTGACGATCCTCAACCTTCTACCTCTGGTGGGACACTTGTGACTCAAAGGTCGAGTTGTGCCTCAACGCAAGAGAAAACTAATATTTTCGGGGTGGCCAGGCCTCTGACTTCAGTAATGATGATGATAGTGATGTGGATTGTGATTTTTATTGCGCTTGACGATCATTCGAGTAGTGATAGTGAGGAATCATATTCACCAGTGAAGCGTCGGTATGTATGCCGCCGCATGCTCTCGGGTAGTGTACCCTATGCTGTGCCCAGGGGACGGAGTACATCCCGTGGCCCTACACCAGGTTTAGATAGTGATAGTGAGGAGCCGGCTGGGACCCACGTTTGCTGACTCGTCAGTTCAAGGACAAAGCGGAGCGTCAGCCACCAGCCCACCAAACCACAACCACCCGAACAACCAGCCTATGATGTTTCCGTATCCACCAGCAAACCGTATCTGGGTTTAGCAGCAAAATCCCAATTTTGTTCCCAAGCCCCACCACTTTGTTGACTCTCAAAGTGGAATTCTACCTACTTGTCCCCTTGGAACCACAGCCAATGAACTGGAATTCTTTGAATTATTCTTTGACCAGCCATTGATGGAAACTATTGTCAGGGAAAGAAAATAAGTATTTTGAGTACACCATGGCAAATACGATCATATCACCACAGTCAAGATACACAGGTGGAAAGAGACGACTGTTGCAGAAATGTATTTGCTTTTTTCAACAATAATGCTTATGCCTCATGTCTATAAGCATAATATAAAAGCATACTGGTCCAAGATGGCTATTTCTACCCCGTTCTTCAGTGAAATCATCCCCGTGAACAGGTTTATCTTACTGTTACGTATGTTGCACTTCTCTGACAAAACCAGGGCCCGACAGAAGTGACAGGTTATACCAAAATTAGAAATGGTTTTTATGCATCTAAACAAAAGTTCAGCATATACTTTTATCCATTCAAGAAACTTGTAATTGACGAGTCTTTGATTTTGTTCAAAGGGGGACTGTCATTCAGCAGTATATACCGAAAGAGGAAACGCTTTGGTATAGAAAACTGTTTGTACTCTGTGACTGTGACAGTGGCTGGTGTTGCGATATTGTTGTATACACGGTAGTAAAAAAATTGAAAGAACCAAGATGTTATTGGGTTTATCTCAGGTGACGTAATGAGAAAAATGATGGCACCTTATCTGTAAGGGGCATACATTATTACAGATAACTGGTACCAAGCCATTACTCAGTGATTTTTATGCAAAAGTGAACAAGACTGATGTGTGTGGCAAAGTGCGTTTCTAATCATAAACATGTATGCCAGGCTCATCGCAGCGTGATCTCGTGGTGATGTTGTGCATAAGGTGTTTATGCCAATGACATCCTGGCATTACAGTTGGCATGACAAATGAGAGGTCACATTGTTGACAACACTTTCACCGTTAAGAAGTGCAAGGGGACAGTGGCAAGATGATCGTGTGCTATGAATGTATTCGCAATACCAGTGACAGTGATTGTTTATACACAAACATGCGCTTGGTTGACAAAGTGGCATGCAGATGGTTTTGTTGATTGTGTTTAGTAAGATTACAAAGTGGTCATGAAACTTTTCTTCTACTCATGGACACTTTCAATGGCTCAATAGCATATAATATGTTACCAAAAAAGACTGGCAACAGACCACCGTTATGGTGAATTTTCGTTGTCTGTTGTCAGACAAATCATAATTGAAGTACCAGGTAACAAACACCTGCTATACAACAAGGTCCTTCTAATATCCTCTGAGATATATCATCTAGCGGTTTTGAAGGAGGAAGGTGGATACTATTTCACATGATACGACTTCCTTTTCTCAAACTCAGAAGAAATTTTGCCTCAGAAGAGAGATGAGATCGTCTGTGCACAAACAATGACGACGGCAGAACAAAGATGCTCAAAAGGACACTGGGTATATGTTGAGGATGATGTAAGGTGCGCTCTGTGCATTGGTGCCTTGTTTAAGGAGTTCCACAGCTCGCAGCAGTTCTAAAGCCTGTCAGTGATGTGTAAATGTGTAAATATATGATAGAACATTAGTTATTTACCAGATTTGTGAATGTTTTATTGTTAATAAACAACAGTGGTATACAATTATATGATAATAAACTTTAGTTGCGGTTATTGTGGTTCAATACAGTGAGTTTAGATATTATACCATTATATACAGTATTGGTCTCTCAGGCCACAAATGTTATAGGGGAAAGAGAAAAAATGGAAAAGAAAAGAAAAAATACAAAAACCGCTAAATAAAGTAATGTGCGGTATGTGGAAGTCGTCGATCCGTTGCACACTACATCATTTTGGACCTAAACCTTCTTGGCACTGTTTCGGGTAAGTACTGATCCGAATTTTTTTTTTGTGTCTTATTACTTCACAAAAATTATGTCTTAATCTGTAAGAAGAATTTTTTTTTTTTTTTTTTTTTTTTCAAAAATTTCTTGGACACTGGAAGCACCACTTCAGTTTCTGGCTTGGACTCCCTTGAAGCGGTTAAAATGAGATCTGCAGACAAGGCATGTGATAAATGAGGAAAAAATCTGTGACCATGTTTTTAGTTTAAATACAGGACTGCGGTGTTTTTTTTTTTTATGGTTTTTATAGTTGTATTTCATGTTTTTGGTCTCATTTGATCGAATGGAATATATTATTACAGAGATAGAGATAATTTTTTGATTGTTTCAGGGACTGACATTAGCTTGAAATTGCGTCAGAGTAGCAGCGAAAATGTTCGTTTTTGCCATTATTCCAGAGTACACATATGACATCACTCAGTCAATAGTGTCCAACTGGTCTGTCTAATACCTGTCTGCAATGCTCATACTGAATTTTTAACAAGTACTACAATAATGCTGTAATCTGCGTACATTAAATCTCTCTTCTATTTTTTGTGTGAATAAAAATTCTCAAAATGGAAAGCAAAGACATAATATAGAGAGGCCATAGAGACATAACATGTGAAAGAGGGAAATTTTTTTTATTGCCAAGATAGAAAGTACTGGCATTCATTTGATTCTGGACCATATTTTTTTAAATTGGCCTCAATTTTCGAAACTTGTGTGAAATTGGTCAAATTACCGATTTCAGATCATTTTATTGGTTAGTTGAAATAGGTTAATTGCGGCATTTCTCTGTACTCATTCAACAGAAGAAAGGAAATACAAGCAAAATAGGCTCTGAGTTTGGTTGGACTATAACAATGGAATTGGCCAAAAATAGGGGCTCAAGGTGGTTGTAATCTTTGAGATGTATGTATAGTGGGTAGGTAGGTAGATAGCCAAGGGACTGCAAAACTTTGCAAGAACATAATTCCATAAGTTTTCCATCAAATTTCATACTTTTGGTTTCATTAGCTTTAGAAAAAAGATTATTGTTTCATAAGAATTTGTTTGCTTTTGTTAAATTCATCTCAAACCCTGGGCAATTACCAGATCAGGGGTTCCGACCTTGAGAAGGTTGACTCAGTTTATTTCATAATGATGAAGTGTAGATTTTTCAAAGAGACAATTGAGAAATCTAAATTAATTTGGAAAATATGCATGTATCTTTAGAAACTATTTTGTTTTTTCAACTACGAGAGGTAGGACTGATTAATGCATCAGAGTACAAAATATGTATAAATTTTTATTTGTATTAATCTCTATCCACTAGATATTGACATGGGCTTTTGAGTTTAAATGGCTCTGTGATTTGGTAGCAGGGGCTTCATGGTGTGGGGTCTCCCACTCACTTCCTGGGCGCGCCCCAGTTATAGGGGGGCTCCTGGGCGGCCAGACTTATCGTTCATGCTTAGTTTTCACCGGTACCCACTATTCACTATAAGGGGTAGAAGCTTCATGTACAAAGTGGACGATTAGTGGTAGTGTGGTGTGAGCAAGTGATTGAATTATAGGGTTTTGTTCTTGTAAGTTCAGACTTGTGATGGGATGTTGTCGAGTGAGCAGAGTAGAGAGGAACTGAAGGGAGTTCTTCAGGTAGTAAGATACAGTGCCTGCCCACTCAAGGATTAGGTGGAAATTAATGTGCAGTTCAGGGAGTTGTTCATCTGTGAAGTTCCATGCACTTTGGAAAAATATATAATGTATGAACAATGTTTTGAGGTGTATATCTTTGGGTTTCCTCCTACCTTGTGATGGGAAAGAGGCTCTGTGTGAATTAAAGAAAAATAAAGTTGATATTTGGTGTCTTGCTTGTTGATGCGTACCCGGATCAGTGCGTGCCTTGTCAAAAGTAACAGAAAATGCAGGTGCTTTTAACCTTAACCCTTGACTCGTTTTGGTTGTTACATACGTCTTACGATGTACCGTGTTTGACGTATGTATACTTCATAAATTCTAGCGGCCTTCAAATCAAGCAGGAGAAAGCGAGGTAGGTCCCAATGTGAGAGAATGGGTCCTGATCGTGGGTGCAGTGTGCACCATATAAAAACATCTCTGGAGCACGAGTGACATAATAGAAGAAAAAAAAATACTTCATGACGCCGTTTTTTTAATTAAAATGCAACTTTTGTGCTCTATTTTATATAGTATTTATGGCTGTATTTTCGGTTTTCTTTGGTACTCATTTGGATAGTAATGGAAAACGATATTTATTTATAGAAATAGAGGTGATTTTGAATGGTTTTACTATAAAAAGAAAGAGCCTGGAAATGGAGGGTCACCATAGTTAGGGGATATGTTTAATTTTTGCCAATGATTCAAAATTATAAACAACGATGGTCGCATTGTCCAATAAATGTGTCCTTCTAGGCCATTCATTAATAGGCTGTCATGACTAAGGGTTTACATTATTTGTACAATTATTCAGTAGTCTGCATAACAGTAAAATCTTATATTTTTGTTTGATAAAATTTAAAATAGAAAGAAAGTCATTCAGAGGGGCTGAGACATGACTGATGAACAAAGAAAATGTTATTTTAGAGCAGGAATGTGTGCAGTGTTCATTCTGGACCTTAATTTGAGATTTGTCTATACAGTGGACCCCGCAAAGCGACCTCCTATTCTGTGCAAGAGGGTGGGGTGTTATGCGCGAAATGTTCGGTATGCGAATTGAAATTTCCCCATAAGAAAATAAATGGAATGGATAATCAAATTAATCGTTGCCACCCGACCAAAGTATGGTAAGAAAAATACAGATGTTTATTACCATCATGAAATATACATTTACTACAACACAAGAGAAGGATCCTGCACGAATAGTAGAGTGAGTCATGCTCATATATATAGGAGAATTTGGTACTCTACTCTGTAAAAAGTGAAGAATAAATGAACACGCTTTATTGCAAGATTGCAGCAATGACTGATAGAAGTGACTGAGTACTGGGAGTGCCTTTTCCTCCTGGAGTACTGTAGGTCCTGGTGGACATTTTCTTCCCGAACAGGCCTCTACACATCTGTGTTTATGTCCACTTACGATTCTTGAATTCTGCTCAACCACAAACTCTTGACTGGCTTCTAAATTCACCAATATGAGCATCTAGTTCTCCAGGCATTTTCACTGATTCTCACCTGGGTGTTAATGTCGATTGGTGTGGGTTGCATCCTGGGAGACAAGATTAAGAGAACCCCAATGGAAATAAGTTAGACAGTCTTCGATGACCTGACTTTTTTGGGCTATCCTCGGGTTGGCAAATATCTGGGGTTAATTGTGTCTTGGGATGTCTCATATAAGCACACACCACACCGGTGATGCTACAGCAGCTACAGCAGCTGACGGTGGTTACAGCAGAGCATACAGACGATTGCTACAGCAGCAGCAGACGGATGTTACTAGCAGCATACTGACTGCGATGTTACAGTCAGCAGCAGACGATGGCTACTCAGCTCCCTGTAGTCAGCAAGCAGTGACGATGGTACGTAGTCAGCCAACAGACGATTGCTACAGCAGCAACAGACTATGCTTTCAGCAGCAGCAGACTCGATGCTACAGCGCAACTTGCTGACGATGTTACAGCAGCAGAGAACGATGACTAAGCAGCAACAGCAGCAGCAGAACGATGCTACAGCCAGCTAAGCATGCTGCAGCAGACGATGCTGACAGCAGCAGGAGCAGCTGACCGGTATGGTATCGAGCAGTCACAGCAAAGGCTGGACAGTCTGCGTAGCAGCAGCTGACAGTGCAGCAGCAGCTGACAGTGAAGCAGCAGCTTGACAGTGCCGCAGCAGCTGACGGGTGGTACAGCGCAGCAGCTGCTGTAACCACCAATTAGGTAGCGATGGGTTGATTGGGGTTTATTATACATCCTGGCCAGTCGGAGACCACGCCTCCACTTTTCATACTTATCAATGATCTTTTTCTTCAATCTCCCATAGTAATTCTCACCCTTATTGCTGTAAGGGTTGGTCACTAGAAGTTTCTTGGGGCCCTGACGGAATGAGTTTACCCCTCAGACTAATTTTTCCCAGAAAGAAAAGACAAAACAACTTAATAATGTACGGAAATGTTACGCGCAATTGTATGCTTGGATGTTACCGCGGATGGGGCTGAGCTGGTGTAAACAATGCCCTGGCTGGAACATGTGAGCTGGCTCATGGCCGCCACATTGGGACGCGTTACTCGACGAAGGGCGTGAGGGGATTTTTGGGCGGGTTATGCGAGGGCAAATTTAGCGTCAAATAATGCTGTCCAGTGTCAGTAGCGGATTGTGTAGCAAACCGGACAAGTGACAAAATGCAATATCTGACCACGTTATTGGGTAGTTGAAATCGGTAAATGGGCGCAGTTTCTTTTGTTGTAACCTCAATCGATAGAAAAATGGAGTTCTAAAGAAATAGCTGTGAGTTTTTGGTAACTGGAACAATGGAATTAGCCGAAAATAGGGCTCAAAGTGGTGCGAAATCGGTCATTTGTTATAATACGTATCTCACAAAGGGTCGCTTACTTCGCGAGAGCAATAATTCCATCAGTTTTCATCGAAAAATTTTTTTGTAGTTTTGTCATTACAATCGGGAAAAAGATGTCCTCTATCGTGTCCATAAGATGAATCAGGAGAAAATATATTTTTTTTGATTTTTGTAAAATTTTGTGCCGCACCAGGAGACACCTCAGAGTATTGAGGTTGCGACATTCAAGGGGTTGAATACTGTCCAAACGTAAATCTACGTTTGTGTGCCGTAGATGCTATCGCTTACGAACCGCTCGCTGCTTGTTGTAACTCCTAAGAATACAATGGTAGAATAAAAAAATGTCGATCTACATTCGGCGCGCTTGTTGGTAAAGTGTAGATCTGCGTTTGGACAGTTTAAGGGTTAAAAAGAAAATAAAGAATAGCCATTAAAAGTTGGTTCATGTGAAATTTGTAAGGAAATCAGGACTTTGGTCATGTTATACGGAAATGTAGTTGTAAGTTTTAAAATTATCAGCTAATCCTCACTTTTGTGAGTTCCGCACTTTTGGCGAGCTTTGAACATTTGCGAAATGGCCCAGAGTCACCCATATGTATATTTTACCAAACAAACTTTGCAGGGAAAAAGAAAGTTATGGAAGAAAAAAGCTTCTGCCGCATGCTAACTCAGTCTCTTGTAGGCGGGCATAGGGACGCGCTGGCACTGGAATGTTAGGAATCCACACTAGGACTTCATCTTGCCATGCAGTGTTCACTCTTCATATAATCCACCTCTCTATTATACTGTCTGATTGCGCGGTAGAACTGCAGGGCTGGCACTGATCATGTCACCACATCATCATCATCATCATCATCAGAATCATCCTATCTCATCATCATCATCATCATCATCATCCATCATCATCATCTTCATCATCATCATCATCATCATCGCATCATCACTCCTATCATCATGCATCATCATCATGCATCATCATACAGTCTCATCATCTCATCATCATCATTCATCATCATATCATTCATCCTATCATATCATCATCATCTTCATCATCATCATCATCATCATATATCATATCTATCATCTCTCTGCATCATCATCATCATCATCATCAACTCCATCATCATCATCATTGTTCGTCCATCAATATGATCATGTCATCATCATCATCATCATCACAAAGTCATCAGAGTTGATTGTTTTCTCCCTTTCTTATGAGTTGGGGAGTGTGTGTGTTTGTTCATATTTGTTGTACTTCTCCGGATGTTGTATTTTGATCGTTTGTTATGTGTTTTATGACTGTGTTCGTTGATTCAATAGTATTAAGGACAGCAGTATTGTTAGGTCGTAAGTAAAATGCTATTATTCATATTTCCTACAATATTTTGTGCACCAAAACATTCGCAAACGGTTACAGTACAATGTATTCCCCTACATCATATTTTGTGCACCAGGACATTCATGAATTTTCAAGATTGCCAAGGTTTTGATGTTCGCCCTAACCCTCAGCGATCAGTTTTTCGGTTCCTTACAGTATTCGGCACTAATTTCTGGCATAGCTTAATTTCAAATTTCCAGGGTCCACCACACAACCTGCTTGGTACTGTTGGTGTGCGCTACTTGCTGCATAAGTCATTCAGTTTCTTGTTTCGTCCATTTATTGTTATAACTGCCTTAATTTAGCCTCTAGCCATGGTTCCAATGAATATAAAAGAAATGCTTTCATTATGTAAAGCACCTTACCACAGTACATTATCATTAAAGATAAGGTGGCTTTAAGCCACTGTTGGTTGCCATGGAGCTCAGTATCATGATGCAGGAGAATATGCTTTATTATTATGCTAATATCATACATACAGCTTATTCCCTATCACAATTGATCTAATATGACATAATAAACAATATAAATAAACATAAAATGTTAAATACTCCAGAATAAAATATAGTGCGCATAACACCGAGCAGTTCGACGGAGGTTATGAAGCAGGATTATGGATAATAAAACACCATTATCCACTATCCCTGTTTGGGGGCTCTTATATTAGAGAAAAATGGAAGGCTGTTGCACAGGGCTAACCTGTGATATACACGCGTACTGCTCCATAAAACCTGGAAACAAAAAGTTTTTTGCTTCTATATAGGATGTTTATCACCACATAGATAATGTGTAGAGAGAGTGACCTAGGATAACCCAAAGACTTCGTCAATTAGAGCATTGTGCTTGTTCTAAGTACTGGCTGGGTTATGTCATTATGATTTTTGGTTAATAGTATTCGATTCCCAGCCAGGGTAGAAACATTGGCATGTTCTTTACACCTGTTTTCTTATGTTTACCATCGTAAATGGGTACCTGGGGGGGGTAGTGTTTTTTGGGGGGTTTTAAAAAAGCTGACTAGTGTGTTATCTGGGACCACTGACTAATTTTCTTGAAATAATTGGCATTACAAGAGCTTTCTATACACAGGTCCGCCATCACAATCGGGCGATCAGTTATTCGTTTCTGTCAGTTTTTCGGCTCTAATTTTTGGCGAGCATAATTTCAAGATTTTCCAGGGTGCCACACCAACCTGCTGGTACTGTTTGGTGGCCACTACTTGCTGCATATATGACCATTCCAATTCTTTTTCTCCATTTATTGTTTTAACCTGCTTACTTTTTAGCTCGCTAACATGGTTTCCAATGTAATTAAAGAAATGCATTTTATTCATTATGTTAAAGCACCTTACACAGGACAGTTTTCATTTAAAAGATAAGGTTGGCTTTGATAGGATCACTGTTGGTTGCACATGAGCTCAGTCTCAGTGTGAAGCAGGTAGAAATCTATGCTTTTTTATTATGTGTAATATCAAGACTAATACAGCTTATTTGTCCACTCTATCACAAGTGATTTCTAGATTTGACCACATATTTAAACAATCCTTACAATAACATGATGAAACATGTTTAATATACTCCGTAGACATGAACTATATATTTGGGCATTAAACACTCCATAGATGTTCGACAGGACGTTATGGAAATAAGGGGGGATGGATATGGTAAACAAATAATTCTCGTATCCTTTGTCTTGGGCGGCTTGATATTAGAGGTAAAACGAGTATAGCACAGGGCTAACTATGACATACACTTCGTACTACACCATGATAACATGAAACAAAAAGTTATTTTCTCTAATATAGATGTATCTTCTAACATAGCAGGCATATGTGTAGAGGAACCTAGGATATACCTCAAAAAGTCAGTATTTGGCTTATTTTTTAGTCACCTGGCATGGGGTTAGTCCATACTATGATTTTTGGTTAATCTTAGGCGTTGTTTCTTTACACCTGTTGTCTATGTTTTTACCCATCAGTAAATGGATACTGGGTGTAGTCGACTAGTGATGGGGTGTTATCCTGGGACATGACCTAATTTTATTGAAAATACTCAGCATACAATGTGGCCTTTCTATACAGTGGTATGTTTATCTAGTATTGTAGATTGTGACCCTTTTGTATTGTGATAGTATAATGACCTCAAGTAGATAGTCTTTTAAGTAATGATTAAATAAAGATGTTTCTTCATTATAGAATAATAAGAAAAATATTATAACATTTATATTATAATAAGGTAAAAGGACCCCAATGGAAATAAGTCACTCTGTCTGACTTTTTTGGGTTATGCTAGGTTCTCTACACATATGCTGCTATGTATGATAATTCTATGTAACTGTATTTGTGTATACCTGAATAAACTTACTTACTTACTGATGTCAGCTAGGCCTGTATACCTTGTACATGTACGTGTAGTAAATAAAGATATTATTATTATTATTATTATATTATTATTATTATTATTATTTTCTCAGTTGTTTGTAGGGTTATCTTATTCAAACTTGGGCAATGTATGATGGAAAGATACTTCTTCGCGTACACCAAAAATGAAAGAAATCATTCCATAAATAGCGGAGTTCACTTCTCAGCCATTAGCGGCTGCTTAGCGGTATATTTTTGTATGGCTGTTATGGTTATATTCTGATTTTTTCGGTCTCATTTAATAGAATGAAAGATATATTACAGAAATAGATATGATTTTGATTGCTTTCATGACGAAAAGTACCTTGAAATTGCGCTCACAGTAGCGAAAATATTCTATTCTTTAGCGAAGCTCGAGTAAATAAATGACGTCACCGTCCAATACCTGTCCACCTGCCAGTCCAAATTCCAGTATGGAGTCAAGAATGGATTGACATTATTTATACAATTATTACAATAATGCAGTAGTCTGCATAATAGTAAATCTTCTATTTTTTTGTGAATAATAATTCCAAATGGTAAGCAAGAGTAATATAAGAGGGGCCTGTATCCGTGACTAATGAACAGAGAAAATGCTATTTTAGTGTCAGGAATGTCTACATTGTTTATTCTGGACACTATTTTGAAATTGGCATCTGTTGAAATTTATGTGAAATCGGCCAAACTGCCAATTTCTGACCACTTTATTGGGTAGTTGAAATAAGTGAATGGGCGGTTTCTTGTACTCAGTTGACAGACTAGAAGTAAATAAGTTTATTCAGGTATACACAAATACAGTTACATAGATTATCATACATAACAGTGTATGTATAGAGAACCTGGGATAACCCAGAAAAGTCAAAGTGACTTATTTCCAGTACCTGGCTTGGGCTTGCCATATATGATTCTTGGTAAATATTTTTTTTTCTCGGTTGTTTGGCTATCTCATTGAAACTTGGGCAATGTATGACGGAAAGATGCTTCTTAACATACAACAAAAATAGAAAAGACGGACGATAAATAAGGGAGTTCACTTCTCAGCCGTTATCCGCCTCTTTGCAGTATATTTTCGTATGGTTTTTATGGTTGTATTCTCATTTTTTTGGACTGATTTGATAGAATGGAAGATATATTACAGAAATAGACATGATTTTGATTGCTTTCATGACAAAACGTACCTTGAAATTGAGCTCAAAGTAGCAGAAATGTTCGATTTTTGCCGATGTTTGATGAACTTTGTGTAAGTCATGTTGGTTAATTTTACTAAGTGTATTCTAACCTAACCACTCTGTAATCCGGCACACTACAGTTCCCAATGATGCCGGATTTGTGATGGAGGACTTGTATGAGGAGAAAAGTATTATCAGTTTTCTATTACTGTAACATATTTTCCACCATATGAAGTGCATGATCATATGAGACATATATGATGATGTTTCCAAGAAATTGTAACATAATGTTAGTAAACAACTGCTAAAGTGTAACCGAAAGCCTACCCTTGATCTTTACCTTATGCATATAAGGTGCAGGCTGATTTTCCAAGACTTTTTTTTGTGGGAAAAAAGTGCACCTTATGTGCCAGAAAATACAGTATTTAAAAAGGGAAAGGAAACCAAACATGAGTTTTGGAGATCAGGAAGTAATGGCAACACTTGTAAAGTGGGCCGAGGATTGTTGCAGTTTAGTGGGCTGACAATGACAGGGATAGGCAGATAGAAAATTAGTGAAGGTGAAGTTGTTTTCTTCAGTGAGTTTTGCTACTTTGGTGGGAAAACTACCAGTTAAAAAAAAAAATCTCATGTTTTGTGTCAGCTTTGGTTTTAACCCTTTCAGGATCCCCAGGCCCTCTCCCAGACTTGTTCTCAGGGTCGCCCAAATTTCAAAAAAAAAAAAAAAAAAAAAAATTTTTTTCTTATGAAAAGATAGAGAATCTTTTCCCAATCATAATAACACCAAAAGTATGAAATTTGATGGAAAACTTACGGAATTATGCTCTCGCGAAGTTAGCGGTCTCAACGATGTTGACACATCGGCGATTTTGCCCACTTTGAGCCCAATTTTCAGCCAATTCCTGTGTACTGGTCGACAAAAATCTTAACTATTTCACTAGAACTCCCTTTTTTCTATTGAATGAGTACAATAAAGCACCCATTTACTGATTTCAACTATCCAATACAGTGGTCAGAATTTAGCAATTTTGCCAATTTCACACAAATTTCAAAAGATGCCAATTTCCAAATAGGGTCCAGAATAAACAAGAAAGACATTCCTGGCACTAAAATAACATTTCCTCTGTTCATTAGTCATGTCTCCACTCCCCTCTTACATTCTTTTGCTTTCCACTTTGAATTTTTATTCTCACAAAAAATAGAAGATTTACTGTTATGCAGACTACTGCATTAGTATAGAAATGGTATAAATAATATCAGCGCACTTGTGAAAGAATATTAGACTATCCAGTTGACGTGTATTGGACGCTTAGCATGATTTGTTTACTTTTTAACTTTGGTAAAAATCGAACATTTCTGCTACTTTGAGCTCAATTTCAAGGTACTTTTCATTGTAAAACCAGTCAAAATCATCTCAATTTCTGTAATATGTCTTCCATTCTATAAAATGAGACCAGGAAAACTAGAATAAACAATAAATACCATACGAAAATACAGTGCAAAGTCGCTGTTTTAATCCAAAAACACGGTCAAAGTTTTTTTTTTCTCATTACACACTGTGTGCTGCAGGATTTTTTTATACTGCGCACACTGACCACATAGACCCATTCTTTCATATGAAGGCCTACCAGCTTTCCCTTACGAGATTTGAGGGCGCTAGAATTTAGGCCTACTAGTACGTCCCAAAAAACCCCGGTGCGTAAGCCGCACTCGTACGTCCGAAACCCTGAAAGGGTTAATGTCTGCTGTTTGTTTCAGGCATCATGGGTCAGAGAAAAAAAATTCTCATCACTTACTCTCGCTTCATTTCCAGAAAGAGCAAATTTTTGCCATTCAGTATCTACCTAGTGTTGTATAATAAAATTTAGACAAGTAGTCCTTTTCCATTTTCTTGTAAGAACCATAATTGTACTTTAATAACTGCAGGTTTTAAACATTATCAACATGTCAGTTTCTGCTTTAAGTAATTTGTCAGTAATTATCATGTATCAGAGTTTAGTATGTATCCACCTTGGTGAAAAGTGAGAGGGAAATAAAGGACTTTAATCTTGAGAGAATATTACACTCTTTATCTATTATACAAATCTTCTTTCTTTCAACACACCAGCCGTAACCCACCAAGGCAGGGTGGCCCTAAAAGAAAAACGAGAGTTTCTGTTTTAAATTTAGTAAATTTATACAGGAGAAGGGGTTACTAGCCCCTGCCCCGGCATTTAGCGCCCCCTTACGACAGCATGGCTTAGGAAAAAATTCTGTTTCACTTCCCCTAGGATAAGGAAATAAACAA
>NC_069488.1:19119094-19139626 GCF_026875155.1 Cherax quadricarinatus | reverse complement strand
TGAGGCTACCTGAGGGATTATGCCAGTTGAGGAATCCTTTGTGGCTTTGGGAAAGTCCTTGGGGTTGGAGGTAGTGGGGGGGATGTGGAAGAGTTGGTGGAGGAGGACAATGAAGAACTAACCACTGATGAGCTGATAGATCAACTTCAACAGCAAGAGGCCACACCTAGGAAACTGGTTCAGAGGAGGGGAGAGAGAAATTGAAGTTGCTACTACAAAGATTAAGGAAATCTGTGCAAAGTGGCTTGAAGTGCAAACCTTCATGGATTAAAATCATCCTCACACAGCTATTGCAAGCCGTGCTGGTGACTATTACACTGACATGTTGTGAAAACACTTTAGGGAAGTCATAAAGGAACGAGAGGTACAGGCCACTATGGACAGATATTTGTGCGAAAGAAGTCCAGTGACTGAAGCTGGTCTAGTGGCATTAAAAGAAGAAGGGAAGTAACCCCAGAAAAGGACTCGACACCTCAAGTCTTAATGGAAGGGGATTCCCCTTCTAAACACTAACACTCTCGCTCCCCTCCTCCCATCCCATCAATCATCACCAGATCTTCAATAAAAGTAAGTGTCATGTAATTGTGCATGCCTTTTTCAGTTTGTGTGTATTAAAATTAACATTTCATGTGGTAAAAATTTTTTTTTCATACTTTTGGGTGTCTTGCACGGATTAATTTGATTTCCATTATTTCTTATGGGGAAAATTCATTTACATACCGATCATTTCGCATAACAATGAGCCCTCTTGCACGGATTAAAGTCGCTATGCGGGGGTCCACTGTACGTCAGAAACACTGAAACGGTTAAACTGTCCAAACGCAGATCTACGTTCACGTGCGTAGCGCTCCGACCTTGATTTTCCCCATTTGAAAGCATGTAAAAAAACACACTGATCTACGTTCTGAGCCCCCCACACGTAGACGTAGACCTACGTTTGAACAGTTTAAGGGTTAAATATGCAATTCAATTGTTTAAGTTAGAGATTTTCACTGAAAGGACCTTGACCAGGGATGGGGATGATACCAAAATGTTTTGCCAATACCTATGCATTTTAAGGCCAATACTTATACCATCAAAAATTAACCAATAATTGATACTGATACTTTGGTACAACACCCTAATCCTGACAAATTAGAAGCATAATTTTGAAGCAGGATCTGGAGAAGCTGACATCTCATTATCACTCTAATAAGTACTACAGGGTCAAACAGATTCCAAGATGCAATACAGAATACATAAGAAACTCCACAGCTGCCAATACTGCATCCTAATCCAGAGAGCCACGGCCATCACCTCAGCTCAGCTTCCTCACATCAACCCTCTCAACACACTTCCATTTCAAGTACAACTGCCAGAATGTAAGATTAGTTTTACAGTGGACCCCCAAGTTTCGTCGGCATCAACTTTCGTGAAATCTGACTTTCGGCAGGTTTTTTTTCGGCAAAATTTAGCCCTCCCGGTTCGTGATTGGACTCGTGATTCAGCGACCGTCCGGTACCCATCGCCCATCACTGCGCACACAAGCCAGTCTCCCACACCATTCACACTCAGTGTGCCATTGTTTACGCACGTGACCATCACCCCGCAGGTTATACAATACATTTCATAATAATCCATTGTTTTTTGTGCTTCCAACTGCTAAGTAAGTCACCATGGGCCCAAGGAAAGCTAGTGCAAGCCTTTGGTAAAGAAGCGAGGAACACGATCAAATTCAAGAAGGCAATCATTGAAAAGTATGAGAGCGGAGTGCATGTTACAGAACTTGCCACGATGTGTGGCAAACCCCATTCAACCATCACTTGATTGTGGTGAAGGGAAAGGATATAAAGTGTGCTGTTGTTGCAAAAGGGGTAGATATGCTGACAAATAAGATATCGCAAATCCTCGAAAAGTGGAAAGGTTATTGTTGGTGTGGATTACCCAAAAACAGTTAGCAGGAGATAGTATTTGCAGTCGATAATATGTGAAAAGACAAGGCAGTTGCATGACGATCTCGTAAAGAAAAATGCCTGCAACAAGTGGTGATGCTTGTGGTATTTAAGGCCAGCAAAGGTTGGTTTGAGAGATTTAAGAACCGTAGTGGCATTCACTGTGTGATAAGGCATGGTGAGGCTGCCAGTTCTGACAAAAAAGCAGCTGAGAAGTTTGTACAGGAGTTTAAGGAGTGCGTAGACACTGGGAATTCAAACCCCAACAAGTGTTTGTGATGAAACAGGCCTCTTTGGAAGAAAATGCCAAAGAGGACCTACATCACACAGGAGGAAACGGCACTCCCAGGACACAAGCCTATGAAGAATAGGCTTACTCCCTTGTTTTGTAGTAATGCTAGTGGGGATTGCAAAGTGAAGCCTTTACTTGTGTATCACTGAAAATCCCAATGTGTTCAAGAAAAACAGTGTCGCCAAGATGTAATTTGTGTGTGATGTGGAAGGCTAACAATAAGGCATGGGTCACAAGGGAAATTTTCCTAGACTGGTTTAGTAAGTGTTTGGCCCCAGTGTGAAGAAATAACCTCCTGGAAAATAAATTGCCACTCAAGTGCTCCCTGGTAATGGACAATGCTCCTGCTCATCCTCCCGACTTGGAAGAGCAAATAGTGGAGGAGTTTAGTTTCATCACGGTGAAGTTCTTGCCCCCTAATACAAATCCTATCATCCAGCCATGGACAGCAGGTCATTTCAAACTAGAAAAAACTGTACACCAAAGCAGTGTTTCAAAAGTGTTTTTGAAGTGACCTCAGACACTGAAATGACCCTAAGAGCTCTGGAAAGATCACTTCAATATCCTCACTTGCATAAACCTTATAGGTAAGGCTTGGGAAGGAGTGACTTGCAGAACTTTGAATTCTGCTGGAGAAAATTGTGGCCAGAATGTGTACAAGAGAGGGATTTTGAAGGGTTTGGGGCTGATCCTAAGGAGCCTATGCCAGTTGTGAAATCTATTGTGGCATTGAGGAAGTCCCTGGGGTGGAGGTGAGTAGCGAGGATGTGGAAGAGTTGGTGGAGGACCACAGGGAAGAGCTAACCATTGAAGAGCTGCAAGAGCTTCATCTGCAACAGCAAGAGATCACAGCTCAGGAAATTGCTGCAGAGGAGGGAGAGAGATGGAGGAAGGTGCCTTCTTCAAAGATTAAGGACATTTGTGCGAAGTGGACTGAAGTGCAAACATTTATGGATGAACTTCACTCTAACAAAGCTGTTGCAGGCGTATTGGCAACATGTACAGTGACAGTGTTGTGTGTCCCACTTCAGACAAATCTTAAAGAAACGCCAGAAACAGAGCTCTCTGGACAGATATTTGTGCGACAGGGGTCCAGTGACTCGAGTTGTTCCCAGTGTCTTTAAAAAACGAAGAAGGGAAGTAACCCAGATAAGGGACTTGGTACACTGAAGTCCTAATGGAAGGAGATTCTCCTTCCAAACAATGGTGTACACCTTCCTCTATCCTCTCTTCCCATCTTCCATCCACCAGAGTCTTCAGTAAAGGTAAGTGTAATATTATTTTATATATGTATGTACTTGATTTCTCATTGTTTTCAGTATGTAAATCTTTATTAATTTTAAAAAAAAAAAATTATTTTAATATTTTTGGGTGTCTGGAATGGATTAATTTTATTCCATTATTTCTTATGGGGAAAATGGTTTCGCCATTCGGCAATTTCGACATTCGGCAGACTCTCTGGAACAGATTAATCTCAAGGGTCCACTGTGCTGTAGTATTTGTACATAGTTGGTAAATTTAAAGGTACATTATCTGGAATGTACCTTATTTTCTCCACACTTATAATGCATTTTACATTACAGGATGTTTTCAGAACGTATCACCCACATTATATGAGGGCTTACTGTCTTTAAACAATTATTATAAGTAAAATCCTAGAGCTATGTGATCACATGGTTATTACAAATGGTATAGATCGCCTCAAACACTAAAGCTGTTAAACACTATGAGAAGTTATGGCCACAACAAATTTAATACTGTCCCAACAGATTTTTATCCCAATGTTTTTTGAATTATCTAAGTCAAGGATTTGTCTGTGGCCAAAAGGATCCTGGCCCCAATGCTTTCATTTTTAAGGTATTTAACTGTACAAGCATTACTTTTGTTGTAAAATTTTCCTCAATAAATATTCTAATCACTTCCTACACACTACTCTTATATGCAGTCTTAAGACTATACAATTTTGTTTAGATATACAGCAGTTACAGAATCAGTTAACTTCTATCAATGTAAATTTCAAATTTTCGCATTCTTACACAGACTATTTAAAAAGTGACAACATTACTGTACTGGAAGAGGTCTCTCTTGGATCGATGCATGCTGACAATAGGCAAGTGTGGGCGATAAAAGGAGAAATCAGAATGGGGACCAGTCACAATTGGCGCTCCCAGAGGGTCAGTGTTGCACCCTTGTTGCTCAAATTTACATAAACCACCTAGGTGAGGGAATAAACAGTGACAAGTCAGTCTGCTAACACAAAAATAGGCCGACATAAATGAGGGAAACAAAGGAAACTTCAGGATGACCTGGATGCATTGAATGGGTACAGAAGGGAATGAGAACCCAATGTGGATATATGAAGTGTCAGAGTCCTGGGGTAAAAAACTACTATGCTGTACTACAAACTGTTACTACGAACCCCAAACAAGTGTAATACCCCCACTAATAAATAACCTAAAACTAAAAGATATAAAGGGGTGTTTTTTGGCTCCCACCAAGGCTCTTCAGTAGAGGAAAAAAATTCAAAACCTCATCTTTTTCCTTTTCTCCGTGTTGGTTCATACCAATGCAGGGCCATGTAAAACCCAAATTTTAAAAATTATGTATACAATTCTAGATAGCATAAATTGAACCCAATGTACGTAATATGTATAATGTTTTCAGTAAGTGTAAAAAAGGTTAGCTTCTTAAAAAAAAATTTAAATCATAATGAGATATAGTAATCCTTAAAAATTTGCAGGGGACATTTCCCTAATAGGTCCCAGAAAATCTACAACTGCAATTGCACACTATTGACATAAATACAACTGTTCTTTTTTTTCATTCGGCTTATCTAGTCACAGAGGCCATAATTCTCCAGAATCTCTAATCTTTTTAAAATTTGACAAAGAAAACAAAAATTTAAGACAAAAATCTTAATCATTGCAAATCAAATGAACAAATGTTTATCAAAAAACTGACTAATAAAGGAAAATGGCCACAAGAAAAATTTGGAATTTCTTGACATTTATTAAATGCCATACAGCACTGCACATGCACTAAATCGTCATACATTACAAAAATTAATCCAAAATTACCACAATTTAATAAAAATTTTTTAAAAGGTCAGTAGGCTGTCAACCAAGAGAAAAACCACTCTACGTTGTGGGAAATCAATTTAGGACATTTCGAAAAAACTATGCTGTAACTAGTTGAAGTAGGGCATACTAAAAGTGTTTATAACACAAAAAGAAACTTTTCTAGCAAATTTTTTCACATGATGGGGATTTATCGAGAAATACACAGCAAAGTGTGGGGTCCGAGACAGGGAGGAGTCGGCTGGGAAAGGGTGAAGTTAAGTTTTCCCTATCCATTGGGGGTTTTGGTCTGTCAGGCAATGTGGAGGTGGGTGGGAGTCAGGTCACTCGGGTGTAGGTAGGGGAAATCAAGTAAAGGTTCCATGTGACCTGGATCTTGGGTTGGGTCCCGTATTTGCTTTTGTTTCATAATACTTTACTAAGGGGGTTAGCTAAAATTTATTTGCTTTGTGAGAAACCAAGTAGTTAAATGAACAGGTCTAAATCAAATAGTGGTGAGAAAGCACTTCAATGCAGCAATATCTTCAAGCATTATAACCCAAAAAATTCCCAAGTAGTGTGCAGACCACTACATAACTAAATCACTCCCCACCTCTCTCTCCCAATCTAACCCCCCCCTCCCTTTTCCTTACTCCCCCCCTTTCCCTTCTTCACTCCCCTTTCCCTCCCCCTGCTCTTTACCCATCCCCCACTATCTGCTCTCACCCCCCCACTAACTTTTTGTGATTTCCCACAGATGTTGAAGCCCAGCCTGCAGTCGCTCTTACTAACATCTACTTCCCTCTTGGGAAAACGCCCTGCCCAAACATGTTCTAGCCTTACTGTACTTGCGCTGGGCATACAATCTGTCAGTCAAGTAAAAGCATTTGAACTTGCTGACACAGATCTGTGAACTACGGGTATGGGGTATTTGTCCACAACCAGAGTGTCATTGATGCAGTAAACTATATCTGGTTACAGGTTTTTTTTATCAGTGTCAAACAGTGTCACAATGTAGAACCCCGTCTGCTGCCTGGGGTAGAATTTTCCCCCATAAATAATAAGAAAATAAATTAATCCATTCCAGCCCCCAAATGCAATATAAAAATTTTTATTAAAAATATACTAACTCTGCATAAAACAAAAAAGGAAACAAAAAACATAACAAAATCTGTACAATAAATAAATATTAAACGCTTTTATATCCCCAGAGGAGAGAAAGGCATATGGAAGCAGGAGTGGAAGAGAGAGGGGTATGTTATATTGGGAAGGGAGTCACCTTTTTTTTTGTCTTTGGGTTTTTTTCTTTGTTTTTTTCATCCTAACACTTATTCTGGTCACGGGTTTCTTGGCCACTAAAAACCTGTCCAAAAGGGTTTTGTTTCGGCTTTTTTAACATCATCATTTATGTTAAAGATGATGGCCACTGCTTTGTTGGAAGTAATTTCACAAAACCCCTGCACTTCACACCATTTAGCACACTTTTCCCTTGACAAGTGCTGGGCACATCTCCCTTCCCTCTTCCTCGATGACAGTTCCCCCGCTGCAACTTTGCTGCTCCTTTGAAGGTCTTAAAGTTCATCTGTGGGGGTTCAGTTTTGCCCCTCCACAAACCTTTAAGCCTCTTTTCACCAACATCTTTTCAACATCCACTTGCCGCACGGGCAGCCCCCCCATGCCTACCCCACACTATAAATTTCCATTTCTTAAAATTACAAACCAAACCTTACTGCCTCAATCAAACCCATACTGCCGACCCCTTTTGCCCCGTGCACATTCTGTAGCACGTGACCTGACCCGTTCATTGTTGCTAAAAACCAAAAAAGTGAAAAAAACCCCGGCTATTTTTTCTCAGTTTCCCTTTCGAAAAGATTTGTTCAAAATGCGGTCCAACCAAGTTCACGTAGGAAATTTTTAAAAATAAATACCTCTCTCCCTTGAGCAGGGTATCACACTGAATTTCCAAAAAAGAAAGCACAAGTGATTCCAAAGTGCTAATGACTATATCTAAAAAAGCATTAAAAAATTTAAATTTGGTAATTATTGTATATTAACGTAAGTACATAATTTACGCTAAAAGCAAAAAAAAATGAAAATAAAAGAATTTAAAAATCAAAATTTCCCCAGTAGATTTTTCCCTTATTTTAACCCCTTAATTTTGGCATATGAGAAATTAAAATTCCTGCTTTTTTCAACAAAATTTTTAAAAAAATAAATTCTTAAAGGGAAAAAGCGCATTTTTTAAAACCCCTTTTAGGGTTTTCGTCGTACTAGATCTTTCCTAGGGTTTTTTGACTATAATCTAAATTCTAGCGACCCCAAATTAGTGGGGAGAAAGCTGGAGGCCCTTTTATGAAAGAATGGGGTTTTGTGGTCATGGCCGTCTAAAAAAAAACCCGCAGACACATGATAATGAGAAAAAAAAAACTGACCTTTTTTTGGGGGGGAAAAAAAGCGAATTTGCACGTATTTTCGTAGGTATTTATTGTTTTATTCAGTTTTTTTGGGCTATTTTTTGAATGGAAGACATATTACAGAAATTGAGTGATTTTTATGGTTTTACAATGAAAGGTGCCTTGAAATTGACTCAAAGTAAGGGGAAAGTTCATTTTTACCAAACTTCAAAAGTAAACAAATCGTGCCAAGCGTGCAATACACGTCAAAATGGTAGTCTAATATTCTTTTAAAGAGCACCAATAATATTTTTACCATTTTTTACATAATGAGTATTGCATAACAGAAATCTTTTATTTTTTGTGAGAAAAAAAATTCAAAGGGAAAGCAAAAGAAATAAGAGGGGGCCCTTTAGACGGGTAATGATAGGGAAATTCATTTTTTTGCCAGGAATGTCTTTTTTTGTTATTCTGGACCCTATTCCGAAAATTTGGGATCTTTTTAAATTTTTTGTGAAATTGGCAAAATTTTTAAAAATTCTGACCACTTACGGGGAGTTTAATTTATAAATGGGTGGTTTTTCTTGCACCCTTCGAAAAAAAAAGGGTTTTTACGAAAATTATGTTTTTTTGCGACTGTACAGTGAAAATTTGGCCCAAAATGGGGTCAAAGGGGCAAAATCGCCGATCCGTAAACTCGCCGAGCCGCTAACTTTGCGAGAGCAAATTCCGAAGTTTTCTATCAAATTTTAAACTTTTGGTGTCGTTTGATCGGGGGAAAAAATTCTCTATCTTTTTCATAAGGGGAAAATAATTTTTTTTTTTTTTTAAATTTGGCGACCCTGAAAGGTTTCGGAGAGGGCCTGTGACCCTCAAAGGGTTTAAAAATAAGACTAAAAGAGTGAAAACTGATAAAATTTACAATTTTAGGGTGCTGAAATTTAAAAAAAAAAAAAAAAAACGGCAACGCTGCAACTTGGAAATTATTCAGCTGCCTTTCTTTCAAAAAATACAAAAAAGACCAGGGCAAACACCAGTGAATGAAGGGGTGGATAATATGAACTTTCAAACAAGGAAATACAGGGAAACCCTTTCTTCGATGCATCCATGTGCGATTTTTTTCCCGATCGAGCAGTTGCTCGGTCGTTTTTTTGCTTCCAGCGCAGGCAAAATTTTCGATGTGACAGGCCCAAGGGAAGTTTAATTGACACTGGTGAGGGGGGTTTGTTCTTGATCAAGGGAAATTAAACCCCGTTGTTTTGTTGGACTATTTATAAACTTGGGAATGTATAAAGAAAAAATGCTTCTTTAACGTACACCAAAAAAAGAAAGAAACGGGCCAAAATAACGGGTTCACTTCTCAGCCATTAGCCTCCCCCTTTGCGGTATATTTTGTATGGTTTTTTTATGTTGTATTCTCGTTTTATTTGGGCTCATGTGATAGAATGGGAAATTAGTATACAAAAAAAAAAAATATTTTAATTGGTTTTTACGATGAAAAGTACCTTGAAATTGAGTCAAAATAGCAGAAATGTTAGATTCTTTTGGGGAATCGTGGTAAATCATTAGGCAGCAGTGGCAGCAACATGAAGCAGCGTGGCAAAGTGTTTCTTAAAAGTGTAGTTAAATCATTCTTCTTTTTTTTTGGTTATCCTAGGTTTTCTACACATGTAGTCGGTGCGGGAAGGGCCACTGGGTGGGCCTATAAACCCCAACAATGGGTAATGTCACCCCCACTAACATACCTAATACATGTATTTTATTCATTCTAGGTTATATCTATTTTTATGTCAAAATTTAAAATTGTTTATTATGTCAATATATATTACAGAATTTGATAGATAAGTAAGCTGCGAGTGAATTAGGGAAATTATTAAAGTATTTCTCTGTCGGAAATTTCCACTGGAACAAAGTAATTCCATTTTAATTTTAATTAAACGAGGGAAAACTGACTCTGCAAACGAGCAAATCCCGTTGGAGCAAGGTACGGAATGGATTAAACTCCAAGTGAGTTCCCCTGTACAGGACTCCCCCCCCCCCCCCCTGTTTTTTTTGATTAAACCATTTTCCGAGTCTGCTGAATGACGAAAATCCAATGGCAAAACCATTTTCCCCTAAGAAATAATTAATCCGATTAATCTGTTTCAACACCCAAACGTATTAACCTTAACAAAAAATGTTTTTTTTTAAAGATTAAATAAAATATTTACATTTACCTTGGAGGAGATGCTGGCAGAGGTTTAGGTCAGAAATTTGCAATTTGGCCAATTTCACGAAATTTAAAAATATGACAATTTCAAAAAAAGGTCCAGAATGAACACTGCAAACATTCCTGGCTCTAAAATAACATTTTCTTTGTTCATCATTCACGTCTCCAGGCCCCTCTGAATTACTCTTGGTTTCTATTTTGAATTTTTATTCAAACAAAAAATAGATATTTACTGTTATGCAGACTACGCAATATTGTAATAATTGTATAAATAATGTCAACCCATTCATGACTGCATATCAGAATGGTAGTTGGACATTTTTTTGGACAATGACATCATGTGTTTACTTTTGAACTTCGGCAAAATCAAACATTTCCCTACTTTGAGTTCCATTCAAGGTTTTTTCATAGTAAAACCAATCAAAAATCACCTCCATTTCTATAATGTCTTTTCCATTTTTATCAAATGAGACCAAGAAAACGAGAAAAAAAACTATAAATACTATACGAAAATAGACCACAAAATCTGAAATTTTAATTAAAAAAAAAAAGGTTGGAGTTTTTTTTCCACTATGCACTCGTGCTGCAGGATTTTTTTTATATGGTACACACTGACCACACAAAACCCATTCCTCACATGTGGGCCTACCAGCTTTCTCCTGCTGATTTGAAGCCGCTAAAATTCATGAGTATACGTATATACGTAAAACATGGTGGCTCGTAAGACGTATATATATTACGACCAAAACAGTCAAAGAGTTAACAACAAATGCTATGGACACTACTTTTTATGCGATATTAAGTGTGTTTTCAAAGGTGTTTTAATACCTCAAGCATGGTGAAACTCACAGCCCAATATTGCCCCCACAAAATATAAAAATTTAAAACTGGAGCAAATAACTTTGTTTTATTTAACGCTTTGGCCATCTAACAAATAGTACGAGGAAAACTTGTATTACCAATTAAATCCTTCAGGATGTACACTGCTCAAACATGGAAATAAGTCACACTGTTTGACTATGTTGAATTATCAAAGGTTAATTATTCAGGTTAAAATATTTAGGTTCACAGAATATCCTGAATTGTACAGTGGTACCTTGACTTACGAGTTTAATTCGTTACATGGGACCGAACTCATTACTCAATTTGCTCATATATAAAATCAATTTTCCCATTTAAAGTAATTGAAATGTCATTAACCTGTTCCAGAGGAATTCCTGGCTCTCTGGAGGCATGCGAAAATACTTCAATATAACACTAATATCAACACTAATATGGCCAGTAAACGCCAAGTTTACTGTGCCAACTGTGGCGGCATATCTGAAGCTCGCTTGTAACTCGGATTTCGGCTCGTCTCAAAGCAATATGTACGATACTAAAGCAACAGGAGTGTAGCATTAACAGTGCAGCAAATAAGTTAAGCAATTAATCGATTGAATAAGGACAGACGAGACTGACTCTTCCATTGTTGTTGGAGGTATGTATATATGTAGGGTTACTGACTAACACCTTTGCCTCTGCTGCAGCCTTCACCATCATGTAAGGCTTATCTTTCCATGACCCTTATACACCCAACAACAAACATCACCACTCGTGACATTCTTATGCCATGTTTTATTCATTCTAGAGTATACAGTGGACCTCAACATTCGATACTAATCCGTTCCTGAGAGCTATCGAATGTCGAAAATATCGAAAGTCGAATTAATTTTCCCCATAAGAAATAATGGAAATCAAATTAATCCATGCAAGACACCCAAAAGTATGAAAAAAAAAATTTACCACATGAAATATTAAGTGTAATGCAATAGAATAATTACAATAACAATGACAATAGATTAATAATAGAATACAGTAATTGACACATACCTTTAATAAAGATCTGGTGATGATTGATGGGATGGGAGGAGGGGTGTGTGGGGATGGTGTTGGTGTTTAGAAGGGGAATCCCCTTCCATCAGGACTTGAACTGGCAGCTTCACCATGCCTTACCACACTGTGTATGCCACTACGATTCTTAAATCTTCCAAACCAACCTTAGCTGGCCTTAAATTCACTCGCATCACCACTAGTTGCAGGCAATTTCTTTACCAAATCATCATGCAACTGCCTAGCCTTTTCACAAATGATTACTTGAGAGTTGCTATCTCCTGCTATCTGTTTTTCATTTATCCACACCAATAACAGTCTCTCAACATCTTCTAACACTAGCGATCTCTGTTTTGAAAACAAAGTTGCACCTTTTGCAACAACAGCTTCCTTGATTGCTGTTTTCCTGCTCACTATAGTAGAGATGGTTGATTGGGGTTTAGTGTACAACCTGGCCAGCTCCGACACACGCACTCCACTTTCGTACTTTGCAATTATCTCTTTCTCATTTCAATAGTCATTAGCACCTTTTTTCTCAAAGGGTTGGCACTAGAAGCTTTCTTGGGGCCCATGGTTACTTATTTTGCAGAAACAAATACCAAAAAAAGTGATAATATGGAATGTACCGAATGTATCCTTAGATGCGTGCACAATGGCTGGCTTGTAAACAATGGCACACACGGGGCAGTTCAGGCCACACGTGGACCCGTCTGTACGAATCGTATCGAATGTCGGGTTTTCCATTGAATGTTGAGGCAAAATTTTTGCGTTAAAATGTATCGAATGTCGGATTTATCGAATGTCGATGCCATCGAATGTCGGGGGTCCCACTTATATCATGTTTCTATGTCGTTAATATTGTTTATTATGTCATATTAGATGAATTGTGCTAGATAAATAAGCCGTAGAGCTGATATTACTGTCATACTGAAGGGCTATCTTGTCCTGTCTCCCAAAAATTCCTAACATACGCCAGAAACAGACCTCCCTGGAACACTTTTTTGAGCGACAGGGGTCCAGTAACTCTCAAGCTGTCCTAGTGCATTAAAAAAACAAAGGAGGGAAGTAACCCAGGATAAGGATTGCTACCTGAAGTCTTTATGGAAGGGGATTCTCCATCCTCTCCCCTCCTCCCATCTTCCATACATCACCATGTCTTCAGCAAAGGTAAGTGTGATATTATTGTTTTATTCTTCATGTATCATTGTTTTCAGTGCAGGTAAATGTATATCATGTAGAAACATTTTTTTTAGTACTTTAGGATGTTTGAAACGGATTAATTGGATTTCCATTATTTCTTATGAGGAAAATGAATTTGGAAATAGTCAAATTCAGCTTTAGTCACCACACTGGAATGGACTAATTACGATAACCGAGGGTCCACTGTACTAGTTAGACAGTGTTACCCACACGATGCACTGCGTGGATCTGCCTGGTTTTAGATTCTTTACAAAGGCATGAAGAGGTTGAAGGAGGTCCAACCACTTGTGTTGAGGTCAAAAATATTGGTGGGTGGCAAATTTGAAGGCAGGAAAAATAGTGTGCACTTGTATGCTGGAGACAGATGTTACCTGCATACTAGAATGTTGGACACAATTATACCTTTGACTGTCGCAACCCCAATCCTGAGGTGTCTCCTGGTGTCGCAAAATTTCAAAAAAAAAAATTTTTTTTTCTTATGAAATGATAGAGAATCTTTTCCCGATTGTAAAGACACCAAAAAAACGAAATTTGATGGAAAACTGACGGAATTACGCTCTCGCGAAGTTAGCGACCTCGGCGATATTTACAAATCGGCTATTTCGCCCACTTTGAGCCCTATTTTCGACTAATTCCATTATTCCAGTCAACCAAACTCATAGCTATTTCTTCAGAACTACATTTTTTTCCATCGATGAGTACAAGAAACTGCCCATTTACCGATTTCAACTACCCAATAACACAGTCAGAAAATTTGCAATTTGGCCAATTTCACGAAAATTAAAAAATACGACAATTTCAAAATAAGGACCAGAATGATAATGCAGACATTCCTGGCTCTAAATAACATTTTCTTTGTTCATCAGTCATGTCTCCAGCCCCTGTGATATTACTCTTGCTTTTTATTTTGAAATTTTATTCAAACAAAAAATAGAAGTTTTACTGTTATGCAGACTACTGCAATACTGTAATAATTGTAAAAAATTATATCAACCCATTCATGACTGCATATTAGAATGGCTATTTGGACATTTATTGGACAATGACATCATTTGTTTACTTTTGAACATCGGCAAAAATCAAACATTTCCCGTACTTTGTGCTCCATTTCCAGGTTCTTTTTAGAGTAAAATTAATCAAAATCTATCCATTCTATCAAATGAGACCAAGAAAACGAGAATACAACACAAATACTATACGAAGTAGACCACAAAGTCGGCATTTTAATTAAAAAAAAAAAAACGGTTGGAGTTTTTTTTTTCTCTATGCACTGCGTGCTCCAGGATTTTTTTTATATGGTGCACCACTGACCACAAAGACCCATTCTCTCACAGGGTGGGCTACCAGCTTTCTCCTGCCTGATTTGAAGCCGCTAGAATTTATGAGTATATATACGTCACAAACGGAAACCTCGTAAACGTATATATATATGGCCGCGACAGTCAAAGGGTTAAGGTGGTTAAGTGTTATATTGAGAGTTCACAATTTCTTTTATTTTGTAAGTTCTCACTATCCACTGTCATTCCTCTGGCCTTCTTGGCATCAGTCTTAAGTGTTTTTTTTTAAATGACAGTGACTGTGTCAAAGTCTTTTATATGTTCCTTCAAGCATAACAGCAAACATTCCTACAGAATCACCATCTGTACTGCATTTCATGGAAAATACACAAGTACATACCTTCAAAATCAACAAACTTTACATACTATTCACACGAATCCATAAAAATCAGCATTTCATCAAAATTTGAATATTTACAGGGATTACAGTACTGTACAGCTACAGTATCTGAACTTGATAGATCATTTAGATTACATTATGGTACCTTTTCCAGTCTCCATATTACAACATAAATTTGCATGAAAATATACAGAATGACAAACTAATCCCTTCTACAGTATCAAAATCTTTCCCTAAGAAAATTAAAAATTTTTTTTTTCTTGGGAAACAAAGGAAAAAGGGAGCAAAATCGCAACCTGGAGATGGAAGCACAGTGCCTGCACTCGAAGGAGGGGGTTAATGTTGCGTTTAAAACTGTAGGAAAAGCCCCCTTTTGGGAAAAGACAGTGATGGAGTGAAGGGGTGAAAGTTTTCTTTTTGGGGGCCACCCTGCCTTGGGGTGGATGGGCCAGTGTGAAATAAAATAAAAAAAAATACACGTACCTGTATAAAAATGAAAGGGAAATAAAAGGAATACAAGTAAAAACGAAAAGAAAACTCTAAAAAAGGGTTTTTAAAATGGACATGTCATTTTAGGGGGACAATGGAGGCCTGGTTTAGAAATAGAACTATAAATTTTAAATGAACAAACAGTGAAGACAAATACTAAAGTAAACACAGTTTTTTAAAAAAATTTAAAATAAAATAGCTCATTAATAATACACCAGGTGTGTGTTCTACAATCCAAATCTTTCAGGTGAAGGTTTTTAGAAAGTTTAATTCAAGCCCTAAAACATAAAAGTAGTGGATCCAAATGAAACACTGAAAAGCCAACCAAACCTTCCCAAAAATTACCAAAATCGTTGGCACCTTCCGTCGGGGACTGGGACGGGGCTTGACCCTTGCAACATCCAGGTGACCGGAAGTGGTAAAAACCCACCCCAAAATGCTCCCCCCGCTGCCAAGCAAGCTGAAACACGACAAAATGGTCCTGTGAATCCTACAATTCACAAGGCATCAATCCCTGACCCACGTTCCAAAGAAACAGGGGGACCACCCCAAAAGAAAATCACAAGTACGATTAGGAGGGGACGACAACTTTTTTTTTTTCTTTTGCAGTATTTTTTCTCAGTTTTTGGAAAAATACCAATACCATAAAAATTACCAATACCCCCAAACGGCACAGATTACATAAAAATTAAAGATACCCAGATATGATACTTTGGCCATCCCTAATACAGAGGAAATAGCCTTCCCCAAACCCAAACTTCTCCCCTCAATAGCCTAAAGGTAGACAGTCCCCCCCTCCATTTACTCTAACCTATGGAACTGACCGGCCTCAACCCCCTACAAAATGCCCAATGGCTTTAAAAAGTACCAAGAAACTCAGCCTAAAAATTTTTGTCAGAGCCAACAACTGAAAATACGTGTATGAATGAAAACATGCACCCCTTAAATAAGATTTGTTTAAAATTTTTTTAACCCCAAGGGAGTTAGCCCCCCAGGATAACCCCAAGAAAGTCAATGCTCGTAAAGGGACTGTCTTTTTACTTTGGGGGGCCTTCAGTCTTGCCCCCCAGGATTAAACCCTACACCAGTTGATAAACCCCAGGTACTTCTGCTAGAAAACAGGAAGAGCGGGTTTAAAAGGGAAACAGCCATTATTTCCACCTAGCCCAGGTTTACATCCTTACAATTTTAAAAACCCCCTTGAGCAAAAATAAAAACACAAAACGTTGTGACCAAAAAAAAAACTAGCAAAACTTTGCTGACCAAAAAGCTTTTCAAGGCAAGGTTATAACCCTTAAACTGCCCAAAATGTAGAATACGTTAAAGTGCGCAGCACCCGAATTTCTTTTTACATGTTTTATGTAAAAAAAAAAACGATCTACTTTGGGAGCCTACGTACGTAAACTAGATTTTGTTTGGACATTTTTAAGGGTTTTTAAAAACCCAAGTAAACATGCAAAAACATCGAACTGACAGCAGAATGAATGTGTGAACATCTACTTTTTCAAAAAAAGACTAAAGCAACACAACTTGAAAAAAAAAAAAGACTTTACTCTATCCTGAAGGGACAAGATTAAATGAAAAATGGAAAAATTACAGCAAAAACTAGCTGATGCTGTTATAATATAATTTTGCTCCCCACATACTTTTAATTAGGTAGTGGGTTGGTAGACGCAACCACCCGGGGAAGACTCCCGTCCTCCCGTGACTGTGAAACAAAAACCTGTAATTGTTTTGCATGATGGTAGGATTGCTGGTTTCTTTTTCTTTTCTCATAAACCGCTAAGAAACAGGGATATCTTGCTACCCCTACTAACCTTTGGGGTCACATTTCACAGAAAACGACTGCATATATATATATACATACATCGGTTTTTCTCCTTTTTTAAATAGTCTTGTTTTTTTTTTATTTTTTTTAATTGTCCAGGGGGAATGGAAAAAAATTTTTCCCTCCGTAAGCCATGCTGTCGTATGAGGCGACTAAAAAAGCCGGGAGCAATGGGCTAGTAACCCTTCTCCTGTATCAATTACTAAAAAGAGAAGAAAAAAACTTATAAACTGGGTTGCTTTAAAAGTGCGGGATGTAGTGCGGATGACAAAAAAGATGAATTCGAGTTATGAAGGAAAAGAAGTTGGATTCCTGGCCCTAAGCAAAAAAAGCTGAAGGGTAGGAGAGTTTCAGTGGGGGGGGAAAAAAATGGGATTAATCTGGAGTATCTGAAGAGTTAGAGCAAAGGGGAAGGGGGAGCAGTAATGTTTAAAAGATCAGTTTAGGGAAGGAAAAAAAGAATATGAAAGTGTAAATTCAAAAATTTTTGGATTAAAGTAAAAGGGTTGGGTGCGAGAAGGGGGCATAATAACGTGTATCACTGGAGAAGAGGAATGCAGAGGAGGAGAAGATTTTGGGGGATTTAAGTGAATGTATAGGGGCCTTTGAACCAAGTGGAGAGTAATTGTGGGAGGGGGCTTGAATGTAAAGTAGGGGAAACTTTTTGGAGGGTGTGGTAGGTAAATTTGGGGTGCCAGGTGTAAATGATAATGGGGCCCTTTGATTTAACTTTGTATAGAAAGGGGTTTAGTTATGGTAATACATATTTTAAAAAAAGAGGGGTAAAAAGTATACACTATGAGTAGGGCGAAATGACAGTGTTTGTTGGATTATTATTTGGGAGATAAAAAACTGTTGAGTAGACTTCAGGATGACATGTTTTTAGAGGGGCCCAAAAAATATCAGATCACTTTCTAGTTGTAGTACATGAAGGGAAAAGGTAGATGGATACAAGGGGAAAAAAGCACAGGGAAGAGAGAGTGAAGGTTTTTAAACAAAGAGGAGGCGTTAGGGTAAAATATAAACAGCTATTGAGGATAGATGGGCTAATGAAGATAGCAAGGGGTTTTGAAGAGGTAGGGGGAGGTTTTAAAAATGAGTTTAAGTGTTCAGCAGAAGTTTGTGGGTTTCAGGAAAGTGGGTGCGGAAGGGGAAAGGAGCGATTGGTGGAATGATGATGTAAAAAGAGTGTAAGGGAGAAAAAAATTAGCATATGAGAATTTTTACAAAGTAAAGTGATGCAAGGGGAAGAGATATGGAAAAAAGAGAGAGGGTTTAAAAGGGGTGGGGAAACAATGTAAAAAAGAAGCAAATGAGAGAGTGGGTGAGATGTTATCAACAAATTTTTTTGAAAATAAGAAAAAATTTTGGATGAGATTAACAAGTTAAGAAAGCCTAGAGAAAAAATGGGTTTTTAGTTAAAAATAGGAGGGGAGTTTTTAAAGGAGAGTTAGAGGTATTGGGAAGATGGAAGGAATTTTTGAGGAAAGTTTAAAAGTTTTTGAAGATAGGGGGGCTGTGATTTCGGTAAGGCAAGGGGAATAACCTTTAGGAGTGGGAAGAGCCAGTTGTGAGTGTGGGGAAGTTTTTGAGGCAGTGGTAAAATGAAAGGGGGGAAGGCAGCCGGGATTGATGGGTAAAATAGAAATGTTAAAAACAGGGGGGGGATATGTTTTGGAGGGTTTGGGCAATTTTTTAATAAATGTATGGAAAGGGAAAGGGACCCAGGGATTGGGAGAGAGATGCATAGTTCCTTTGATAAAAGGGAAAGGGGATAAAAGAAGTGCAAAAAATTTTAGGGGGATAAGTCTTTGAGGTGTTTCCTTTAAATGTATGGTAAGTTTTAATTGAAAGAATTAAAAGTAAGACGGGGAAAGGATACAGATAAAAAGGAGGCTTTAGGAAAGGTAGGGGGGGTTGTGGACCAGGTGTTTACGGAAACAATTTTAAATGAACAGTATTTTGATAAGGTAAAGAGGTCTTTGTGGCATTTTTGGATTTGGAAAAGGCGTTGCAGGGTGGATGGGGGGCAATGTGGAGATGTTGCAAATTTATGTGTAGGGGTAGGTTACGAAAGCATGAAGGTTTTTAGAGGATAGGGGGCTCAAGTTAGAGTATTGGAAAGGGGAAATTTTTTCCCAAAAAGTGGGATTTAGAAAAGGGATGTGTGATTCACCGGGGTTGTTTAATATATTATAGGGGGGTTGTAAAAAGAGTAAATGCGGGGGTCTTGGCGGAGGCGGGGATTAAAAGATAAAGAATCACACACAAAGTGGATTTCACAGCTCTCTTTGCTGATGAACTGTGCTTTTGGGGAATTCTGAAGAGATTTGCAGAGATGGTGGATGAATTGGTAGGGGTGCAAAAGAAAAAAATTAAAGGTGAATACGGGAAAAGGTAAGGTTATAATAAAAAAAAAAGTTAGGTGATGAAAGATTGAATACAATTGGGGAGAGAGTAGGGAGGAGGTGAACGATTCAATTTTGGGGGATGGACGTGTCAGCGGGGGGGTCTAAAAAAGATGAGGTAAATCATAGAATTGATGGGGGAAAAAAAAAGAGTGGTGGTGCACTTAGGAGTCTGTGGAGACAAAAAAACTTTGTCCCTTTGGGGGCAAAGAGGGGGAAAGTATGAAGAAGTTTTTTACCCAAAGCTCTTATTGGTGTAAGCGGGGGGGGATAATGTTTCAGCGGGAAAGGTGGAGGGAGTGAGATGTCATGCTGAGGGAAGTGTGGTGGGAAAAATAATGCAGAGAATTCGTAGTTTGGAAATTAGGGGGGGAGGTGCGGGGGAACCAAAACTGTTGTCCAGAGGGGTGAGGAAGGGTTTTTGAGGGGGTTCGGGCTTAGAGAGAAAGGAGCGAAACAGAATGACTTCAAGAGTGTATCAGTCTGTAGGGAAGGAAGGCGGGGGGGGGGTCGGCCTAGGAAGGGTTGGGGGGAGGGGGGAAAGGAGGGTTTTGTTGCGAGGGGCTTTGGCTTTCCGCAGGGATGCTTGAGCGTGTTTTTATAGGGGGTGAATGGGCAAATGGTTTTTTAAAACTTGACGGCTTTGGGTGTGAGCAAAGTAACATTTTTGAAGGGGTTCAGGGGGAAACCGGCAGGGCCCGGGCTTGATCCCGGGAGATGGGAAGTACAGTGCCTGCATCGAAAGGGGGGGTGTTAATTTTGCAGTTTAAAACTGTAGTGTAAAACACCCTTCGGCAAGACAGTGATGGAGTGAATTGGTGAAAGTTTTTCTTTTTCGGGCCACCCTGCCTTGGTGGGAATCGCCGGTGTGATAAAAAAAAAAATAAAAAAATAATAATATAAATTTAAATGCAGCAATACGCGGTCAACAAGAAGGTAAACCAGTATTAAAGCCCCTTCAATGGAAAACACCTCATTCTATCCATAAAACATGACTTTGTAAAAGAATGTCTCAAAAAAACATGTCTGGCTCTTTCATTCAGGCTGAGACATCTTAATGATGAAAGACTTTTTTCCATGTGATAAACAAATATTATAAAAAACGCCAAAGGCTCCATTCACTATTTCAAATAGTTAGTGAACCTAAAAAATCCTCAATGAACCGACCTCAAACTCCCAT
>NC_069488.1:19093956-19118594 GCF_026875155.1 Cherax quadricarinatus | reverse complement strand
ACAAAGAAAACAATGAGACATGCACAATAAATACATAAATACTAAAATGACACTTACCTTTATTGAAGAGTATTGATGAGTGATAAGACACTGTTTTTCTTGAACACACTGGGGTTTTCAGAGTGATACATGAGTAAAGGCTTTACTTTGCAATCCCCACTAGCATTACAACAAAACATGAGAGTTAGCCTGTCTTTCATAGGCTTGTGTCCTGGGAGTGCCTTTTCCTCCTGGGTAATGTAGGTCCTTTTTGGCATTTTCTTCCAGAACAGGCCTGTTTCGTCACAATTGAACACTGGTTGAGGTTGGAATTTTTCAGCTTTGCCATGCCTTATCACACTGTGTATGCCACTATGATTCTTAAATCGCTTAACCCAACCTTTGCTGGCCTTAAATTCACCAACATGAGCACTAGTTCCAGGCATTTTTTCCTGTTCACCTGGGTGTTAGTCGACTGGTGTGGGTCTCATCCTGGGGGACATGATTAAGGATTCCAGTGGAAATAAATTAGACAGTCCTCGATGATGCACTGACTTTCTTGGGTTATCCTGGGTGGCTAACCCTCTGGGGTTAATTGTTTCTCGTTAAGCCACACCAACAACACTCTCCATATCTTCAAGTAGTACAACTGACGGTGGTGCAGCAGCAGCTGATGGTGGTGCAGCAACAGCTGATGGAGGTGCAGCAGCAGCAGCTGAGCTGATCGTGGTACAACAGCAGCTGATCATGGTACAGCAGCAGCTGATGGTGGTACAGCAGCAGCTGATAGTGGTGCAGCAGCAGCTGATGGTGGTGCAGCAACAGCAGCAGCTGACCGTTGTACAGCAGCAGCTGACGGTGCAGCAACAGCTGACTGTAGTACGATAGTGTATTTCGATAGTATTTCTCACCCTTTTTACCACAGGGTTGGCACTAGAAGCTTTCTTTGGGCCCATGGTGGCTTATTTAGCAGTTACAAGCACTAAAAACAATGAAATAATACAAAATATATCACATGTATGCATGGAACCGTCCACCCTGTCTTTTAAACAGTGGCACACTAGCTTAAGGCAGGGCAGCTGAAGCACTCAGGCTGGATGGACAGGCGGACGCGTTCGGGATGAATGTCCTTACCCGAGTTTTTCACCGTTGGTCGAGCCAATATTTTTACACAGAAATGCATCATTACCCAATTTTATCATTAGTTGATGCCATCGTTGGTCGAGAGTCCATTGTATTTCTGAGTGAGCGGCATTCGCCGATGTTGCCATAAGTGGTTCACTATCTGTCAACTTCACGTCTCTGTATCTCAGTAAGTATTGATTGCAAACAAAAATATTTTCTTTTAAAACAATCGGAAAAATATTCTTAAGATTTTGTTAACCCCTTGACTGTTCAACCCCCAATCCTGAGGTGTCTCCTGGTGTTGCAAAATTTAAAAAAAAGAAATATTTTTTCTTATGAAATGATAGAGAATCTTTTCCCGATTGTAAAGACACCAAAAAAACGAAATTTGATGGAAAACTGACGGAATTACGCTCTCGCGAAGTTAGCGACCTCTGCGATATTTACAAATCAGCGATTTCACCCACTTTGAGTCCTATTTTCAGCTAATTCCATTATTCCAGTCAACCAAACTCATAGCTATTTCTTCAGAACTCCATTTTTTCTATCGATTGAGTACAAGAAACTGCCCATTTACCGATTTCAACTACCCAATAACATGGTCAGAAATTTGCAATTTGGCCAGTTTCACGAAAATTAAAAAATATGACAATTTCAAAATAAGGACCAGAATGAACAATGCAGACATTCCTGGCTCTAAAATAACATTTTCTTTGTTCATCAGTCATGTCTCCAGGACCCTGTGATATTACTCTTGCTTTTTATTTTGAAATTTTATTCAAACAAAAAATAGAAGATTTACTGTTATGCAGACTACTCCAATATTGTAATAATTGTAAAAATTACATCAACCCATTCATGACTGTATATTAGAATGGCTAGTTGGACATTTATTGGACAATGGCATCATTTGTCTACTTTTGAACATCGGCAAAAATCAAACATTTCCCGTATTTTGTGCTCCATTTCCAGGTTCTTTTTGTAGTAAAATCATTCAAAATCACCTCTATTTCTATAATATATTTTCCATTCTATCAAATGAGACCAAGAAAATGAGAATACAACCATAAATACTATACGAAAATAGACCACAAAGTCGGCATTTTAATTAAAAAAAATGGTCAGTTTTTTTTTTTCTCATTATGCACTGCATGCTCCAGGATTTTTTTGATATGGTGTACACTGACCACACAGACCCATTCTCTCACATGTGGGCCTACCAGCTTTCTCCTGCTTGATTTGAAGCCGCTAGAATTTATGAGTATATATACGTCAAACACAGTACCTCGTAAGACGTATATATATGGCCACGACAGTCAAAGGTTTTTTTTTTTTTTTTTTTCGAATATTTTTTGACAGCAGGTATGTTATCAGAGGTCTCAACAATGAAAGGGTTAAATACTGTTTCACTTCACATTATAATTTCCTTACATGAATAACCCACACATAAAAGAAACTTATGACGATGTTTTGGTCCAACTTGGACGATTAACTATTCACACACTAACTAATGGTCCAGATTGGGCTGAAACGTCATCTTAAGTTTCTTTTTCCTATGTGCAGGTTATTTGTGCATTGTTCCATTCACAGAATTGTGCCTTTTTGTTCTTTATAATTTCCTTGTACATATAGGTACAGGAGGGCCCCACTTATACGGCAGGTTAGGTTTCAGGCTACTGCCATAAAGCGGAAACCGCCGTAAAGTGGAACACCCTTTTTTTCCACTTATAAATGCATACAAACACTAGATAACAAGTTTACACTAACATATATTAAGTTAGCAATAGAACCAGGCATCAAAAAACAATAAAAAAGTACAATACACACATAGTGCACTAATTACTTACCTTAAAATATTTATAGTCTTAATCTAGGGTGAGACAAGTACAGTAGGGCCCCACTTATACGGCGGGTTAGGTTCCAGGCTACCGCCGTAAAGCGGAAATCGCCGTAAAGTGGAACACCCTTTTTTTCCACTTATAAATGCATACAAACACTAGATAACAAGTTTACATTAACATATATTAAGTTAGCAATAGAACCAGGCATCAAAAAACAATAAAAAGGTACAATACACACATAGTGCACTCATTACTTACCTTAAAATATTTATAGTCTTAATCTAGGGTGAGACAAGTAGTATTTATTGTAAGAAATCAAGTGTGGTATGTATTGTAATAGCCTCACCAGGCCACCCCACCCACACATACTATTCTATGATATTTAAGCATCCCAGAGCGATAAAATGTATATACAGTTCACTCATTACTTACCTTAAAATATTTGTAGTCTTAATGTAGGGTCAGGAGTAAGTAAATGAGATAAAACGAATAAATGAGAGAGAGAAAGAATGAATACATGAGAGGGGCAGGCGCAGTTATGTAAACAAACCAGGGGAAGGTAAGTTTTGTAAACAAACGAAGTGTACACGTCTGGTTTGTGTACAAGTTACATTGTGTACAGGTTGTCTCTACATTGATACGGTAGAATTAATAAAGAAGAACACTCCCATTCTCATGTAACATCATTTTGAGAAGAAATGAAGCTCTGAGTGAAGGCAATGGAAATAAGTCACACTGACTTTTTTGGGTTATCCTAGGTTCTCTACACGTATGTTGTTATGTATGAAAATCTATGTAACTGTATTTGTGTATACCTGAATAAACTTACTTACATACATACGAAAGGAATAATTTTCTAAGTTACCCCCATAACACATTTACTCTTATGTTAGATTAGAGAAAATGTTATTCTTGGCGTCACTTGTACAAGTTATGTGGCTCCCACATCTTATATTTATGTTTATTTATTCTATTGTGGGGTGATTTATCATCTTTTTATGTTATGTATCAGGTTTATTATATAATTTTGAAAAAAAGATGGATTAATATTTTTTTACTAATTATCGACATTTAATGACTCGGTATTGTTATATTTCACATGTGTGCAATCTGCTACGACATCTCACATTGTTATATTTCTGTGTGATTTATTATTTATATGTCAGCATGGTTTATTTATGATTTGATTATATATGGTTATGAAAATGGTACCGTAATACGACATTTAAGGGAGACGTCAGTATTGTTTTTTCCCCTTTGTCGTTGTACGAATTATTTGTTATTTATTCTACTGGGGTGATTTATCTTATTTATAATGTTACATCGTGTTTATTATATAATTTAAAAATATCATGGATGGATTAATGAAAAGGTATATACCGTAATATAGACATTTAATGAACTCAGTATGTTATTATCACCAACTTTGTGCAAGTACTCTGCTCACATCTCACATTTGTTACTTTATTCCTACTGTGCGGTGTATTTATCTTATTTTATGTTAGCATCGTGTTTATTATATAATTTGAAAAAAATATCAGGATGGATTACGCAGGAAAAGGTTCTAGGTAACGTAATATACGCATTTAAATGCCGATTATGTGAACACTTTTTGTTCACTTATAAATGCATACAATACTAGATAATAAAAAGTTATACATTAAATAAATTAAGGTTAGCAAATAGAACTAGTGCATCAACAAAAAACAATAAAAAAGTCAATACCATATAGTGGCTCATTACTTTAACCTATAAAAGTATTTATAGCTGAATCCTAGGGTGAGCACCGTAGTATTTATTGTAAGAAATCAAGTGTGGTATGTATGGTGTCAGCCAGGCTACCATACCAGGCCACCCCACCCACACATACTATTCTATGATATTTAAGCATCCCAGAGCGATAAAATGTATATACAGTTCACTCATTACTTACCTTAAAATATTTGTAGTCTTAATGTAGGGTCAGGAGTAAGTAAATGAGATAAAACGAATAAATGAGAGAGAGAGAGAAAGAATGAGTACATGAGAGGGGACAGGCGCAGAGTTATGTAAACAAACCAGGCGAACGTAAGTTTTGTAAACAACGAAGTGTACACGTCTGGTTTGTGTACAAGTTACATTGTGTACAGGTTGTCTCTACATTGATACGGTAGAATTAATAAAGAAGAACACTCCCATTCTCATGTAACATCATTTTGAGAAGAAATGAAGCTCTGAGTGAAGGCAACGGAAATAAGTCACACTGACTTTTTTGGGTTATCCTAGGTTCTCTACACGTATGTTGTTATGTATGATAATCTATGTAACTGTATTTGTGTATACCTGAATAAACTTACTTACATACATACGAAAGGAATAATTTTCTACAGTTACCCCCAGTAACACATTTTCTCTTATGTTAGATTAGAGAAAATGTTATTCCTGCCGTCACTTGTACAAGTTATGTAGCTCCCACATCTTATATTTATGTTTATTTATTCTATTGTGGGGTGTATTTATCATCTTTTTATGTTATGTATCGTGTTTATTATATAATTTTGAAAAAAATATCATGGATGGATTAATGAAAATGTGTATATTAACGTAATATACGACATTTAATGAGACTCAGTGAGTATTGTTATTATTATCATTTCTAATATGGCGTCACTTGTGCAAGTCGTCTGCTACCACATCTCACATTTATGTTTATTTATTCTACTGTGGGGTGTATTTATCTTATTTATATGTTATGCATCGTGTTTATTATATAATTTTGAAAAAAATATCATGGATGGATTAATGAAAATGTGTATATTAACGTAATATACGACATTTAAATGACTCGATGATTATTATTATCATTACTAATATGACGTCTGGAGACATAAGACACTTACCAATTTTAATGTGTACCTGCATGCCAGCACAGTATGTAAGTTTATTTAGGTACAGGTATACATAAGTATAATTATCAGAGTATATATAAAATATGAAATAACTTTTAAAAACATTTGAAATTTTGGAGTTTCCAGACAAAATGGAGAGACTTAGTGCTTACTGAGCTCATGGAGAATGTAAACAAACAGGGTGGGGCACGGTGACCGTATTAGAAAGTCAGGTAGGGGGAGCCGTATAGCGAGTTTTGGTCATAATTTGAAATATCCGTATTAGCGGAATGCCGTAAAGTGAAATGCCGTAAAGCGGGGCCTTCCTGTATTATAAATGGTTACCTACCTTACCATTTTTCCTGCAGCAACATTGTGGGCTTTGCAGTGGTCACTAATTGAGCACCCCTCAAGGGAGGGTCCTTGATGCCAGTGAGGGAGGCTGTTCATCCAGTGAATTGGACTTGATTTCTCCTCCTTACATTGAACCTGATTGCCTTTTAATTCCCCCAGGCGCTGTATGACTCCTATGAGTTTGGTGCTTTCCTCATAAATGTAATAATATCCATAGTGTATACTTGTGTAGCATGTATGCTAGTTTACCATCCATGGTACACCGTTAAACTGGTGACGGTTAGGGTATTTCAATTACACCATGAGATGCTTGCCTTTGCAGCACCACAGTTAGTGATGGCTTAGGAACAGGCAAGACAGGTCGTGGCAGGCACCTACTCAGAATCTCTCTAATAAACCACCAATACAGAATCCTCATTACCTGTAATTCTTAAAATAATTAAACATGATAAATGTTATATAGCATGTATTAATACACTATTCAGTTCTTTTGAGTTTCTTGTAATTCCTAAATTTCTTGTTAAAATCATTTAGAGAGCATATATCAAGCAAGCAATTAATTATTGCCTTATTAGTCTGAAGATAAGCATAAGTTTGCCCAAAATTCTCTGCACACCTAAATGTCACCCATCTCTGTACAAACATTGTATCATGCTGTAATAAAGAATCTGAATCTGATAGAGATATCACTCCACCCCATATCACTCATAAGAGCCCCCAGTGATCATAATAATGTAATAACTAATTGAAAAATTCTTTTTGCAGGTTCCCCAGTGGGCCTATCTTATTGTTCCTGCTCCTCTACACTCCCATAGGCATCATAATTTTTTTGCTTCGACTGTTTATATCTCTGCAGTTATTTTTGGCTGCTTCAGTTCTTCCTCACAATACTATCATTAGAAGGTAAGAAAAAATGCTTCTGATGTCACTATCTTTTTTTAATACTATTCAGAAGAAAAGTTGCAAAGATTGGTAGAGGAATTAGAGTGTGTAAAAAAAGAAAGTTAAAGATGAGCATAGAAAAGGCAAAGTAATGGAATAAAAAAGATTTGTTTAGGTGATGGAAGATTGTGTGTTTGATTTACGGAAAGGGAATTGAAAGAAGTGAATTTAAAGCATTGTCTTTAAGTGTAGCAACAAAGAGGAGGCTGAAGGCAGTGGAGATGTCCTGTCATAGATTACTGTGTGGTGTGAATGTTATGTGGAGAATAAGGAGTGTTAAAAAAAGTTGAAAAGTGGTTATGGGATGTAGGGGTTATTCTGCACTATTCTTGAAACCTCTTAAAATGTGTGTTGGTTATGTTAGGTAAATCAGTTGAAGATTTAGTAAGGAATTAAATTGTAGTAATTTTAAGAAGAAATTCAGATATTGGTAAGAGGCTTGATAAAGACTGTAGGTCACACTGAAAGTCAGGTATATGAATGTTGTAGAGAAAGCTTCATATTTAAATTTGGTGGGAGACGGCCGACTTGTTGAAAAAAAAAAAATTAATATTTTTTTACAGGATTGTTTTGAGAGTGCTGTATTCTATTATGGGTCTTGTTGTTCGGGAAGAAGCCCTAGAGAATAGAGATAATTCATGTCGTATCATCACAACCAATCACATCACACCATTTGACCATCTAGCAGTGTCCATTGTCCTACCATGTGTTACTGTAAGTATTGCCACAGTTTTTTTTTTTTTTCATTCTGCATATACCTTGATATTTTGTGCTGCTTTTGAATTTCACCAGAAATCTTCCATAGCTTTTTATGTGCCATTTGTTTATGATTTGAGACAAATCCAGTGGAATGTACTTATAAGAATCAAGGTAAGCATTACTTACCTTGAGAAAATTCTTCCCTTCAGAATTAACTCTTTCACAGTCAGTCCCTTAATATTACGGCTTGCAAGCTAGTGCCGGTCCCATAGTAGTATGCCAAAATTCTAGCAGCTTCCAATCTTGTGGGAGAAAGCTGATAGGCCTGCATATGAGAGAATGGTCTGAGTGGTCAGTGTGTGCAGTATAAAGAAAATCATGCAGTACACATTGCATAATGAGAAAAAAACTCTGAGTTTGGTTTTCATTTAAAACAGCGACTTTGCGGTGTATTTTCGCATGGTATTTATGGTTGCATTCTCGTTTTCTTGGTCACATTTGATAGAATGTAAGCAATATTACAGAACTAGAGATGATTTTGAATGGTTCATGGACTAAAAGCACCTTGAAATTGAGCTCAAAGTAGCAGGAATGTTTGATTTTTGCCCATGTTCAAGAGTAAACAAATCATGTCACACATTCAGGAGTAAACAAATCACGTCACACGTCCAGTACTGGTGGGTCTAATATGCTTTCACAAATGTTTTTTTTTTTTTTTTTTTTTTTCAACAAGTTGGTCGTCTCCCACCGAGGCAGGGTGACCCAAAAAAGAAAGAAAATCCCCAAAAAGAAAATACTTTCATCATCATTCAACACTTTCACCACACTCACACATTATCACTGCTTTTGCAGAGGTGCTCAGAATACAACAGTTTAGAAGCATATACGTATAAAGATACACAACATATCCCTCCAAACTGCCAATATCCAAACCCCTCCTTTAAAGTGCAGGCATTGTACTTCCCATTTCCAGGACTCAAGTCCGACTATATGAAAATAACCGGTTTCCCTGAATCCCTTCACTAAATATTACCTGCTCACACTCCAACAGATCGTCAGGTCCCAAGTATCATTCGTCTCCATTCACTCCTATCTAACACGCTCATGCACGCTTGCTGGAAGTCCAAGCCCCTCGCCCACAAAACTCCTTTACCCCCTCTTTCCAACCCTTTCGAGGACGACCCCTACCCCTCTTTCCTTCCCCTATAGATTTATATGCTTTCCATGTCATTCTACTTTGATCCATTCTCTCTAAATGACCAAACCACCTCAACAACCCCTCTTCTGCCCTCTGACTAATGCTTTTATTAACTCCACACCTTCTCCTAATTTCCACACTCCAAATTTTCTGCATAATATTTACACCACACATTGCCCTTAGACAGGACATCTCCACTGCCTCCAACCGTCTCCTCGCTGCTGCATTTACCACCCAAGCTTCACATCCATATAAGAGTGTTGGTACTACTATACTTTCATACATTCCCTTCTTTGCCTCCATAGATAACGTTTTTTGACTCCACATGTACCTCAATGCACCACTCACCTTTTTTCCCTCATCAATTCTATGATTAACCTCATCCTTCATAAATCCATCCGCCGACACGTCAACTCCCAAGTATCTGAAAACATTCACTTCTTCCATACTCCTCCTCCCCAATTTGATATCCAATTTTTCTTTATCTAAATCATTTGATACCCTCATCACCTTACTCTTTTCTATGTTCACTTTCAACTTTCTACTTTACACACATTCTCAAACTCATCCACTAACCTTTGCAATTTTTCTTTAGAATCTCCCATAAGCACAGTATCATCAGCAAAAAGTAACTGTGTCAATTCCCATTTTGAATTTGATTCCCCATATACTGGTATTATTTATACCATAACAATACATCTTCTATTTTTTGTGTGAATAAAAATTCAAAATGGAAAGCAAGCATAATATAATAGGGACCTAGAAACATGACTAATGAACAGAGAAAATGTTATTTTAGTGCTAGGAATGTTTGCATTGTTAATTCTGGACCCTATTTTAAAATTGGCCTTCCTTGAATTGTGTATGAAATTGGCCAAATTACCAATTTTTGATCACTTTATTGTATAGTTGAAATCGGTAAATGGGTCGTTTCTTGTACTGAATCGATAGAAAAAAGGAGTTCTAGCAAAATAGCTATGAGTTTGGCTGACTGGAACAATGGAATTGGCCAAAAATAGGGCTTAAAGTGGGCAAAATCACCGATGCATCAATATCACCAAGACTGCTAGCTTTCCAAGAGTGTAATTCTGTAAGTTTTTCCATCAAATTTCGTACTTTTGGTGTCGTAACCATCGGGAAAAGATATCATTTCATTAGAATTTTTTCTTTTTTTTTTTTAAATTCTTGACACTGAGAGCAAGTTTGTGAGCAAGGGTCTCAACAGTGCAAAGATTAAAATACTGCAGCTATTTGAATTAAATATTTATTTTTATATAGCATTCTGCATATTTCATTTATATATTTCTGTGAATTCAAAATTGACGTAAAAGAAGTTCGAACTTTTCAGATTTGTTATACAGGAGTGTTTCATGCTTGAAGATCTATCCTTGGGATATGCAGCATTTAATATGCAGTATTATTGTTCACCTGCTTGCTGGATGAAATTATATAATACTGTCAGACATAAGATGAAAGCTTAATATTAATTTTGACATAATTTTTCCCAAATTCTTGTAAGTGGAATTCAGATCATTATGCTGTGAAAAGCATTCTGATGGTAGAATTCCCCTCCCTCGTACATAAATAACCTGCACGTAGGAGAGAGAAAAGCTTATGATGACGTTTCGGTCTGACTTGGACCATTCACAAATCACACTGACAGAAGAGAATGTGAGAGTCAGGAGGTGAGGAGGACGGATGGGAGAAAGAGAGGAAGTAGTGGTGGCAGCAGTAATGATGGTAATGGAAGTAGTAGTAGAATTAGTAAAAAGTAGGGGGAGTAATTTTTGCCACAAGAGATAGAAAGGAGAGAGAAGAAAGCAATAGTAATACAGTGGACCCTCGGTTTTCATGTTTAATCCATTCCAGAGAGATCGGCAAAAACTGAAACCATTTTCCCCACAATCAAAGTTTATTCTTGATAAGGATTACAATGCGGGGTTTACAGATTTTGGTTATTGTGTGGTTTACATGTAATAAAATACTAGTTACAGAAGGAGCCACTAGAACACCTAGCATGGCTAGGCATTTCGGGCAAACTTAGATTAATTCTTAACCCTAATTATTACAAATTGTGGAGTAAGTTGACTAAATACTAAGTGACTAAATACTAGTTTGTGAGTTTAGCAATGTGAATGCTTTTGTTATGGCACAATACATAGTTTCTATATTGGAGTATCACAGGCAAACTTGTGACTAGTTAGGAATCATTATTTTAAGATTAAGATACATATTTCTGTGCTTTTAGTCAAATGGGTGAGTGAGTGAAAGTGTAAGTGTGAACCACCAGGTGGTTTTATGTAGTTAGTTGATGGGGTGTATCAGGGAGATTAGATGTTTTCTAACAGTAGTTTTGAAGGTGGTGAATGTGTCTGCAGTTCTAGAGTTTTCAGGTACGGTGTTCCAGATTTTAGGGCCTTTGACATACATTGAATTTTTGTGAAGGTTTAGTCGGACACGGTGAATGTCGTAGAGATGTTTGTGTCTGGTGTTATGCTTGTGGGTCCTGTCACAACTATCAAGAAAGCATTTTAGGTCAAGGTTAATATTGGAATTTAAGGTCCTGTATATGTAGATTGCACAGTAGTAAGTGTGGATGTTCTGAACAGGGAGTAAGTTTAGATCTATGAAGAGTGGGGGGGGGGGTGTTGCCAGGGATGGGATTTAGTGATTATTCTTACTGCAGCTTTTTGTTGTGTTATTATTGGCTTTAGGTGTACTGCTGCAGTTGATCCCCAAGCACAGATAGCATAGGTGAGGTATGGATAAATGAGTGAATGGTATAGTGTGAGAAGGGCATTTTGCGGAACGTAGTATCGTATCTTGGAGAGGATCCCAACTGTTTTGCATACTTTTTTTGATATGTGTTGGATATGGGTGCTGAAATTCAGATTGTTGCCGAGGTATAGTCCTAGGAATTTGCCCTCATTATGTCTGGCAATTAGAGTGTTGTCAATCTTAATGTTTAGTTGCACAGCACCTGCTCTGATACCAAACATAATATAGTAGGTTTTGTCAGTGTTAAGTGTAAGTGTATTGGCTGTCATCCAAGTTGATATTTTGAGCAGCTCCTCATTAACAATGGTGTTGAGGGTGGCAAGATTAGGGTGAGAGATGACATAAGTCATGTCGTCAGCAAAGAGAATGGGTTTTAGGTGTTAGGATATGTTTGGAAGATCATTGATGTAAATGAGGAAGAGCAGGGGTCCAAGGACACTTCCCTGCAGAACTCCAGTATCAAGTGGCCGTGTTGATGATGCTGTGTCTTTAATGGTGACATACTGATACCTATTAGTAAGGTAGGATTTGAAATATGCAAGCGCATGGCCTCTTATACCATAATGGTCAAGTTTGTGGAGTAGGATGCCATTGTCTACTGTGTCAAAGCTTTTTTTAGGTCAATAAAAATTCCTAGTGGATATTCCTTATTTTCCAATGCTGTGTAAAGCAGATCTAGCATTTTTACAAATAATGTAAATCCAGTTAATCTGTTCCAGACACCCAGAAGTATTAACAAGCAAATTTTTTTTTTTACCTTAACCCTTTCAGGGTTGGTGCCGCACTAGTACGGCTTGCATGCCAGGATTGGTGCCGTACTAGTACGCATAAATTCTAGCACCTTCATATCTAGTGAGAGAAAGCTGGTAGGCCTACATGTGAAAGAATGGGTCTATGTGGTCAGTGTGCACAGTATAAACAAATTCCTGCAGCACACAGTGCATAATGAGAGAAAAAAAACTCCGACCATGTTTTTGGTTTAAAACAGCGACTTTGCAGTATATTTTTGTATGGTATTTATGGTTGTATTCTAGTTTTCCTGGTCTCATTTTATAGAATGGGAGACATATTACAGAAATTGAGATGATTTTGATTGGTTTCACAATGAAAAGTACCTTGAAATTGAGCTCAAAGTAGCAGAAATGTTTGATTTTTGCCAAAGTTCAAAAGTAAACAAATCATGCCATGCATCCAATACACGTCAACTGGTGAGTCTAATATTCTTTCACAAGTGCACTGATATTATTTTTACCATTTCTACACTAATGCAGTAGTCTGCATAACAATAAATCTAATATTTTTTGTGAGAATAAAAATTCAAAGTGGAAACCAAAAGAAATATAACAGAGGCCTGGGGACGTGACTAATGAACAGGGAAAATGTTATTTTAGTGCCAGGAATGTCTGTCTTGTTTATTCTGGACCCTATTTGGAAATTGGCATCTTTTGAAATTTGTGTGAAATTGGCAAAATTATCAATTTCTGACCACTTTATTGGATAGTTGAAATGGGTAAATGGGTAGTTTCTTGTACTCATTCGATAGAAAAACGGAGTTCTAGCGAAATAGATACGATTTTTGTCGACTGGTACATTGGAATTAGCCGAAAATAGGGCTCAAAGCGGGCGAAATCGCAGATGCGTAAACATCGTCGAGACTGCTAACTTTGCGAGAGCATAATTCCGTAAGTTTTCCATCAAATTTCATACTTTTCATGTCATTTTGATTGGGAAAAGATTCTCTTTCATTTCATAAGAAAAAATAATTTTTTTTTTTCGAAAAATTTCCAACCCTGAGAACAAGTTTAGGATAGGGCCTGCTGGCCCTGAAAGGGTTAGAGATAGATTTACATGCACAAAAGAATGAACATTCAACATGACACTTTTATTGAAGACTGTTGTTGGTGGATGAAAGACAGGGAGGAGGAGATAGGGAAGACAGGGAGGAGGGGAGAGGGAAGAGAGGTTATTCTTTGGAAGGGAAATCCCTCTCCATAAGGACTCTAGGTACCAAGTCCTTATCCTGGGTCACTTCCTTTCTTTGTTTTTTAATGTCATTAGGACCAGCTTGAGAGTCACTGGACCCCTGTCGCACAAAATATCTGTCCAGATAGGTCTGTTTCTGGCGTCTCTTTAAGATTTGCCTAAAATGGGACATGGCATTGTCATTGTAAAAGTCGCCGGCACGGATTGCAACAGTTTTCTCAGCGTGATGTTCCTCCACAAATGAATGCACCCTAGTCCACATTGCACAAATCTTCTTAATCTCTGAAGAAGGCACCTTCTTCCATCTCTCTTCCTCCTCTGAAGCAATTTCCTGAGCTGTGGTCTGTTGCTGTTACAGATGAAGCTCTTGCAGCTCATCAGTGGTTAGCTCTTGATTGTGGTCCTCCGCCAACTCTTCTACATCCTGGCCACTCACATCCAACCCCATGGAATTCCCCAGTGCCACAATACTTTCGACAACAGGCAGAGGGTCGACAGGGTCAGCCCCAAACCCTTCAAAATCCCTCTCTTGGACTCAATCTGGCCACAATTTTCTCCAAGCAGAGTTCATCGTCCTGGAAATCACTCCCAGCCAAGCTTTATGTATAAGGCTTATGCAGTGGAAGATGCTGAAGTGATCCCTCCAGAATTCTCTTAGGGTCAATTCAGAGTCCGAGGTTATGTCAAAGCACCCTTGAAACATTGCTTTGGTGTACAGTTTTTTGAAGTTTGCAATGATCTGCTGGTCTACGGGCTGGATGAGAGGAGTTGTGTTAGGAGGCAAGAACTTCACTGTTACAAAACTGAATTCCTTAGACAATTGGTCTTCCAAGTCTGGAGGATGAGCAGGAGCATTGTCCATTAACAGAAGCCACTGGAGTGGCAATTTATTATCCAGGAGGTATTCACACTCGGGCCAAACTCTTCATTGAACTATTCCAGGAAAATTTCCCTCATGATCCATGCCCTACTCTTAGCCTTCCACATCACACACAATTTACTCTTGATGACACTTGTTTTTCTTGAAAACACTGGGATTTTCAGAGTGATACACCAGTAAAGGCTTCACTTTGAAATCCCCACTAGCATTACTACACAACAAGAGAGTTAGCCCGTCTTTCATAGGCTTGTGTCCTGGGAGTGCCTTTTCTTCCCGTGTGATGTAGGTCCTCTTTGGCATTTTCTTCCAAAAGAGGTCTGTTTCGTCACAATTGAACACTTGTTGGGGTTGGAATTTTTCAACCTCTACATAGTTTTCGAATTCCCACACACATTTTTCAGCCATATGTTTGTCTGAACTGGCACCTTTACTATGCCTTTCAACTGTGTATGCCACTTTGCTTCTTGAATTTTTCAAATCAGCCTTTCCTGGCCTTAAATTCACCAACATCAGCACTCGTTGCAGGCATTTTCTTTGAGATCGTCATGCAACTGCCTTGCCTTTTCACAAATTATTGACTGTACAACACTATCTCCCACTAACTGTTTCTCTTGATCCATACCAACAACAATTTCTCCACATCTTTAATTGTTTGGGATCTCTGTTTCATTATCGCATTCACCCTTTTTGCAACATCAGCTTCCATGATTTCTTTTTTCTTTGCCACAATGGAGCTGATGGTTGATGGCGCCTTCCTGTACATCCTGCCGAGTTCAGCAATGTGTATGCCACTATCATATTTTTGAACGATTTCTTTTTTCATTTCTGCGGTGTTCCTCACTTTCTTTACCAAAGGACTGGCACCAGGAGCTTTCTTTGGGGCCACGGTGGCTTATTTAGCAGTCACACACAATAAACAAGTGCCAAAAGCAATGGATTATTACAAAATGTTTCGTATGACCTCGCAGGATATGTTCACTTGCTGAGAAACAGTGTGACACTGCCTGAGAATGAGTTTGGGAGGCAGCTTTGTCTGCATGCTGGGCACTGGGCAGGTTCCATACCATAAATGAAAATGGAGGAAATCGACGGCAATATTTTGACGAAAAAAAGTCGGCAAAAATGGAAATCGGCGATAACGGAGATTGACGAAAAGGGAGGGTTCACTGTAGTAGAAAAGGTAGAAGTTAGAAACAGAAATAGTAGTAACAAAGTGATAGTCATCGTAGAGGTAAAAGTGGAGTAAGTCCAAGGATGAGAAAAAGGAGCACTGCAGGAGAGCTAAGGGCCCACAGGAAGCAGAACCGAAGATACAGGGAGGAGGGGGAAACCGAAGGACAGAACACACTGGGCAGAAGAAAGGAAAAGCAAAGAAAGAAATATGGAAAAATTGTAAAGAAGACATAAGGAGAGAAGAAAAGATCAGGTCAAATCACAAGTGCTATTTGTGTATTGTTCCAGTCATGGTGCTGTGCCTTTTTGTTCCTCTCACTAATATTTGTTGTCATTGCTGAAAAATGTTTCCCTTTGTTTAAGATTTGGGCATCGAATGCAGAGCATATTTCTGGTTGTCCCTTCCCTGCTTATAACCCCATATAGATCATTGCCAGCAACACTGCAGAAATATGACATGACATGGTACTTAACCAGGTTATGGTCAGATTTGTAAATTTGGATTCATTAGGATTCATAGAGCTTTTACATTCTCCATCATTATGTGAGTTTAAAAAAAAAATACCAGTTCTTGTTGTTCAATCACTGAAATGTAACTATAACATTTGTTTTGATTTTGTGTCAATGAAATATCATTTTAGAATTGTTTACATTTCAGAAGAGTTGAAGTACAGTACAGCTTTTTGGCATTCCGCTAATACGGCGATCCCAAATTATGACCAAAACTTTCTATATGGCAAGTTTGTTTACATTTATGGTTTGTTTACATTCTCCATGAGCACATCTCTCTATTATGTAATAATAATCACTCTTCGGCACGTTAAATGTCTAATTTTACGTTAATACAGTGGACCCCCGGTTAACGATTTTAATCCGTGCAAGAGGGGTAATTGTTATGCGAAATAATCGCTATGTGAATGAATTTTCCCCATAAGAAATAATGGAAATCAAATTAATCCGTGCAAGACACCAAAAAGTATGAAAAAAAAAATTTTACCACATGAAATATACATTTTCCCACACACAAAGAGAAGGATACATGCACAATAGTAGAGTAGTACATGCACAGTATATATTGTGCATGTACTAGTCTACTAAATGAAGAATAAATGACACTTACCTTTATTGAAGATGCAGCAATGACTGATGAGACACTGTGTCCTGGGAGTGCCTTTTCCTCCTGAGTACTGTAGGTCCTGTTTGGCATTTTCTTCCAGAACAGGCCTTATCACACTGTGTATGCCACTACGATTCTTAAATCTCTCAAACCAACCTTTGCTGGCTTTAAATTCACCAATATGAGCACTAGTTCCAGGCATTTTTCCCTGTTCACTGGGTGTTAGTCGACTTGTGTGGGTTGCATCCTGGGAGACAAGATTAAGGACCCCAATGGAAATAAGTTAGACAGTCTTCGATGACACTGACTTTTTTGGGTTATCCTGGGTGGCAAATCCTCTGGGGTTAATTGTTTCTTGGTATTCTCAATAAGCCACACCAACAACGTGCTACAGCAGCAGCAGCAGCTGACAGTGCAGCAGCAGCAGCAGTGACAGTGAGCAGCAGCAGCGTGACAGTGCAGCAGCAGCAGCAGCAGCTGTACCACCAATAGTAGCGATGGTTGATTGGGGTTTATTATACAACCTGGCCAGCTCGGAGACATGCACTCCACTTTCATACTTATCAATGATCTTTTTCTTCATCTCTATTGTAATTCTCACCCTTATTGCTGTAGGGTTGGCACTAGAAGCTTTCTTGGGGCCCATGGTCACTTATTTTCCAGAAAAAGCACCGAAAACACTGTAATAATACGAAATATTCCGATTGTATGCTTGGATGTTACCGCGGAGGCTGGCTGGTAAACAATGCCACTGGCGGAACATGTGAGCGTGGCTCAGGCCGCACATTGGACGCGTCTCGGACGAAAATCGGTAAGCGGGTTTTTAAGCGGTATGTGAGGCAAAATTTTTGCAATTAAAGTAAGCGGTATGCGAAATAATCGCTATGTGATGCCATCGTTATGCGGGGGTCCACTGTATAGGCATTTTCATTAATCCATCTATGATATTTTCTTCAAAATTATATAAGAAACTATAGGTAGTAGGTTGGTAGACAGCAACCACCCAGGGAAGTACTACCGTCCTGCCAGATGACTGTGAAACAGAAACCTGTAACTGTTTTGCATGATGGTAGGATTGCTGGTTTCTTTTTCTGTCTCATAAACACGCTAGATAACAGGGATATCTTGCTACTCCTACTTACACTTTGGTCACACTTCACAGACACGCACATGCATATATATATACATACATCTAGGTTTTTCTCCTTTTTCTAAATAGCTCTTGTTCTTCTTTATTTCTTCTAATGTCCATGGGGAAGTGGAAAAGAATCTTTCCTCCATAAGCCATGCGTGTCGTTGAGGCGACTAAAATGCCGGGAGCAATGGGCTAGTAATCCCTTCTCCTGTAGACATTTACTAAAAAAGAGAAGAAGAAAAACTTTATAAAACTGGGATGCTTGAATGTGCGTGGATGTAGTGCGGATGACAAGAAACAGATGATTGCTGATGTTATGAATGAAAAGAAGTTGGATGTCCTGGCCCTAAGCGAAACAAAGCTGAAGGGGGTGGGGGGGTTTCGGTGGGGGGAAATAAATGGGATTAAATCTGGAGTATCTGAGAGAGTTAGAGCAAAGGAAGGGGTAGCAGTAATGTTGAAGGATCAGTTATGGAAGGAGAAAAGAGAATATGAATGTGTAAATTCAAGAATTATGTGGATTAAAGTAAAGGTTGGATGCGAAAAGTGGGTCATAATAAGCGTGTATGCACCTGGAGAAGAGAGGAATGTAGAGGAGAGAGAGAGATTTTGGGAGATGTTAAGTGAATGTATAGGAGCCTTTGAACCAAGTGAGAGAGTAATTGTGGTAGGGGACCTGAATGCTGAAGTAGGAGAGACTTTAGAGGGGGTGTGGTAGGTAAGTTTGGGGTGCCGGGTGTAAATGATATTGGGAGCCCTTTGATTGAACTTTGTATAGAAAGGGGTTTAGTTATAGGTAATACATATTTTAAGAAAAAGAGGATAAATAAGTATACAAGAATGATGTAGGGCAAAATGACAGTAGTTTGTTGGATTATGTATTGGTAGATAAAAGACTGTTGAGTAGACTTCAGGATGTACATGTTTATAGAGGGGCCACAGATATATCAGATCACTTTCTAGTTGTAGCTACACTGAGAGTAAAAGGTAGATGGGATACAAGGAGAATAGAAGCATCAGGGAAGAGAGAGGTGAAGGTTTATAAACTAAAAGAGGAGGCAGTTAGGGTAAGATATAAACAGCTATTGGAGGATAGATGGGCTAATAAGAGCATAGGCAATGGGGTCAAAGAGGTATGGGGTAGGTTTAAAAATGTAGTGTTAGAGTGTTCAGCAGAAGTTTGTGGTTACAGGAAAGTGGGTGCGGGAGGGAAGAGGAGCGATTGATGGAATGATGATGTAAAGAGAGTAGTAAGGGAGAAAAAGTTAGTATATGAGAAGTTTTTACAAAGTAGAAGTGATGCAAGGAGGGAAGAGTATATAGAGAAAAAGAGAGAGGTTAAGAGAGTGGTGAAGCAATGTAAAAAGAGAGCAAATGAGAGAGTGGGTGAGATGTTATCAACAAATTTTGTTGAAAATAAGAAAAAGTTTTGGAGTGAGATTAACAAGTTAAGGAAGCCTAGAGAACAAATGGATTTGTCAGTTAAAAATAGGAGAGGAGTGTTATTTAATGGAGAGTTAGAGGTATTGGGAAGATGGAGGGAATATTTTGAGGAATTGTTAAATGTTGATGAAGCTGTGATTTCGTGTATAGGGCAAGGAGGATAACTCTTGTAGGAGTGAGGAAGAGCCAGTTGTGAGTGTGGGGGAAGTTCGTGAGGCAGTAGGTAAAATGAAAGGGGGTAAGGCAGCCGGGATTGTTGGGATAAGATAGAAATGTTAAAAGCAGGTGGGGATATAGTTTTTGGAGTGGTTGGTGCAATTATTTAATAAATGTATGGAAGAGGGTAAGGTACCTAGGGATTGGCAGAGAGCATGCATAGTTCCTTTGTATAAAGGCAAAGGGGACAAAAGAGAGTGCAAAAATTATAGGGGGATAAGTCTGTTGAGTATACCTGGTAAAGTGTATGGTAGAGTTATTATGAAAGAATTAAGAGTAAGACGGAGAATAGGATAGCAGATGAACAAGGAGGCTTTAGGAAGGTAGGGGTGTGTGGACCAGGTGTTTACAGTGAAACATATAAGTGAACAGTATTTAGATAAGGCTAAAGAGGTTTTTGTGGCATTTATGGATTTGGAAAAGGCATATGACAGGGTGGGTAGGGGGGCAATGTGGCAGATGTTGCAGGTGTATGGTATAGGAGGTAGGTTACTGAAAGCAGTGAAGAGTTTTTACGAGGATAGTGAGGCTCAAGTTAGAGTATGTAGGAAAGAGGGAGATTATTTCCCAGTAAAAGTAGGCCTTAGACAAGGATGTGTTATGTCACCGTGGTTGTTTAATATATTTATAGATGGGGTTGTAAGAGAAGTAAATGCGAGGGTCTTGGCAAGAGGCGTGGAGTTGGAAGATAAAGAATCACACACAAAGTGGGAATTGTCACAGTTGCTCTTTGCTCTTGGGAGATTCTGAAGAGAAGTTGCAGAGATTGGTGGATGAATTTGGTAGGGTATGCAAAAGAAGAAAATTAAAAGTGACTACAGGAAAGAGTAAGGTTATGAGGATAACAAAAAGATTAGATGATGAAAGATTGGATATCAGATTGGAGGGAGAGAATATGGAGGAGGTGAATGTATTCAGATATTTGGGAGTGGACGTGTCAGCGGATGGGTCTATGAAAGATGAGGTGAATCATAGAATTGATGAGGGGAAAAGGGTGAGTGGTGCACTTAGGAGTCTGTGGAGACAAAGAACTTTGTCCTTGGAGGCAAAGAGGGGAATGTATGAGAGCATAGTTTTACCAACGCTCTTATATGGGTGTGAAGCATGGGTGATGAATGTTGCAGTGAGGAGAAGGCTGGAGGCAGTGGAGATGTCATGTCGTAGTTTGGAAGTTAGGAGGAGGTGCGGAATTACCAAAACTGTTGTCCAGAGGGCTGAGGAAGGGTTATTGAGGTGGTTCGGACATGTAGAGAGAATGGAGCGAAACAGAATGACTTCAAGAGTGTATCAGTCTGTAGTGGGAGGAAGGCAGGGTAGGGATCGGCCTAGGAAAGGTTGGAGGGAGGGGGTAAAGGAGGTTTTGTGTGCGAGGGGCTTGGACTTCCAGCAGGCATGCGTGAGCGTGTTTGATAGGAGTGAATGGAGACAAATGGTTTTTAATACTTGACGTGCTGTTGGAGTGTGAGCAAAGTAACATTTATGAAGGGGTTCAGGGAAACCGGCAGGCTGGACTTGAGTCCTGGAGATGGGAAGTACAGTGCCTGCACTCTGAAGGAGGGGTGTTAATGTTGCAGTTTAAAAATTGTAGTGTAAAGCACCCTTCTGGCAAGACAGTGATGGAGTGAATGATGGTGAAAGTTTTTCTTTTTCGGGCCACCCTGCCTTGGTTGGAATTGGCCAGTGTGTTAATAAAAAAAATATATATATAAGAAACATGTTACATAGCATATAAACATGCTGTTTATATGCTATGGAGGTGTGGTTGCCGGGTAGAGGGAAAACATTACGTAATATACTAATAATACAGTGGACCCCCGGTATTCAATATTAATCCGTTCCTGAGAGCTCATCAAATACCGATAATATCGAAAACCGAATCAGTTTTCCTCATAAGAAATAATGGAAATCAAATTAATCCGTGCAAGACACCCAAAAGTATGAAAAAAAATTTTTACTACATGAAATATTAAGTTTAATGCAATAGAATAATTACAATAACAATAAAATAATTGACACTTACCTTTAATGAAGATCTGGTGATGATTGATGGGATGGGAGGAGGGGAGAGGTGTTAGTGTTTAGAAGGGGAATCCCCTTCCATTAGGGCTTGAGGTAGCAAGTCCTTTTCCGGGGTTACTTCCCTTCTTCTTTTAATGCCACTAGGACCAGCTTGAGAGTCACTGGACTTCTGTCGCACAACATAACTGGTAGCCTCACCATGCCTAATCACACTATGTATGCCACTACGATTCTTAAATCTTTCAAACCAACCTTTGCTGGCTTTAAATTCACTCACATCACCACTAGTTGCAGGCAATTTCTTTACCAAATCGTCATGCAACTGCCTAGCCTTTTCACAAATGATCGCTTGAGAGATGCTATCTCCTGCTATCTGTTTTTCATTTATCCACACCAATAACAATCTCTCAACATTTTCTAACACTTGCGGTCGCTGTTTCGTAATCACAGTTGCACCTTTTGCAAGAACAGCTTCCTTGATTGCCGTTTTCCTGGTCACTATAGTAGAGATGGTTGATTGGGGTTTATTATACAACCTGACCAGCTCTGACACACGCACTCCACTTTCGTACTTTGCAATTATCTCTTTCTTCATTTCATAAGTCATTAGTGACTTTTTTCTCGAAGGGTTGGCACTAGAAGCTTTCTTGGGGCCCATGGTGACTTATTTGGCAGAAACAAGCACCAAACAGTGATAATATGGATAATTTGGAATGTACCGAATGTATCCTTAGATGCGCGCACACTGGCTGGCTTGTAAACACTGGCACATACGGGGCAGTTCAGGCCACACATGGACAGGTCTCGTACGAATCGTATCGAATACCGAGGAAAATTTTTTGCATCGAAAACCGGATTTATCGAATACAGGTGTCATCGAATACCGGGGGTCCACTGTAATCACTCTTGGGCACATTAAATGTCTTATTTTACGTTAATATAGACATTTTCATTAATCCATCTAGTATTATATTTATTATAACACATAAATATTTTTTGTTTATATACTAAGGAGGTGTGGTAGCCGGGCGGAGGGAAAACATTACGTTATTCCTCTCAATACATAACGCTTTTGTTTACAATTCTTGGCATGAATTATTCATTACTTCTCCATTTGTTTATGATGGCATCTAAAGGTAGTTGATAGAAACGATTAAACTCGGTGAACATGGTATGTCGATGGTAATAATATGTCTCTGGACCACATTAAATATCGTGTAGCTATGTAGGTAGGTGTAGGTATGTAGCCCATGTGGACTACATGCCTACATTATTATTATAACTGATAATTGTATGTATGTGTACCTGTACCCAAGTAAACTTACACACTGTGCTGGCATGCAGGTACACATTAAAATCACTAAGAGTGTCTTATTAGTCTTGAAGATGCCATATTAATAATGATAATAATAACACAATAATAATCCCTCTAAGGAGCACTAAATATCATATAAAACGTTAAAATAGACATTTTGCTTAATCCATCTAAATACACCCCACAGTAGAATAAATTAACATAAATATGAGATGTGGTAGCCAGGTGACTTGTAGGACTTGTGGTAGCCAAGCGACTTGTAGGACTTGTGGTAGCCAGGCAACTTGTGGTAGCCAGGCAACTTGTAGGACTTGTGGTAGCCAAGCAACTTGTGGTAGCCAGGCAACTTGTAGGACTTGTGGTAGCCAGGCAACTTGTAGTTCAACATCAGAGAAAATGTGTCACTATAATATTACTGGGGGTAACTAGAAAATTATTCCTTTCATATGCCTTCACTCAGGGTTTCATTTCTTCTAAAAATGGTGTTACATGAGAATGTGAGTGTTTCTCTCTATTTATTCTACTGTATCAACATGGAGACAACTTGTACACAATGTAGTAACGAAAACCAGATGCATTTGTCTGGTTTGTTTAACATTATGTGTGGGTGGGATTGGGCTGCCCTTCCTGGCTGCCCATACTTCCCAACCTGACTTCATACAAAATAAAGCTCACCTCACCCTACATTAAGACTACAAATATTTTAAGGTAATTAATGAGTGTACTATATATGCATTTTATAGCTTTAGGGAGCTTAATGTCATAGTAGGTATAAGTGGCCAGGCAGGATGCCATACCTCCCACATGACTTTCTACAAATAAATACTTTTCACCTCTCACCTTACATTAAGACTATTAAGACTACAAATTTTTTAAGGTAAATAATACGTGTACTGTGTGTGCATTTTATCGCTCTAGGGAGCTTTAACCCTTTCAGGGTTTTGGACGTACTGGTACGGCTTACGCACCAGGGTTTTTGACGTACTAGTACGCCTAAATTCTAGCGCCCTCAAATCTAGTGAGAGAAAGCTGGTAGGCCTACATATGAAAGAATGGGTCTATGTGGTCAGTGTGCGCAGTATAAAAAAAATCCTGCAGCACACAGTGCGTAATGAGAAAAAAAAACTTTGACCATGTTTTTGGATTAAAACAGCGAATTTGCACTGTATTTTCGTATGGTATTTATTGTTGTATTCTAGTTTTCCTGGTCACATTTTATAGAATGGAAGACATATTACAGAAATTGAATTGATTTTGACTGGTTTTACAGTGAAAAGTACAGTACCTTGAAATTGAGCTCAAAGTAGCAGAAATGTTCGATTTTTACCAAAGTTCAAAAGTAAACAAATCATGCTAAGCGTCCAATACATGTCAACTGGTGAGTCTAATATTCTTTCACAAGTGCTCTGATATTATTTATACCATTTCTACACTAATGCAGTAGTCTGCATAACAGTAAATCTTCTATTTTTTGTGAGAATAAAAAATTCAAAGTGGAAAGCAAAGAATGTAAGAGGGGTGGGGGACGTGACTAATCAAATGGGGAAAAGTTTTTTGTGCCAGGAATATTTTTT
>NC_069488.1:18925962-19093456 GCF_026875155.1 Cherax quadricarinatus | reverse complement strand
TTTGGGTGGCATCCTAGGGGGAGTTATGGGTAACTTTTATAAAGGGCATGCTGGAGAGGGGGAAAAATGGTCAAATAGTCTACTGTAGATAGGGCCAGTCTTGAAATAAACTGGTAGAAGAGCTCTAAAACTGTAAATTGTATTGTGCAAAAACTAGTTGATGAAAGCAGTGGTACCTGTAGATCAGGTGATCTTGGTGGCCTTGCTACTGGTCGTGAGAATATTCTCCAGCCAGGAGAGCTACTGCTTACTGGTGAAGAAGGGATGGGAGATGATGAGGTTGACGACGTTTCCTCAACAGTTTTGCCTGTACCTCCATCTTTGTGGCGCCATGCAAACAAGTTTCTGCAAATAAACAGTAAGTCATTCTTGAGACCTATAAACACACAACAGTTTTGTAGCATTATCTGGATCAATATGGATTAATAAGAGCTGAAATAAAGTCACAGTGATATGCATTATTATTTCATATTAATATTAATGTTAACAATTTTACCAAAATTTATATGAGAGTGGCATTCACCGAGGACACAGCTAACTTTCAAGCTGATACAACTCCTTTCAGTTGGCCACCAACAACAATACATGGCTCAAAAAGGACAAATTTCAGTAACTCTACTATGGAAAACTAGAGGAAATAAAGTCTCTAATGGAGTATAAAACAAACTAAAATCACTCAAAAAAGCAGAACTTTAATGTGAAATGTTAAATCTCTCATTCCAGGATTACAACAATGTTATTATCAGAAGAGATACCAAGCCAACGATGGTACTCTTCAAGTCATTTCTTCTCTCTTGGCTGGAATATTGCTGTATACTAACAGCACACTTTACAGCAGGTGAAATTGCAGAGCAAGAGAATGTACAGCGAACCTTAACTGTCTCTATACTAGGAATAACTCATATCTTTTTAACTCTTCTCCTTGCAACATAGTCAAGAATGATATATCAGAGGCCCTTTGTAGGGACTGATCCCAAATTTGCACAGTGAAATCACTCCCCATGAAAGCATGAGGTTTAACAAATGATGAAAAAATAACTTCAATGAAAAGCATGGGCACAGTGTGTACAGTACTAGACAATTCAATAAGTTTAAATGGAGAAAGACTCTTCAACATCCCCACTTCATGAAAAAGGGCAATTACCAATAAATCCCTAGGTATTTTTAACCCTTTGACTGTTTCGGTCGTATATATACATCTTATGCGCCACTGTTTCTGACGTATATTTATACGCGTAAATTCTAGCGGCTTCAAATCAAGCGGGAGAAAGCTGGTAGGCCTACATGAGAGAGAATGGGTCTGAGAATGGGTCACTAGAAACTAGCACCTTCCCGAAACTACTCAAGATGGCAAGGGTTACACCAATACATAAAGGTGGTGACCCTACAGATTTAAACAACTATAGGCCAATATCAAACTTACCATTGCTATCCAAAATCTTTGAGAAACTCGTGCACAGGAGACTATATTAATTTATAACGGCACAAAACATACTCAACCCCTGCCAATTTGGATTCAGGAAAAATAAAAGCACTAACGATGCAATCATAAAAATGCTAGATCTGCTTTACACAGCATTGGAAAATAAGGAATATCCACTAGGAATTTTTATTGACCTAAGAAAAGCTTTTGACACAGTAGACCACGGCATCCTACTCCACAAACTTGACCATTATGGAATAAGGCCCCCATGCGCTGCATATTCAAATCTACCTTACTAATAGGTATCATTATGTCACCATTAAAGACAGCATAAACAACACAGCCACTTGATACGGGAGTTCCGCAGGAAGTGTCCCTTGGTCCCCTGCTCTTCCTCATATACACAATGATCTTCCAAACGTATCTCAACACCTGAACCCCATTCTCTTTGCTGATGACACGACTTTGTCATCTCTCACCCTAATCTTGCCACCAACACCATTGTTAATGAGGAGCTGATCAAAATATTGACTTGATGACAGCCAAAAAACTTACCTTAACACGACAAAACCTACTACATTATGTTTGGTACAGAGCAGGAGATGCACAAATCAACATTAAGATCGACAACACTCTAATTGGCCAGGCATAATGAGGGAAAATTTTTCTAGCCTAACCTCGACAACAACCTGAACTTCAGCACCCATATCCAACACATAACCAAAAAGTATCCAAAACGGTTGGGGTCCTCTCCAAGATACGATACTACGTGCCACAAACTGCCCTTCTCACACTATAAACCCTTCACTTATATATCCATACCTCACCTATGCTATCTGTGCTTGGGGTTCAACTGCAGCAACACACCTAAAGCCAATAATAACCCAACAAAAAGCCGCAGTAAGAATAATCACTAAATCCCATCCCTGGCAACACACCACCCCACTCTTCATAGATCTAAACTTACTCCCTGTTCAGTACATCCACACTTACTACTGTGCAATTTACATCTACAGGACCTTAAATTCCAATATTAACCTTGACCTAAAACGCTTTCTTGATAGTTGCGACAGAACCCACAGGCACAACTGCAGACACATTCATCACCTTCAAAACTACCATATATTTATTTATTTATTTATTTATTTCCAATTTGAGCACACATACAGAGGTACAAAAAAATACAGATAAGAGCAGCATGCCAAAGCCACTTATACTATGCATAGCATTACGGGCTGGCTTAAAATTAACTTAAGATTAACTAAGCAATGATGAAATCAGTGATAAAACATTATGTAAACAGATTACTATAAATCACAAGTGAGTATTACAAAGACAGGTCATATGGTTGCATTCAGTCATATAAGGATTCTGGTTAGGTAGTGTTTTTTAAAAAATATAAAAGTAAGATTCAGTATTAAGGTTTTTAACATTATGTGAATAATTTGGTGAGAAACATTAAGATATACAATTTAAAAAGGTTCAAGTTATTCAGTATTTATTTGGTTTTGGGTGAGTAAGTGATCCTTTAGAAGAGACTTGAATTTATAACAGTAGTGTTTCTTTTTATATCTTACAGGTAATGAATTCCAGATTTTAAGGGCCTTTTATTTTCATTGAGTTTTTGCAAATGTGTGAGATGGACACGAGAACATCAAGAGTGAACTGTGCCTTGTGTTATGGTCATGTGTTTCTCTTTGAGGTAGGCAATGAGAGATTGTTTGAGGGGAGGGTTAATAACAGAGTTAAGGTCTATGTATGTAATAGGTGCAGGTAATAAGTTATGGATGTTTTTGTATGGTGATTAGAGTTTAGTGTATTGAATATTGGTTGGAGTGTGGCTGCCTGTGTGAGAAGTTGTTATCATTCTAACTGCAGCCTTTTGTTGGGTAATTAGTGGGTCTGAGATGGTAAAGTTGATGTTGAGCCCCATGCACAAAATCCATAGGTGAGATAGGGGAAATAAGAGAGTTGATATAGGCCAGAGGGCTGACTGTGGAACGAGTACCCGATCTTGCGGATAGTATGCCTACAGTCTATGGAAATTTTTCTTAGAAAGTTTCTTGTAAATGAGTATGAAATTTGAGTCCTATTATCAAGTGGATTCCTAAGAATTTTCCCTCAGTTAGTTTTGTGATAGGTGATATTCCGTTTATCATTAAGTTAAGAGGTACATCCTGTAGCTCTGTTAACAAACTGAATGAAGTCGGGGTTTTGTCAATGTTTAGTGTAAGTATGTTAGTCCTCATCCAGGTAGATATTTCTTAATACGGAATTTAAAACAGTATAGGCTAGCGTGACTTGGGCTCGGTGATAGAAACGTATGTAGTGTCATCGCAAATAGTGTTGTTTGATGAATTGCGAAGCATTGGAAGGTCATTTATGTATAAGGAGAAAGAGAAGAGGGGCCAAGGACACTTCCCTGTGGACAACCAACTGTAATTGGTTGCACAGAAGAGTTTTGCCCCCATATGCGTAACATATTGGCTTCTGTTGCTGAGGTAGTCCTTGAGGTAGTTAGAGAGTGCCCTCTTAAACCATGAGTGAAGACAATTTACGTGGAGCAAGTCATGGTCAACTGTATCAAATGCTTTAACTAAAGTCAATGAAGATCCCCAAGGGACTTTCTTTATTTTTCTCCTATTTGCAAAGTAATATATGTTCTAGCATGTTATAATAGCATCATTAGTATTTTTTTATATTAGGCCTGATCCAAATTGCAGGGTTGGAGTAATGTTTAGGGAGAAAAGGTAAGAGAGATTCGTTTGTTGAATTAATTTTTTCCGAAAGATTTTTTGAGAGAGGGTGTAAGTTGATATATGGCCTATAGTTATTCAACTCTGTTTGGTTCTCCTCCTTTGTGGATCGGGGTTGAACCCATGCTATTTGAGTACTGTAGGGAAGTGGAGGATTCAATGGATTTGTTAAAAGAGGGTGCAATGATTGGTGCTAGCACTTGTGACACTTTTTGTATATAAAGGGGTGGTAAGGTAATTTAAAACATCTCCTGGCCTTGTTTTTTAGAGCGTTGATCAATAAGGGAGACTTCGTATGGTAAAGTCGGATCAATGGAACAGTGTTCGTGGTAGTTGCCGTGAGTAGTCATTTGGTGGGGTATCTGAGCTTGGGATTTTATTGGCAAGGTTTTGTCCTCTAGTGGAGAAGAAATCATTGGAGTCTGTTTTGCTGTTTCTGTTGGTGGGAGTTGGGGTTCATCTCTGATTTTGCTAATTTATTTCGCTATTTCGTGATATCTTTTTGTTCCCAAGAATTTCAGATAGGGTTTTTTCCAGGTCTTTTTTATATCACCGTCATATGTTTGGATAATCGTGTTTTCTCATAAAACAATTTTTTTTTTGCCCTTCTTATCAGCTGGTTAGGATTGACGAGTAACGTTTTTTGTTGTCTCTGGTTATGTGACCCCTTTCTGTACTGTTTTCATATTGGTGTTTTTGTATTTAAGATTTGAGAATGCGGGGTGTTAGCCAGGTACTGTTCGTCTCTTAGCTGTCATCTGTGTTAGTTTTTTTAATAGGCAGTGCTTGTTATAGAGGTAAGTGGTTATTTTTTTAGAAAATTATTAATGACATTCGTCAATATCTGTATAGATTCTAGCTCGTTGTGCCAATCAATGTTAGCTATTGCTGTTGTTGAAGTTATTAATGGGTCTGCCTCATTGTGAAGTCTGAAGGTGAACTTTAGTAGTGTCTTGGGGTAGTTTTAAACCAAGAAGTTGTTATGAGGCAAGAAGGGTTGTGGTCCTGTGGTATTATCTGTAATTATGCCTTATTTTAAAGGGATATGGTGTTTGGTCCAGATGTGGCCAAGTAGGAAACACTAGTCTCTGTAACTCTTGTAGGTTTTTGTTACTGTTGGTAGTAACATACAGTTTCTCATTGTGATTGTGAATTCAGTAACGTGTGGGTCCGGTCTTGCAGGAGATTTATATTGAAGTCCCTAGAGTAGTAAAAGTGGGAAATCTTTTTTGTTCATGGCGTGCGTCATTATCGACTTCCTAGATTTTGACTAAATTGGCGAATGTTTGACTGTGGGAACTCTGTAAATGTATTTATCAATGGAGAGGTTTTGTAGGTATTTGGGATTTGAATTTAGCTATTATATATTCCCCAAGTTCATCCCTGTGCAAGAATTATTGATACAATCTAGTTTTGGCCTGTGAGTATATGCTGTGCCACCCCCTTGTTGGTCTGGCCTACAGTTGTGTATGGCTGAGTAATCCAGGAATGGCATTGACATCTGTACATCAGGCTTAGCCAGGTATTCAGTTAGTTGATATATGGAGCATATTGGCATGTAAGGAATTTAGTAATGCTAATGAGGTCATCGTAATGCTTGCTAAAGATCTGATATTGTAGTTAAAGATAGTTGATGGTTGTTGTTGGCACTGAGAAGTGCCTTTGATTGTTCTGTCATGTAGTAATTACAGTAACTTGTGTTGATTCAATTAAGTCCATAAATAAGAGGTTTGGTACAGGATCATAGCTTGTAATCATAAGATTTGTAGTGAGAATTATATGTAGAATTAAGTATAAAACAAAGTAAAGTGTCCTAAGCTAAAAAATTAGCACCTGGAAGTATTAACAAACGTAAAAATAATGAGCTAAGGGAATAATACAAATAAAGTGATGATCAAATATGGAGCTTGGGAATATGAAGTAGGTAGTACTAAAAGGTAATTTTTTTAAAGTTAGAATTAAGTATAACATTATAATATAAAAGGGACTAATATAGGTTGTGGTGAACAATAAAGTTGGTAATCAAATAAAATGAATCTGTGGAATATAATCAAATTGTGAACTTATTCTAACTTTAGCACCTAAGAATAGCACCTTGATTATTTTAACAAAGTGATATATAAAGTATGATAGTTTATATAAAGCTAAAACACAGGAGAAAATATATAAGGGACTAAAATAAGTAATGGTAAGCAAGTTAAATGGACAGCGATGAGTAAGGAATTAATAAAATATAAACTTATAATAATAAAAATACAATTTTGAAATGGTACTTGCAATTGCACTAGAGTCTGGTATAGGTTGTTGACAAGACAAGATTATAACTAGATTAAAATGACAAAATAAAATTACCCATTAAAAGTCCCCAAAAAGAAAAAATAGTAAAAAAATACACTGGTAAAGTCCCTTGTTATAATATGATAGTAAATGGTAACAGTACCCAGGTACCAGGTACAAGGTATATTATAAAGGTTGTGGTTGAATATAAAAACTTGAAAAATTTGGCAACAAAATGTTATGGGAAGTAAAAAATATGTTTTAATGTACAAAATTTAAACTGACTGGATAGTAAATAAGGTGTTTAAAATAAACTTTTAGTAAGTAATAATGATTACAAAAAAGTGAAAAAGTAATGTTTATTTCATCAATATTGCACTGGTAGTTTATACTTGAGGTTATATGGCAGTACAAGGTAATTAAGAGTAATCTAGGATAAGTAAATGTGGTAGTTAAAACAGGTAAATTAATTAGACAAGTAATGGTTATTAAATGTCAAAAATGTTAAGAGTAAATTTGAAATTTAAGAAAAAATGATCTTTATTAATTTTTAGTAAGTAATATCGAAATTGATAGTATTTAAAAAAATATGAGGTAGTAATAGGACAGAGAAAGTATCAATTCAGCTATGTATAAAGCGAACAATAGTAAATAAGAACAATCACATAAGGTGACTTATGCTTACTATAAAATCAACAAAAAGAGGTAGTTGATTATTTAATTACTAAGAGATTGTACAATGAAATTTGAACAATAATGAGCACAACGTACACTAAACTACGTAGGCTTGTAGTTGGACATTGTTTTAGTTAATCTCTGTAAGATTAGTAACCCTGAGAAAATCGTGATAGATCAATCTCGTTCGTGATTGTGTACAGTTGACCTACATATTTGCTTATCCTACTAGAAATTTTCCCATCCCGTGTGAAGCATTGGTGTATTGTGTCATTATTCTCTCGCTTAAGTTTTTCTGACTCTATAAGAGGAGTTCTGATTTCTGACAGTTTTTTGGTAAGACAACTCGTTTATGATACCTCTTCTTTACTTTAATAGATGCAATAATTAAGTTCTTTTCCTGTCATTTGAGTGGAATCTAAGCATATCACTGTTTCTACTCATGGATCCTAGTAACCTGCTTCTTTTATTTCAGCTCTGGTACCATACACTGTTTGGTCCTTTATGACTGCATAGTATTTTCTTTTACTGATTGTTTGGTTCATATCACTGGGAAAAAGTGGAACTGTTTAACTATTACTGCGTCCCGAATAGTTTTATCTTGTTCATTTTATCATCTCTTGGAGAGCAAAGTAGCACTGAACAGGTTATCTCTAAGTTGGTTCCTTCATTCTTTTACTGCTTCTCAACCTTTGTATAAGAGATATTAGTTTGTTGGGTATTTCTTACTATGACTGTTTTAGGATGGTCCGTCAACAGTTAGTCATTCCTGTTGTTGATAACTTTTGTTCAAGACTGAGGATTTTGTTCTCGAGTTGTGTCATCCTGGTGTCTTGTTTTGTTAGCGTCTCTCGAAGATTCATATTTTCAATAACTAAGTTGGAGATGCATGACTTTAGGGTATCTGGATCGTTGGTCATACCTGAGAGACTACTTGGTAGGTTGAACCCGGAGAAGAGAGGGGAGGATGGGCTGGTGGCAGCCATGTTTATTGTTATTGTTGTGGTGTGGCCTTGAGTGGTGGTGAGTGGGGTGGTTGCTGGGCCGGCATCCTCCTGACTACACTTGTTGAATAGTTGATTTTTCGGTGTTTTCTTGCTGGCCTTGGTGCTGTTTCCTCTTAGATTGCGCCTCATAATACTACAGGAATTGTTGTAGTTAAGAAGAAGTTGTATACAAAGCTTAGGGTTACGTTGTTCGGCTGGCAGCGGGGTGTTGCTTTCGGTTTGTGTGCAGTCTTCCTTTGATCTCTATTATTTTCGATTTGTAGGTTTCACTGTTGGTAATCTTTGGTCATTCTGGGTGCTACGTTGGGTAGTGCAGTTTTGCTTGTAACTAGGTCATCATAGGAGCATTGGTAGCTCTGGTAGTTGGAGAAAAGTACGGAGCTTGGAAGTCGCTGCTGCCGCTGCCGCTGCCTTGCCACTCAGAAAACATCTTATCTCCCTGATACACCCTGTCAGCTAATTACACGAATACCACCTGGTGGTTAACACTTACACTCACTCACCCATTTGACCATGAACAGAAATATCAATCTCAATCTCAAAATAATGAATCTTAACTAGTCATAAGTTGGCCTGTGATACTCCAATACTGAAACTATGTATAGTGCCAAATCAAAAGCATTCACATTGCTAAACTCACAAACTAGTATTTAGTCACTCAGCCATAATACCAACTTACCTCATAATTTTGTAATATTTTAAACTTAAGATTTAATTTAAGTCTGCCCAAAATGCCTAGCCATGCTAGGTGTTCTAGTGGTACACTCTGTAATTATTATATTACTACATGTAAACAATACAATAACCAAATTCTGTAAACTCAGCATTGTAATCCTTATAGAGAATAAACTTTAAATTTGAATTTGAATTTGAATTGAGTGGTGGGTGTGCACCCTGTGAAAAAAATCTGGGACTCAGTGGTGCATTGTGGGGGAACGCCATCTTGGTAGTCCATTTTCACCATGCCTCGCAGTAATAAATACAGTGGAGCCCCGCATACCGTTGGCATTACATAACGTTAAATCCTCATACCCATACATTTTATCACTAAGATTTTGCCTCGCATACCGCTAAAAAACCCGCTCAACGCTGTTCGTCCGAGACGTTTCTAGTGTGCGGCCTGAGCCAGCCTCACATGTTCTGCCGGTGGCATTGTTTACCAGCCAGCCTCCGCGGTAACATCAAAGCATACAATCGGAACATTTCGTATTATTACAGTGTTTTTGGTGATTTTATCTGCAAAATAAGTGACCATGGGCCCCAAGAAAGCTTCTAGTGCCAACCCTACAGCAATAAGGGTGAGAATTACTATAGAGATGAAGAAAGAGATCATTGCTAAGTATGAAAGTGGAGTGCGTGTCTCCGAGCTGGCCAGATTGTATAATAAACCCCAATCAACCATCGCTACTATTGTGGGCAACAAAATGGCAATCAAGCAAGCTGTTCTTGCCAAAGATTCAACTGTGTTTTCGAAACAGAGATCGCAAGTGATGGAAGATGTTGAGAGACTCTTATTGGTATGGATAAATGAAAAACAGATAGCAGGAGATAGCATCTCTCACGTGATCATAAGTGAAAAGGCTAGGAAGTTGCATGAGGATTTAATTAAAAAAAATGCCTGCAACTAGTGATGACGTGAGTGAATTTAAGGCCAGCAAAGGTTGGTTTGAGAGATTTAAGAAGCATAGTGGCATACATAGTGTGATAAGGCATGGTGAGGCTGCCAGTTCGGACCACAAAGCAGCTGAAAAATAGTGCAGAATTCAAGGAGTACATAGACAGTGAAGGACTGAAACCTGAACAAGTGTTTAATTGTGATGAAACAGGCCTGTTTTTGGAAGAAAATGCCAAGCAGAACCTACATTACTCAGGAGGAAAAGGCACTCCCAGGACATAAGCCTATGAAAGACAGGCTTACTCTGTTGATGGTTTCCAATGCTAGTGGTGATTGCAAAGTGAAGCCTTTATTAGTGTATCTCTCAGAAACTCCCAGAGCGTTCAGGCAAAAGAATATCCTCAAGGCTAATTTGTGTGTGCTGTGGAGGGCAAGCAGTAAGGCATGGGTCACTAGGGACTTTTTCTATGACTGGTTACACCATGCATTTGCCCCCAATGTGAAAGATTACCTAACTGAAAAGAAATTAGACCTTAAGTGCCTCCTGGTGTTAGACAATGCCCCTGGTCATCCTACAGACGTGGCAGAGCGACTTTATGGGATATGAGCTTCATTAAGGTGAAGTTTTTTGCCTCCTAATACCACTCCTCTCCTGCAGCCCTGGACCAGCAGGTTATTGCAAACTTCAAAAAACTGTACACAAAAGCTCTGTTTGAAAGGTGCTTTGTAGTGACCTCAGAAACTCAATTGACTCTATGAGAGTTTTGGAGAGATCACTTTAATATCCTCAATTGTGTAAACCTTATAGGTAAGGCTTGGGAGGGAGTGACTAAGAGGACCTGAACTCTGCTTGGAAGAAACTGTGGCCGAAATGTGTAGACCAAAGGGATTTGAAGGGTTTTCAGGCTAACCCTGGGAATCCTATGCCAGTTGAGGAATCCATTGTGGCATTGGGAAAGTCCTTGGGGTTGGAGGTTAGTGGGGATGATGTGGAAGAGTTGGTGGAGGAGGACAATGAAGAACTAACCACTGAATGAGCTGCTAGATCAACTTCAACAGCAAGAGGCCAGACCTGAGGAAACTGGTTCAGTGGAGGGGAGAGAGAAATTGAAGAAGTTGCCTATTTTAAAGATTAAGGAAATGTGTGGAATGTGGCTTAAAGTGCAAACCTTTTTTGATGACAATCACCCTAACACAGCTATTGCAAGCCGTGCTGGTGACTATTACACTGACACTGTTGTGAAACACTTTAGGAAGTCATAAAGGAACGAGAGGTACAGGCCACTATGGACAGATATGTTGTGCGACAGAAGTCCAGTGACTCTGAAGCTGGTCCTTGTGGCATTAAAAGAAGAAGGGAAGTAACCCCAGAAAAGGACTTGACACCTCAAGTCTTAATGGAAGGGGATTCCCCTTCTAAACACTAAGACTCTCTCCTCCTCCCATCCCATCAATCACCACCAGATCTTCAATAAAGGTAAGTGTCATGTAACTGTGCATGCCTTTTTCAGTTTGTGTGTATTAAAATTAATATTTCATGTGGTAAAAAATTTTTTTTTCATACTTTGGGGTGTCTTGCACAGATTAATTTGATTTCCATTATTTCTTATGGGGAAAATTCATTCGCATAACGATAACTTCGCATAACAATGAGCTCTCAGGAACGGATTAATATCGTTATGCGGGGGTCCACTGTACCTCACTCCTCGGCAGATTGGAGGTCTTCTGTTCCCAAGTGATAGCTCTAACAGCGATGAAAGTGTCAGTGAAAGTGAATTCCATGGTTTTCAAGCGGGTGTGACCAAAAACAGTGCCCAGGATAATGTAATTAGTGATGAAAACCCAGATGACCCACGACCTTCCACCTCTGGTGCTGGGCCGGCTCATTCATGTTCACCTTTACCAGGGCGAAAGAGGAAACTATTTGCCCATGTACAAGGTTCAGATGTGAGCAGTGAAAGTGATAGTAATAGTGATTTCAAAGCTATTGAAAGCAGTTCTAGTTGTGACAGTGAGGGTGAATATTCCCCAGTGAAGCGGCAGTATGTACGATGTAGCATGCGGTCTGGTAGTGTGTCATATGCTGTTCCAAGGGGAAGGAGTAAATCTCGGAGCACATCCCGTGGCCCTACGCCATGACCTGATAGTGAAGATGATATTGTTATGATGGGTATGAATGATGTGAGTGAGGCAGCAGGTGGTGGTGGTGATAGTGATGGTGGCATGAGTCATGTGGCACCAGCAGCAGGCCACGCTACTACCAATGCTGCTGACTCTGCACAACAACAACCAGCCTCACCCAACCCCACACTCCCACAACCTGCACAACCACAACTGCATTTCAATATCCAGAACCCACCAGCAGACCGCATCTGGGATTGGCAGCAAGGTGACGAGTTTGTTCCCAGTCCCCATGGCTTTGATGAAATACAAAGTGGAATACGGCCATCATGTACACTTGGGAACAATGCTACTGAACTGGAATGCTTTCAGTTATTCTTCGATGAACCCCTGATGGACATTATTGTAGGGGAAACCAACACATACTATGAGTACACCCATGGCAAATACAATTCTCTCACCAAGATCACAACTACACCAGTGGAAGGACACAACTGTGGAAGAAATGTACCTGTTTTTTTGCCACAATAATGCTTATGCCACATGTGTATAAGCACACTGTCACCACATACTGGGCAACAGAATGCCTGATTTCAACCCCAGGTTTTAGTGACATTATAGGTGTGAATCATTTTCTGATACTGTTACACATGTTACACTTTTCAGACAAAACAAGGCCTGACAGAAGCGACAGGTTATATAAGATCAGAAATGTGTTTATGTACCTGAAACAAAAGTGGTTTTTATGTATTTTATCCCTTTAGGAAGCTTGTTATTGACGAGTCTTTGATTTTATTCAAAGGAAGACTCATTCAAGCAATACATACCAAGCAAGAGGAAACACTTTGGTATAAAGTTATTTGTACAGTGTGATTGCAAAAGTGGTCTCGTTTTGGATATCATTGTGTACACTGGCAGTAATACATTGAGAGATACCAGGAAGTTATTGGGTATCTCTGGTGATGTGGTTTGAACAATGATGGAACCATATCTTGGTAAGGGGCATATATTATATACTGATAACTGGTACAAAGCCCCATACTCAGTGATTTCTTGCAAGTGAACCTGACAGACATGTGTGGCATAGTGTGTGGTAATCGTAAACATATGCCAAGGTTCGATGCTGGCACTTGCAGAGGTGAGGTGCAGGCCTTTGCTGCCAATGACATAATGGCATTTTGGTGCATGACAAACATGATGTCACATTGTTGACATCAGTTCACTGAAACGAAATGGCACACACTGGCAGGCACAATAGAGAGACCAATGAACCCATTCTAAAACCTGCAGCTGTCATGGACTACAACCTCAGTATGTACTTAGTGGACAAATGTGACATGCAGATTGGGTTTGTTGATTGTGTACACAAGAGTTATAAGTATTATATGAAACTTTTTTTCCATCTTCTTGATATTTCCATGCTAAATGCTTATAACATATACAAGTTGAGGACCAACAACAAACTAAAATATGGTGAATTTTGTTTGTTAGTCATCAGACAAATAATTGTCAAGTACCAAGGAGCAACACCTGCAACAGACGAGCGCCCGTGAAATTACCAACACATGCCATCTCGTTTGAGGCCTGGTGATCACTACCCTATACAACTGCTTCCTACGGCTTTCAGGAAAAGTGCTCAGAAGAGGTGTTTTGCATGTGGACATACCACAAAACGCCCACAAACACACAGAGACGCTCATTTTATGTGTGAGGAGTGTCAAGTGCCACTCTGCATATACCCATGTTTCAAAGAGTTCCACAAGCTGCAGCAGTTCTAGGAACGTGTTCATTGACTGTGCATATGTATATATATTATGGAACAATAGTAATAAACAATGTTTTGTATTGTTTGTTTGTGCAAACAAGTTTTGTACACAATCTAATAGTGATAATGTTTGTTCAGTTATTGTGTTGTAAACAATGAGTGTATATTTGAACAATGCACCTTACTCTGGTCTCACAGGCCACATAAGTTACTTAGAAAAGAAAAATATTGGAAAATACAAGAAACCTTCGAATTGGAGTAAATAAAAGAATGTTGGGTGGGCGGCATTTGCCGTTGTTGCCATACGCCGCTCATTTTCTGCCAACTTTGTGCCTCTGTATCTTGGTAAGTACTGACGGCAAAAAATTTTTTTAGGTTTAAAACACTCAGTAAAATAATCCTAACATTTTGGTAAGAAAAAATAATTTTTTTTTTCGAATATTTTGCGACATAGAATGACAGTTTCAGAAAGGGGCCTGCGACAGTCAAAGGGTTAAGAGGGAGCTTGGCAAGTTCCTCAGGTCAGTTCCTGATCAGTTTTGGAGTCGGGTTCATGCACTGGTCTGCATGCTGCTGCCACCAACAGCCTAACTGATCAGGCCAGCAACTGGTAGGCATAATCTCAGAACAGGCCACAGGGGCAGTAATCCCTCAGACCATCAACAAGTAACTTACACAAAGCTGACTCATGAAATGAAGCTTGGAAACAGTGTTACAAGCACTCAAAATTCTGAGACCATCAATGAGCATTTGACAACCTCCCTTTTTTTTATGAAAGGAGGAAGGGTAAAATTTAGAAAGAAGTAACAAAGAAAGTATAGTCTTGAAAATGCTCCTGCTTACAGTGGAACCCTGGTTTTTGTCCGGTCCGGTTATTGTACAATTCAGTTTTCGACCACTTTTTTCGGTGAAATTTTCTCTGTTCTCATACATCCGCTCGGAAATCGTCTGTACCAGATGCGTCTGCCTGCCCGCGGGACGCGGCCACTCATATGTTCGTGACTCAGTCTGCCTTTATTACTTGTTCAGTGAGCATTACTCCTTGCGTTCATCAGAAACATTTCGTAATAATCCATTTTTTTTGTGCTTGCGACTTCTAAATAAGCCACCATGGGGGCATAGAAAGTTTGGAGTGCTAGCCCTTTGGTAAAGAAGGTGAGAAACACAATAGAATTCAAGAAAGAACTCGTAGAAAAATGCGAAAGTGGAGTACGTGTGGCCAAGCTTGCCAGGATGTATGAGAAGTCCAAATCAATGATCAGTTCTATCCTGGCGAAGAAAAAGACCTCAAGGAAGGGGATTCCCCTTTCAAACAATAACCTCTCCCCTCTTCGCCGTCTTCCATACACCAACACGTCTTTTCAATAAACGTAAAAGTGATGTTAAATGTTCATTTATCCATTTCATTAGTGCTTTATATTTCTCATTATTTTCTTCATGTAAAACTATAGTTACTGTGTATAAAATGAGTTTTTTGTTAATATTTTTGGGTGTCTGGAACAGATTAATTGGATTTACATTATTTCTTATGGGAAGTATTACTTCAGTTTTCGTACAAATTGGTTTTCGGCCGACCTTCTGGAATAGATTAATGACGAAAACCAGGCTTCCATTGTAATGCCATGTTAATGCCTTGTTGATCAGGCCAGCAACCAAGAGGCCTGGTCTGAGAATGGCTTAGCATCTCTAGTCTTGAAAGTTCTACTTATCCTGCCTGGAAACATAAAAACATATGCAGTTTAATGTGATCCTTTATTGACAACATTTCGCCCACACAGTGGGCTTTTTCAAGTCACAAACAGATCTACCTGGGGTGGAAGGTACGTGAGTATTTATAGTCAGGTTCAGAATGTTGAGGTCAGGTGGAAAATGCTGCATCTGATGATCTACCGGGTGGGGTTATCATCAGATGCAGCATTCTCCACCTGACCTCAACATTCTGAACCTGACTATAAATACTCACGTACCTTCCACCCCAGGTAGATGTGTTTGTGACTTGAAAAAGCCCACTGTGTGGGTGAAACGTTGTCAATAAAGGATCACATTAACCCTTTCAGGGTCCGTCCCGTAGATCTACGGCTGGTCGGTGAGTGTCCAAACCGTAGATCTACGCCAAAATTCTAGCGCCGTCAAATTTAGCGCGAAAGCGCTCATAGGCCTACATATGAGAGAATGGGTCTGCGCGGTGGGTGTGCGCAGTAAACAAAAAATCTAGGCGCCTGCATAGCATTGTGGGAACGCCGGCTCAGTCACCCTTGTTCACCATGTCTCATCGCAAGTCAGCTCTCACTCCCCAGAAAATTGGGACTCTCCTCTTCCTGTCTGATAGTTCTGACACTGATGGAAGTGGAAATGAAGACGAATTCTACGGCTTTGATGAGTTAGTGACCGAAAATAATGACCAGGATATCGATAATAGTGCAGAAAACCCCGACGATCTCGACCTTCTACTCTGGTGTGGGCACTCGTGACTCACGGTCGGTTGTTCCTAAACGTAAGAGAAAACTAATATTTTCCCGTGGCCTGGCCTCTGACTTCAGTAATGACGATGATTCTGACGTGGATTGTGATTTTTATTGCGCTCGACGATCATTCGAGTAGTGATAGTGAGGAAACATATTCACCAGTGAAGCGTCGGTATGTGCGCCGCCGCATGCGCTCGGGTAGTGTACCCTATGCTATGCCAAGGGGACGGGTACATCCGTAGTACATCCGGAGTACATCCTGTGGCCCTACACCCGTTTTAGGTAGTGATAGTGAGGATGATGTGGCTACACTTGGCATGGATGGGCCACAGACATCAGTGGATGGTGTTAGTGGGGCTGGTGGTGGTAGTGGCACCGCCATGCGTGACTCGCTGTGCACGCGGGAACCCACGCTGCTGACTCGTCAGTTCAAGGACAAAGCGGAGCGTCACCCACCAGCCCGCCACAACCACCCGTTACAACCAAGCCTATGATGTCCAGTATCCACCAGCAACCGTATCTGGGATTGGCAGCAAAATCCAATTTTGTTCCCAGCCCTCACCACTTTGATGACTCTCAAAGTGGAATTCTACCTACCTGTCCCCTTGGAACCACGGCCAATGAACTGGAATTCTTTGAATTATTCTTTGACCAGCCATTGATGGAAACTATTGTCAGGAAAGTAATAAGTATTTTTCAGTACACCATGGCAAATACGATCTTATCACCACAGTCAAGACTACACAGGTGGAAAGAGGACGACTGTTGCAGAAATGTATTTGCTTTTTGCAACAATAATGCTTATGCCTCACGTCTAAAGCATAATATAAAAGCATACTGGTCCACAGATCGGCTAATTTGTACCCCATCCTTCAGTGAAATAATACCAGTGAACAGGTTTATCTTACTCTTACGTATGTTGCACTTCTCTGACAAAACCAGGCCTGACAGAAGTGACAGGTTATACAAGATTAGAAATGTTTTCATGTATCTCAAACAAAAGTTCAGGATATACTTTTATCCATTCAAGAATCTTGTAATTGACGAGTCTTTGATTTTGTTCAAAGTTAGACTGTCATTCAAGCAGTATATTACCGAGCAAGAGGAACCGCTTTGGTATAAAATTGTTTGTACTCTGTGATTGTGACAGTGGCCTGGTGTTGGATATTGTTGTATACACGGGTAGTAAAACATTGAAAGATACCAAGATGTTATTGGTTATATCAGGTGACGTAGTGAGAAACATGATGGCACCCTATCTTGGTAAGGGCCATACATTATATTACCGATAACTGGTACACAAGCCCATTACTCAGTGATTTCATGCGAGTGAACAAGACAGATGTGTGTGGCACAGTGCGTTCTAATAGTAAACATATGCCCAGGCTCAACGCAGGTGTTCGTGGTGATGACGTGCAGGTGTTTACTGCCAATGACATCATGGCATTACGGTGGCATGACAAACGAGATGTCACATTGTTGACAACCATTCACGTAATGAATGCAAGACAGTGGCAAAGTTGATCGAGTGACTAATGAACGTATTCGAAAACAGTGACAGTGATTGTTATACACAAAAATGCGCTTGGTTGACAAGTGTGACATGCAGATTGGTTTTGTTGACTGTGTTCGTAAGAGTTACAAGTGGTACATGAAACTTTTCTTCCATCTCATGGACATTTCAATGCTGAATGCATATAATAGTACCAAATAAAGACTGGTAACAGACCACCGTATGGTGAATTTTGTTTTGTCTGTTGTCAGACAACTCATAATGAAGTACCAGGTAACACACCTGCAATACAACATGGTCCTCGAATTCATCACAATATACCCAAGCGTTTGAGGAAGAGAAGGTGATCATTTCATAATACAGCTTCCTTCAACTCAAAAGAAATTTGCTCAGAAGAGATGCATTGTCTGTGCACAAATAAAACGACGGCAACAAAGACGCAAAGACACTCGGTTTATGTGTGAGGAATGTAAGGTGCCTCTGTGCATGGTGCCTTGTTTCAAGGAGTTCCACAAGCTCCAGCAGTTCTAAAACCATGTCCAGTGATTGTAAATATGTAAATAATGATAGAACATAGTATTATACAATATTTGTGCATGTTTATTGTAATAAACAACAGTGGTAAACAATAATATGATAATAACTTTAGTGCGGTTATTGTGTTCAATACAGTGAGTTTATATATATAAATTATATACAGTATTGGTCTCTCAGGCCCCAAATGTTAGTAGGAATAGAAAAAAATTGGAAAAGAAAAGAAAAAAACAACTAAAACAACAAAATAATATAATACGCGTATGTGGAATTCGTCGATGTTGCCGCCACCACATCATTTTCTACAAACTTCTTGGCACTGTATCTCGGTAAGTACTGATCAGATTCTATTTTTTTTTGTTTTATTACCTTCACAAAAATATGCTCTTTAATTCTGTAAGAAAAAATAATTTTTTTTTTTTTTCAAAATTTCTTGGACACTGGTGCATGACTTCAGATTTTGGCCTTGGACCCTGAAAGGGTTAAACTGCATATGTGTTTATGTTTCCATTGTGTCGGTATTTTATACCATTTATTTTCACTTACCCTGCCTATCATTTTCTTTATGGCAACAGTGGCAACACAGTTATCATCTCTGAATGTGAGATCTTCCAGTCTTACATATGGAGCTTTTACTCTTTCTAATGATTTGAGGGTCTCTTGCACTCTGTTACAGCCTTTAGTTCTTCCATTTTTCCACAAAACAACTGAAACTTGTCTATGGCCCACTGGAAGACTTGATTTATATCCACCTAAAGATTCACAGCCTTCAGCAGATGCCACTCTCATGGAGATTCTGGTGTCACCAGCAAAGGGTGTTATGGAGATACTCATCCATTTTTTCTGGAAGATTTCTACACTTGAAGACTTCTACACAGTAGTTTCTGATATCTTCTGGTAAGATGTTGAGTACCCTAGGACCACGGATGTTCATGCAATATTCTCCTATTGTGTCCAAGGCAGCCATTTTTCACTGGGTGTATTTTACACTTCCATCCATATCTCTCTCTCACTCCAGTATATTGTTACAGCAGTGTGCTTATTTGGGACAGGGCCCTTAAGTACCTTCCATGTACAGTAGAACGCCCATATTCACTGATTCGGTATCCACAGTTTCAGTTATCCGCAGTTTACTGTTACCCAAAAATACCTCTTAATTTTGCATAATAATGGCCCCAAAGTGCAAAAGTAAAGAAGCTGGTAGTTCTTCAAAGCCTAAGAGAAAAAGTGATAATTCTCCACTTATTGTACATAATTTAACAATTAAACTTTGTAACAGGTGTGTATAGGATTTACATATAGGGTTTGCTACTATCTGTGGTTTTGGTATCCATGGCAGGTTCTTGGAACGTATCCCCCACAGATACAGGGGTCCTACTGTATATATTATCATGTATACATCTCCCAAGCCAGTGATAATCCTTTTTAAATCACTTGTTCTCTCTAGGCTGGAATACTGCTATACATTAACATCTCCACTCAAAGCAGGTAAAATTGCAGATCTAGAGAATGTACAGAGAACCTTTACTGCACATATAAGTTCTGTCAAACACCTTAACTACTGGGAATGCTTGGAAGCACTTGACTTGTACTCACTGCAACACAGGCAAGAGAGATACATCATAATCAACACCTGGAAAATCTTAGCGGGACTGGTCCCTAATCTGCACACAAAAATCACTCCCTATGAAAGCAAAAGATATGGCAGGCAGTGCAACATACCCTCAATTAAAAGTAGGGGCGTCATTAATACACTAAGAGAAAACACAGTAAGTGTTCGGGGCTCAAGACTGTTCAACAGCCTCCCATCAGCCATAAGGGGAATTACCAATAGACCCCTGGACAGATACCTAAAGTTGGTGTCAGATCGGCTGGGCTGTGGTTCGTACGTTGGACTATGTGCAGCCAGCAGTAACAGCCTGGTTGATCAGGCCCTGATACACTGGGAAGCTTGATCATGGACTGGGCCATGGGGTCGTTGATCCCCAGAATACCCTCCAGGTAGACTCCAGGCAGGAATCACTGGGCAGAACAGAGAAGTTGAGAGAATCCAGAAACAGATGAGAATGAAGAAAATAATCCATGTAATCAGTAAAGAGGCAGGACAAAGTGAGAACATTCAAACAGAGGAGATAAACATATATATACAGTACCAGCAGGTTGGTGTGGCGACCCTGGAAATTTGAAATTATGCTAGCCAAAATTAGTGCCGAATAACTGAAGGAACCGAATAACTGATTGCCAGATTTGTGATGGCAGACCTGTACTGAAGATGCAGGAAGAAATAAGGAAGTTATGACAAGAGGTGGATAAGCTGAGGAAAGTGACAGAGCAGTAACTGGGGTCAGTTCAAATAAATGTTCACAAAAATGAACTAAATTAACAAATATGCCTTAAAACAGTAACTTGAGAAAAGACAAGAAAATACCCTTGAACTTATATTGAGGTTCAAATACTGATGTTCTGATAAGGGACATAGTGATGCAAGGGACAGCAAACTCTTACTGTAACCTCATTGAATTCCAGACCTGCATGAATACCAGCCTTGAGATGCAGAACACAGTAAGTCATGACGGAGTATTCAACAAATTCAACTTCAATTATAATAAGTACATCATGTGGGTTAAATAATTTGTGGCCTTACTGATGATGAAATAGCATAACTAACATGAATATAAACCAGTCTCCAGATGATGAACTCAATGGAACTACAAGTGTGCTCCAGACTCATACCATTAAGAAAAATGAAAAGATGCTTGAAGTCTGCCTGGGAAGTGTTCAGAGTCTATGCCCTCATGACCCAACCCCAGACCAAGCCTCTTGGTAGACAATTGGATCTTCCAGGTTGTTGATGTTAACCCTACAAAGTCCAACATATACTTTAGCTGATCAGGCACTGACTTAAACTTGTCTGGTTCTTTGTTGAAGACAGTCAGTTGTCTGTTGATAATCCCATTTATATATGAAGGGTTGATTTAATCAGTGTTTCCTTAATGTACTCAATGAACTACTTTTCACTGGGGAGTATCTTTGCACCGTTTGTCAAGCCTCTTACTTTCACTGGGAACAATTTGTGTGTTATGATTTGATTACAATCCTAGAGTCTTCCAGGCGGAGATTATAATGTACTTATCTCGCCTACGTTCCAAGGAGTACAGATCAAGGGACTTTAAACGTTCCCCAGTAATTTAGGTGCTTAAATGAATCTATGCGAACAGTGGAGGTTTTCTGCACATTCTCCAGTCTCTAATTTTGCCTGCCGTAAATGGAGATGTTAAGAGTACAGTATTACTCCAGTCTACCTGTGATATGCCTTTGATACTACTCCCAGGCTCGTCTGATGCTTGCCTGGGCAACCAGGCTGTTGTTGGCCTGCTGACCTAAACATCCACCACAGCCTGGTTGATCTAGCACCTGGTGAAGATACTTGCCCAGTAGTATTTCTGATATCTCTGATAAGATGCTGAATAATCTAGAGAGAACAGTTTACTTAGAGGGCATCATTATTAGCTTGGCATCTCTCCCTTTGAAGATTCAAATTATCCAGCTTATCATTATCCTTGCGGTTGTAATAGTGACATTGTTGTGATCCTCGAAGATGAGGTTAGGTTAGGTAAGGTTCGTCAGGAAACAGTACAAGCGTTTCCCGACGTAGATCTTAGATGATGACCCGCTGTTGGAGCTTTTGGTCATCTGACCGAGGTGTTCCGCTGGCTTACCAGTCCACCCCTTTAAAAATTATGGTCATAATTATAACCATTTAGTTTTTTTTTCGAAGATGAGATCAGACATGATCAATCCAAGTTCTCTCGTTATATCTTACGCTCTACCGAGAGATTCCAGTTTCTTTTATAATCCTTTCCTGACTTTATTTCTTCAATCTTTCTAAAATGCAGTAACTGAAAATTATCCTCATTGAAGATCGTATTGTTGTCAGTAGACCACTGGAAGACTATGTCAGCTTGGTGGTTTGCCCTGTCCTCAATCAATGGCATTCATGCATATTTTAGTATCATCAGCAAAGCATGATATGGTTATGATTTGTACCTCAATGCCGGATATGAAACTGAGAAAGAAAAGAGAGTCGAGTTCAGTGCCTCAGGGACCAGAACTTATTATTAAAGTTCTAATCATTAGAGAATGAAATCATCTGCTCACTCTTCCAGTTATTCATTTTGCACACATTCTTGTGAGTTATATTACCAGGAGTAACTGATAATAGGAAACAAGTTAAACATCTAATGCTATTTGAACAGGATACCACCAACAACCTGGTTGATCAGATGACACACCAGGAGCCACTTGCCCTCGGGACACACTCCAGGTAGACTCAACGAAGAGATAACAAGTGTATGAAACTATGCCTAACATCTCCACCCGAACCAGTCTTGGAGTCTTCACTTTTGTTAACACAACAAGCTATAACTGCTACACATAGTTAACAAGCTATAACTGCTACACATAGTTAGCAACAAACTATTTATGCTGCATATAGTTAACAAGCTTTTCATGCTGCACATAGTTAACAACAAGCTATAACTGCTGCACAAAGTTAAGGTATAACTGCTCCACATAGTTAACAACAAGCTATAACTGCTACACATAGTTAACAAGCTATTAATGCTGCACATAGTTAAGCTATAACTGCTACACATAGTTAACAAGCTATAATTGCTACACATAGTTAACAAGCTATAACTGCTACACATAGTTCACAAGCTATTAATGCTGCACATAGTTAAGCTATAACTGCTACACATAGTTAACAAAAAGCTATTAATGCTGCACATAGTTAACAGGCTATAACTGCTACACATAGTTAACAAGTTATAACTGCTACACATAGTTAACAATCTATTAATGCTGCACAAAGTTAAAAGCTATAACTGCTGCACATAGTTAATAAGTTATAACTGCTACACATAGTTAACAAGCTATTAATGCTGCACATAGTTAACAAGGTATAACTGCTACACATATTTAACAAGCTATTAATGCTGCACATAGTTAAGCTATAATTGATACACATAGTTAACAACAAGCTATTAATGCTGCACATAGTTAACAAGCTATAACTGCTACACATAGTTAACCTATTAATGCTGCACATAGTTAACAAGAAGCTATAACTGCTACACATACTTAACAAGCTATAACTGCTACACATAATTAAGAAGCTATAACTGCTACACATAGTTAAGAAGCTATAACTGCTACACATAGTTAAGCTATAACTGCTACACATAGTTAACAAGCTGTTACTGCTACACATAGTTATGAACAAGCTATAACTGCTACACTTAGTTAAACTATAACTGCTACACATAGTTAATGACAAGCTATAACTGCTACACATGGTTAACAAGCCATAACTGCTACACATAGTCAACAAGCTATAACTGCTACATGACTCACGAAATCGTAATGACACTATTGCAAACAAACCATACCACGGGTGGAGTTTGAACCCGCGGTCAGAGAGTCTCAAAACTCCAGACCGTCGTGCTAGCCACTAGACCAGCTAGCTGCAATAAGATTTTTCCAACTAGGTATATTTCTACACCATAGGAAGGTTAGCATAGGCACCACTGTGACCACAAATGCAAGTTTTTACAGATGAATTTACAGATGAATCTCCAGTTAGCGTGGCCGTGACGAACTCTAGCTCAAGTCCCCTCAAAGCCATTAACATGGTATGGTTTGTTTGCAATCATGTCATTACGATTTCGTGAGTCATGTTAACGGCTTTGAGGGGACTTGAGCTAGAGTTCGTCATGGCCATGCTAGCTGGAGATTCGTCTGTAAAAACTTGCATTTGTGGTCACAGTGGTTCTTATGCTAACCTTCCTATGGTGTAGAAATATACCTAATTGGACGAATCTTATTGTGGCTAGCTGGTCTAGTGGCTAACATGACGGTCTGGAGTTTTGAGACTCTGACCGCGGGTTCTATCCCCACCCGTGGTATGGTTTATAACTGCTACATATAATTAACAAGTTACAACTGCTTCACAAAGTTAAGCTATAACTGCAACACATAGTTAACAAGCTATAACTGCTACATATAGTTAACAGGCTATAACTGCTACACATAGTTAACAAGCTATAACTGTTACACATAATTAATGACGAGCTATTAATGCTGCACACAGTTAACAAGCTATAACTGCTACACATAGTTAACAATCTATTAATGCTACACATAGTTAACAAGCTATAACTGCTACATATAGTTAACAGGTTATAACTGATACACATAGTTAACAAGTTATAACTGTTACACATAGGTAAGCTATAGCTGCTACACATAGTTAACAAGCTATAACTGCTCCACATAGGTAAGCTATAGCTGCTACACATGGTTAACAATCTATAACTGCTACACATAGTTAATGACAAGCTATAACTGCTACACATAGGTAACAAGCAATAACTGCTACACATAGTTAATGACAAGCTATAACTGCTACACATAGGCAAGCTATAAATGCTACACATAGTTACCAGGCTATAACTGCTACACATAGTTAACAATCTATAACTGCTACACATAGTTAACAAGCTATAACTGCGACACATAGTTAAGCTATAAATGCTACACATAGTTAACAGGCTATAAATGCTACACATAGTTAACAGGCTATAACTGCTACACATAGTTAACAAGGTATAACTGTTGCACATAGTAAACAAATTATAAATCCTAGACATAGTTAAGCTATAACTGCTACTCATAGTTAACAAGCTATAACTGCTACACATAGTTAACAAGATATAACTGCTACACATAGATAACAAGCTATTAATGCTACACATAGTTAACAAGCTATAACTGCTGTACACAGTTAACAAGCTATAACTGCTGTACATAGTTAACAAGCTATAACTGCTACACATAGTTAACAACAAGCTATTAATGCTGCACATAGTTAACAAGCTATAACTGCTACACATAGTTAAGCTATAACTGCTACATATAGTTACCAAGCTATAACTGCTACATATAGTTACCAAGCTATAACTGCTACACATAGTTAACAAGCTATAACTGCTACATATAGTTAACAAGTTATAACTGCTACACAGAGTTAACAATCTATAACTGTTACATATAGTTAACAAGCTGTAACTGCTACACATAGTTAACAAGCTATTAATGCCACACATAGTTAACAAGCTATAACTGCTACACATAGTTAACAAGCTATTAATGCTGCACACAGTTAACAAGCTATAACTGCTACACATAGTTAACAAGCTATTAATGCTGCACATAGTTAACAAGTTATAACTGCTACACATAGTTAACAAGCTATTAATGCTGCACACAGTTAACAAGCTATAACTGCTACACATAGTTAACAAGCTATTAATGGTGCACATAGTTAAGCTTTAACTGCTACTCATAGTTAACAACAAGCTATTAATGCTGCACATAGTTAAGCTATTAATGCTGCACATAGTTAACAAGCTATTAATGCTGAACATAGTTAACAAGCTATTAATGCTACACATAGTTAACAAGCTATTAATGCTGCACATAGTTAAGCTATAACTGCTGCACACAGTTAACAAGAAGCTATAACTGCTACACTTAGTTAACAAGCTATAACTGCTACATATAGTTAACAAGCTATAACTGCTACACATAGTTAACAAGCTATAACTGCTACATACAGTTAAAAATCTATAACTGCTACACATAGTTAACAAGCTACAACTGCTACACATAGTTAACAAGCTATAACTGTTATACATAGATAACAAGCTATAACTGCTACACATAGTTAACAAGAAGCTATAACTGCTACACATAGTTAAGCTATAACTGCTACACATAGCTAACAACAAGTTATAATTGCTACACATACTTAACAAGCTATAACTGCTACACATAGTTAAGCTATAACTGCTGCACATAGTTAACAAGCCATAACTGCTGTACATAGTTAACAAGCTATAACTGCTGTACATAGTTAACAAGCTATAACTGCTGTACATAGTTAACAAGCTATAACTGCTGTACGTAGTTAACAAGCTATAACTGCTGTACGTAGTTAACAAGCTATAACTGCTGTACATAGTTAACAAGCTATAACTGCTGCACATAATAAGAACACTAATAACTGCGTCACATTTTACAATGTGACGGAGTTACAGTCTTTACAGACAATAACTGCGTCACATTATAAACAATAACTGCGTCACATTGTAAACAAAATAACTGCGTCACATTGTAAACACAATAACTGCGTCACATTGTAAACGCAATAACTGTGTCACATTGTAAACACAACTCCGTAACATTGTAACACAATAACTGCGTCATATTTTAACACAAATGCGTCACACTGTAAACATAACTGCGTCACATTGCAAACAATAATTGAATCACACCGTAAACACAATAACTGCATCACATGAACAAAATAACTGCCTCACATCGCAAACAATAAACACGTCACATAAACAGTAAACACGTCACATAAACAGTAAACAATAAGCACGTCACACAGTAAACAAGCACATCAAATTGTCAACAGTAAATAAGCACGTCACATAGTAAACAGTAAACAAGCACATCACAGTGAACAGTAAACAATAAGTACGTCACATTGTAAACAGTAAACAATAAGTACGTCACATTGTAATCAAGCACATCACAAAATAAACAAGAACGTCTTATAGTAAACAATAAGCACGTCACATAGTAAACAGAGCATTTACGTGTAAACAGTAAACAAGTGCCCCGCCGCTGCTCTGTTAGTTCTGCTACTGGAAATGTTGCTTTGTTATTGCTGTTATATCGTTGTTGTTATCTATGTAATTATAATTACTGTGTAATTATATTTATTGTTGTTGTATTGTTCTGGTGAGGCGTTAATCTCTGATGATCTTGACACAATAATTAAAGAAGAACCAATTAGTATACATGATGGTATTCCTGTGAAGACTGCCGCGCGCGCGCGAGCATGCGTGTACTCACCTATCTGTGGTTGCAGGGGTCGAGTGATAGTTCCTGGCCCAACCTCTTCACTGATGGCTACTAGGGCCACTCCCTCCCTGCTCCATGAACTGTTCTTAAAGCTATATATGAATCCTGCTTCCACTATGTCACTTTCCAGACTATTCCACTTCCTGACAACTCTATGACTGAAGAAATGCTTCCTAACATCCCTTTGATTCATCTGAGTCTTCAACTTCCAATTGTGACCTCTTGTTTCTGTGTGTCCCTTAACCTTTCCTCGTAGGACATTCCCCTAACTCTGGAACTAGTCTTGTTGGAAACCTTTGCATTAATTTCTTGACGTGCTTGACCAGGTGAGGATTCCAAACTGGTGCTGCATACTCCAATATGGGCCTTACTGAGGTATCGGAACGTTATTCTTAGGTTTGCCAGGCGCCCATATGCTGCATCAGTTATCTGGTTGATGTGTGCCTCTGATGTCTGTATTAAACTCACCCTAAGATCCTTTTCCTTGAGTGAGGTTTGTAGTCTTTGGCCTCCTAGCCTATACTCTGTCTGCGGCTTTCTTTGCCTTTCCCCGATCTTCATGACTTTGCATTTGGTGGAGTTAAACTCCAGGAGCCAGTTGCTGGACTAGGCTTGTGGCCTGTCCAGGTCTCTTTGTAGTCCTGCCTGATCCTCATCCGATTTAATTCTCCTCATTAACTTCACATCATCTGCAAACAAGGACACTTCTGAGTCTATCCCTTCCGTTATGTCATTCACATACACCAAAAACAGCACTGGTCCTAGGACTGACTCCTGTGGAACCCCGCTCGTCACAGGCGCCCACTTTGACACCTCGTGACGTACCATGACTCGCTGTTGCCTCCCTGTTAGGTATTCTCTGAACGTTGCAGTGCCTTTCCTGTTATGTGCGCCTGATCCTCTAGCTTTTGCACTAATCTCTTGTGAGGAACTGTGTCAAGGCCTTCTTGCAGTCCAAGAAAATGCAATCTACCCACCCCTCTCTCTCGGTAGGCAGGTGTGTGTGTACTCACCTATTTGTACTCACCTATTTGTGGTTGCAGGGGTCGAGTCTTAGCTCCTGGCCCCGCCTCTTCACCGGTTGCTACTGGGCCCTCTCTCTCCCCACTCCATGAGCTTTATCAAACCTCGTCTTAAAACTGTGTATGGTTCCTGCCTCCACTACGTCATTTTCTAGGCTATTCCACTGCCTTACAACTCTATGACTGAAGAAATACTTCCTACTATCTCTCTGACTCATTTGTGTCTTCAACTTCCAATTGTGGCCTCTTGTTTCTGTGTCCCCTCCCTGGAACATCCTGTCTTTGTCCACCTTGTCTATTCCATGCAGCATTTTATATGTCATTATCATGTCTCCCCTGACCCTCCTGTCCTCCAGTGTCGTCAGGCCGATTTCCCTTAATCTTTCTTCATAGGACATTCCCCTTAGCTCTGGAACTAACCTTGTCGCAAACCTTTGCACTTTCTTTAGTTTCTTGACGTACTTTATCAAGTGCGGGTTCCAAACAGGTGCTGCATACTCCAGTATGGGCCTGACATACACGGTGTACAGTGTCTTGAATGATTCCTTACTAAGGTATCGGAATGCTGTTCTCAGGTTTGCCAGGCGCCCATATGCTGCAGCAGTTATCTGATTGATGTGTGCTTCCGGAGACATGCTCAGTGTTATACTCACCCCAAGATGTTTCTCCTTGAGTGAGGTTTGCAGTCTTTGGCCACCTAGCCTATACTCTGTCTGTGGTCTTCTGTGCCCTTCCCCTATCTTCATGACTTTGCATTTGGCAGGATTAAATTCGAGAAGCCATTTGCTGGACCAGGTGTCCAGTCTGTCCAGGTCTCTTTGAAGTCCTGCCTGGTCCTCATCAGATTTAATTCTCCTCATTAACTTCACATCATCTGCAAACAGGGACACTTCTGAGTCTAACCCTTCCATCATGTCGTTCACATATACCAAAAATAGCACTGGTCCTAGGACCGACCCCTGTGGGACCCCGCTCGTCACAGGTGCCCACTGTGATACATCATTACGTACCATGACTCGTTGTTGCCTCCCTGTCAGGTATTCTCTGATCCATTGCAGTGCCCTTCCTGTTATATGCGCCTGATGCTCTAGCTTCTGCACTAATCTCTTGTGAGGAACTGTGTCAAAGGCCTTCTTGCAGTCCAAGAAGATGCAATCAACCCACCCCTCTCTCTCGTGTCTTACTTCTGTTATTTTATCATAAAACTCCAGAAGGTTTGTGACACAGGATTTGCCCTCCGTGAATCCGTGCTGGTTGGCATTTATACTCTTGTTCCGTTCCAGGTGCTCCACCACTCTCCTCCTGATAATCTTCTCCATAATTTTGCATACTATACACGTCAATGACACAGGTCTATAGTTTAGTGCCTCTTTTCTGTCTCCTTTTTTAAAAATGGGAACTACATTTGCCGTCTTCCATACCTCAGGTAGTTGCCCAGTTTCCAGGGACGTGTTGAAGATTGTGGTAAGTGGCACGCACAACATATCTGCTCCCTCTCTAAGGACCCACGGGGAGATGTTGTCCGGTCCCATTGCCTTTGAGGTATCTATGTCCCTTAGCAGTTTCTTCACCTCCTCATCTGTATGTATGTCGTCCAACACTTGTTGGTGTATTCCTTGCTGGTGTCCCCATCTGGTCTGTCCCCCCAGAGTCCTTCCTGTCTCTACTGTAAATACTTCCTTAAATCTCGTGTTGAGGTCCTCACATACCTCTTGATCGTTTCTTGTGAGTTCTCCACCTTCTTTCCTCAGCCTTATCACCTGGTCCTTGACTGTTGTCTTCCTCCTAATGTGGCTATACAGCAGTTTCGGGTCAGATTTGACTTTCGATGCTATGTCGTTTTCATACTGTCGCTGGGCCTCCCTCCTTATCTGTGCATACTCGTTTCTGGCTCTTCTACTAATCTCCTTGTTTTCCTGGGTCCTATGCCTCCTGTACCTTTTCCATTCTCTGTTGCACTTAGTTTTTGCCTCCCTACACCTTCGGGTAAACCAAGGACTCGTTTTGGTCTTCCTATTATTTCTGTTTCCCTTGGGAACAAAACTTTCCTCTGCCTCCTTGCACTTTGTTGCCACATATTCCATCATCTCGTTTACTGATTTTCCTACCATTTCTCTGTCCCACTGAACCTCCTGCAGGAAGTTTCTCATACCTGTGTAGTTCCCCATTTTATAGTTTGGCCTGTCCCCTTCAGTTCCTGTTACCTTCTCCACTTGTAACTCTACTATATAGTCAAAACACAGAACCTCGTGATCGCTAGCTCCAAGGGGCCTCTCGTAAGTGATGTCCTCAATGTCTGAACTGCTCAGGGTGAACACAAGATCCAGTCTTGCTGGCTCATCCTCCCCTCTCTCTCTGGTTGTGTCCCTGACATGTTGATGCATGAGGTTTTCAAGTACCACATCCATCATCTTGGCTCTCCATGTTTCGGGACCCCCGTGTGGCTCCAGGTTTTCCCAGTCAATCTCCCTGTGGTTGAAATCGCCCATTACCAGTAACTTTACTCTGCTCGAGTGAGCTCTTCTTGCCACCTCAGCCAGTGTGTCCACCATCACCCTGTTGTTTTCTTCGTACTCCTCTCTTGGCCTCCTGCAGTTCTGTGGTGGGTTATACATCACTCCAATGACTACTTTATGTTCTCCGGACTGAATTGTACCTACAATTGAATTGTACCTCCAATCATGTCCATGCCTTCCATTTCCTCAAATCCCCATCGGTGTTTTATGAGCAGTGCAACCCCTCCTCCCCCTCTACTCCTTCTATCTTTCCTCTGGATCTGATATCCTGTTGGGAAGATTGTGTCTGTTATTGTCTCAGCAAGTTTTGTTTCTGTGACTGCTATGATGTCTGGGGATTTTTCACTGATTCTTTCGTTCCACTCCTCATGTTTATTCGTTATTCCATCCGCGTTTGTGTACCAAACCTTCAGTTTCTTTTCTATCATTGTGGTCATGCAAGAATATTGGGGTTGGGGGAGCGATAGCCTTGGTGGGGGCCTATATGGGGCTGTGGTGTAGGTGGGGTTTGTGTTGATGGGGGTGGGGTCAGAATGCCCATAAGGGACAGCTGTTGGGGTGAGGTTTGTGATATGGGGGTTGGTGGCAGAGGGAACAGTGAGTGGGTTGTAGTATAGGTTGCTCAGTTGCGTTGGGAATGTCGCGGTTGGAGTCTTTTGGTGGGAGATTCTGTGGGGTGTGTTTGCCCTTCCTCCTGTGTCTGGGTCCTGCTCTCTCTCGGTAGGCAGGTGTGTGTGTGTGTGTGTGTGTGTGTGTGTGTGTGTGTGTGTGTGTGTGTGTGTGTGTGTGTGTGTGATGTCGAATAGGTAAAACTTGTGATTTTGGCTTAAACAGCAACGCTCTTCTTGCGGAATAAGGCAAGTGAAAATTTGTGTATGCAATAATTTCGCAAAAATCAATCTGAACCTAACGAAAAAAATATATTTCATTATGTTTGTTTATTATTAAATTATTACCTGGGCTCTACCTGGAGGGTATTCAGAGGATCAACGCCCCCGTGGCCCGGTTCACGACCAGGCCTCCCGGTGGATCAGGGCCTGATCAATCAGACTGTTACTGCTGGCCGCACGCACTGGCATTGCCGTGTATTTCTTCAAATGAACAATAACTTTCCAAATAAATATTTTATTTAATCACTTTCCCCATTAATACGCACACTAGAGGATTAAGACATATGATCACGACAAACACAATATTAATTAAGAGATTCGAGTGAATAGGGATGAGTTGCTTGAGATGTGAAGAGGAGACTAGCGTCACAGGTGACAGCTGAAGACGAAGACGAAACAAAGAGACGTTAATGACATACTACGTGACTTCAGAGGAGGAGGTAAACACTATACACAGCATCACATGTAAGTACGACTGAGTATCAATTATCACGTAAACGCGTTACTGAATTGCTTAAAAATACAAATATGTTGCAACAGAGGAAAGACAGTCTTAGCCGAGACATCAATGAATTACAGCAAAAACTCAGGATGTCACACCTGACAGAACTAGTACAAAGTGAACAAAGGGATATACAGGATATTGCAAGAAACCCAAAATATTTCTATTCCTACGCAAAATTCAAGCTAAGAACTACCTGTAGAATTGGACCACTACTGAGAGGAGACTCGTATACTGACGATAAACAGGAAATGAGTGAAATCCTAAAAGAACAGTATGAGTCGATGTTCAGCAACCCACTAAATGACAGCAAGGTAGAAAATGCAGAAATATTTTTCACTCCAGCAGACGGCCGCGCAGACCAGCTAACTGACATGAACATAAATCCCATAGATATCGAAAAAGAAATGGATAACATACCCACTCACTCAGCATCTGGACCAGAATTCTCTATAAAGAAGTGTAAAGTACCACTAGCACGAGCACTCAGCATTCTTTGGAGAAAGAATGGGAAAATATCGGAGGCCTTAAAGGGTGCAGACATAGCTCCTTTGCATAAGGGAGGTAGTAGAGCACTAGCTAAAAATTTCAGACCAGTGGCCCTAACCTCTCACATTATAAAAATCTTCGAAAGAGTGAAGAGACGGCAGGTTACAAATTTCATGGACCAGCACAACCAACATAATCCGAACCAGCATGGTTTTACAGCAGTACGATCATGTCTGTCACAGTTGCTGAACCATTATGACAAAATTACGGAGGCATTGGAAGACGGCCAAAACGCAGATGTGATATACATAGATTTTGCAAAGGTGTTTGACAAATGCGATCATGGAGTGATAGCGCGCAAAATGAAGGCCATGGGCATTACGGGGAAGGTAGGCAGATGGATTTTCGGGTTCCTAACACACAGAACACAAAAAGCAGTAGTGAACAGGGCAAGATCTAGCATCAGCGAGGTCAAAAGCTCAGTGCCCCAAGGCACTGTCCTGGCACCTCTGCTGTTCCTCATCCTCATAGCTGACAGACAAAAACACCCGGCAAACTTTTGTATCATCATTTGCAGATGACATTAAAATAAGCATGAAAGTCACTACGGTAGAGGACACTGAAAAAGTACAGGAAGACATAAGCAGGGTTTTCTAGTGGGCAGTGGAGAACAACATGACGTTCAGTGGTGATAAGTTCCAGCTGCTTAGGTATGGAAAGAATGAAGAACTCAAAAGGAACACTATATACAAACCTCAAGAGGGTTACCAAATAGAACGTAAGGAACACGTAAAAGACGTAGGAATAATTATGTCAGCGGACCTTTCTTTTAAAGACCATAACAAGACAAAGATCACGACAGCCAGGAAGATGATGGGGTGGGTATTGAGAACTTTCAAAACAAGGGAAATAATGCCGATGGTGACACTCTTCAAATCGCTCGTGCTCTCTCACTTAGAATATTGCTCAGTGCTGACGGCCTCATTCAAAGCAGGAGAAATATCAGAGCTGGAACATATACAGAGATCGTTTACGGCTCATACTGAGCCAGTAAAACACGTAAATTACTGGGAACGTCTTCAAGTTTTGAACATGTACCCACTAGAGCGGAGGAAAGAGAGATACATGATAATATATACCTGGAAAGTACTCGAGAGCCTGGTCCCTAATCTGCACACTGCCATAACAACATACTGGAGTGAGAGATATGGGAGGAAGTGTAACATAAACTCAGTGAGGAGCAGGGGTGCGGTGGGCGCAATAAGGGAACACTGTATCAACATCCAGGGTCCCAGCATATTCAACAACTTACCAGAAATAAAAGGACACAAATGCAACTAATGTGACATTTTATTATGGCAATGTTTCGCTCTCCAGGAGCTTTATCAAGCTTTATCAAGTAATGGCTTGACAAAGCTCCTGGAGAGCGAAACATTGCCATAATAAAATGTCACATTAGTTGCATTTGTGTCCTTTTACTTTACATATTGTCGGTAATTCTACCAACATTATTACAACTTACCAGAAGATATCAGAAACACGGTTGGAACAAGTGTAGAAGCCTTCAAGAGAAAACTGGACAAGTATCTTCACCAGGTGCCAGATCAACCAGGCTGTGATGGATATGTGGGGCAGCGAGCTTCCAGCAGCAACAGCCTGGCTGACCAGGCAAGCACCAAACGAGCCTGGCCCATGGCCGGGCTCCGAGAGTAGTGAAACTCTCGAAACTCTTCAAAGGTTTCAAAGGTAGCATGAAGTATAAGTACAACTGAGTATCAAGTATGAGGTAAACCCGTCACTGTTACCCGGTCAACGGGAAGGCCGCTCCACGAACAGCAACTGCACCAATATTTATGTTACAGTGTCAAGCTGACTTTATAGCTCTGTATGTCTCTGTGTATGTCTGTGTCTGCATGTCCGTGTCTGTCCGTCCATGTCTGTCTGTCCATGTCTGTCTGTCCATGTCTGTCTGTCCATGTCTATGTCTGTATATCGGTGTCTGTCTGTCCATGTCTTCCTGTCCATGTCTATCTGTGACATGTCCATGTCTGTCTGTCCATGTCTGCCTGTTCATGTCTGTCTGCACATGTCTGCTTGTCTGTATTCGTCTATGCATGTCTGTGTTTATGTATTTGTGCGTGTCCCTGTGTGTTTCTTTGTGCGTACGTATGTGTTTGTCTGGTTTTATGTCTGTGTTTGTCTATCTATGCATGTCTATGTATGTCTATGCTTGTCTATCTGCGCATGTCTGTGTTCGTCTATATAAGCATGTAAGTTACATAGATTATAATATACTGCTATGTATGATAATTAAGGAATTAATTATCATACATAAGTCACTTTGACTTTTTTGGGTTATCCCAGGTTCTCTACACATATGTTGCTATGTATGATAATTATCATAATTACCTTATTATTATACTATACAGGAGACGATATCTTATTATTATACTATAAAGGAGACGATATCTTCTTATTATACTATAAAGGAGACGATATCTTATTATTATACTATAAAGGAGACGATATCTTATTATTATACTATAAAGGAGACGATATCTTATTATTATACTATAAAGGAGACGATATCTTATTATTATACTATAAAGGAGACGATATCTTCTTATTATACTATAAAGGACACGATATCTTATTATTATACTATAAAGGACACGATATCTTCTTATTATACTATAAAGGAGACGATATCTTATTATTATACTATAAAGGAGACGATATCTTATTATTATACTATAAAGGAGACGATATCTTCTTATTATACTATAAAGGAGACGATATCTTATTATTATACTATAAAGGACACGATATCTTCTTATTATACTATAAAGGAGACGATATCTTATTATTATACTATAAAGGAGATATACTAGGAATAAGATAAAATGAGTTATTTATATTTACATGGGTGTCAGCTAAAAAAAAAATCATTCCCCTCCCTTTCTGTAGCTACATTCATCAGACACCTTTTGGCACTCTTCTTGAACTGGTTCATGCTATGACTGGCTTTGACATGTGCGGGTAGTCTGTTCCATTCCTTTATCGCTGTACAATAAAAGGTGTTTGAAGTCTGGCCACTGACTGTGGGTACTACAAAGTTGTGCTCTCTCCCCCTAGTACTATGATTGCTTTGGTTCCCAACCTTGACAAAATTGACAGCAAGATATTCTGGACATTGTTTGTGAGCAATTTTATAAACATGATTTAACTTCAGTTCTTTTACTCTGTCTTCAACATTCAGCATATCCAATTGATGTAATTCATCCTGGCTTACATGTTCTCTTGGTCCCAGGTCCAGGATGAATCTTACCATTTTGTTCTGGGTAATTTGCAGTATATCTTTCAGTTGTTGTTTTTTTTTGTCAAGTTAAGTCATTCCTTATGTAGGCACATACCCCACCATTAAGCGTTTTATATTGTAACTTTCTATTTTGACCTCGTCGTCAGTCACAGTATCATCCAACCAGGATTCAGAGATGGATATAACTGCCGCTCTAGTTATGTTAGCTGGAATCCTAATCTCTGCCAATTTTGTAAAAAGTGATCTTGCGTTGACATGAATAAAGTGAAGGCCTATTTTCATAAAACAATTATAATCATCAATATATGGCAATGGGTCATTTGTATTAAAATTAGGTAAGTCAGTGTCATCACTGCTAAAGGGTGACCGTGCCAAAGTGCATTTGTTACAAACAAAATGAAATCTGATATCATTACCACAATCATAAACATTCATTATGCATCCATCCCTTACACAATTTACATAAAGTATGTCTATTGTGAATTATTATTATGTGAGCAAATTACCTGCAGGAGGCTTACAGGGTATTACCTGAATTATTACCTTCAAGTAATTTGGGTGAGGTAAGTGGGACTTAAATCACAGTAGGTCACAGGACTAACTCCCTCGATGCCCAGAACACCTGCCTGACACCTAGACCCTACACTGGCCAGTTAGAGAGCTAAATGAAAGGAATAATGGCGCAATTCCCTGTGGGTGAGGGTTCTATCCCATATCTTCCACCATCCACATGTAATTCTTGAGGTCCTAAAAATTTACTGTCCCAATTCTTCAGCAGGGGACATTAACACGCCTGCAAGTCTTGAACATGTACTCATTGGAGCGGAGGAGAGAGAGGTACATGATAATATATACCTGGAAGGTACTCGAGGGCTTGGTCCCAAATCTGCACACTGCCATAACAACATACTGGAGTGAGAAATATGGGAGGAAGTGTAAAATAAACCCAGTGAGGAGCAGGGGTGCGGTGGGCACAATAAGGGAACACTGTATCAACATCCGGGGTCCCAGACTTTTCAACATCTTACCAGAAGATATCAGAAACACTGCTGGAACAAGTGTTGAAGCCTTCAAGAGGAAACTAGAAAAGTATCTTCATCAGGTGCCAGATCAACCAGGCTGTGATGGATATGTAGGGCAGCGGGCCTCCAGCAGAAACAGCCTGGTTGACCAGGCGAGCACTAGACGAGCCTGGCCCATGGCTGGGCTCAGAGTAGATATACTCTCGAAATTCTTCAAAGGTAAAGGTAAGGTAAAGGGTTCCTATTACAAATTCAGGTCGAAAACCCCCAATTTGGCCTTCAAGGACACCTGATTACATTGCATAATTCAGACTAGTGTACACACATTAAATTCATTAAGACGTCATCTTCTTCGCTTCACTCTCCGGCTGTTCCACACCCTCCCCCCCCCCTTTACTTAAAATTTCTCGAAGGGTCCAAATAGCATCACATTTTAATACACAATTATATTATTCATTTATATGTTCCACCTTCAGGAAAATTATGTAAAAATTTCCAGTGTCTACCTGCTCATGTCTGTGCTTGTCTATATATTTTGTGTTGTCAATGAGTTCATCGTGATTGTAGCTACTTATGTCTGTCTCTGTCTACTAGAATGTCTGCTTGTCTATGTATATGTCTGTCTTTACCTGTCTGTCTCTGTGTTTCAGTCTCTGCCTGCCTGTTTGTGTTTATTTTTGCATATGTCTGTGTTTATTTACGTGTCTGAGTGTTTCAGTCTGTGTTTGTGTGTCTGCCTCCCTCCCCCCCTCCCTCCCTCTCTCTCTCTCTCTCTCTCTATCTCACCTCTCTCCTCCCTCTCTCTCCCCGTCTCTCTTCCAGTCTCTCTTCCCCCTCTCTCTCTCTTCCCCCTCTCTCTCTCCCCCTCTCCCCCCTGCCTCTCTCTCATCCATATACATATTGAATTAAAATACAAACACGAACAATACAGATTTAATAAACATTCCAATTACAGAGTTTTTTAATATTTAAGAATAAACACTGCAACCATTTTTTTCCGCAAACAAATATTTGTGTATAACTTTATAGATAAGATAATACAAACCTGCGACAAGTGTAGTATTATGTATAACTCTGTATGAAGAATATACAGGGCAGATATTAAGTGTAGTATTATGTATATCTTAATATTTAGTTCATTTCAAGGTACGAGACTCTAAATGTGGTAGACTGATCTCTAAATGTGGTAGACTGATCTCTAAATGTGGTAGACTGATCTCTAAATGTGGTAGACTGATCTCTAAATGTGGTAGACTGATCTCTAAATGTGGTAGACTGATCTCTAAATGTAGTAGATTGATCTCTAAATGTGGTAGACTGATCTCTAAATGTGGTAGACTGATCTCTAAATGTGGTAGACTGATCTCTAAATGTGGTAGACTGATCTCTAAATGTGGTAGACTGATCTCTAAATGTGGTAGACTGATCTCTAAATGTGGTAGACTGATCTCTAAATGTGGTAGACTGATCTCTAAATGTGGTAGACTGATCTCTAAATGTGGTAGACTGATCTCTAAATGTGGTAGACTGATCTCTAAATGTAGTAGACTGATCTCTAAATGTGGAAGACTGATTTCTAAATGTAGTAGACTTATCTCTAAATGTGGTAGACTGATCTCTAAATGTGGTAGACTGATCTCTAAATGTGGTAGACTGATCTCTAAATGTGGTAGACTGATCTCTAAATGTAATAGACTGATCTCTAAATGTAGTAGACTGATCTCTAAATGTGGTAGACTGATCTCTAAATGTGGTAGACTTATCTCTAAATGTGGTAGACTGATCTCTAAATGTGGTAGACTGATCTCTAAATGTGGTAGACTGATCTCTAAATGTGGTAGACTGATCTCTAAATGTAGTAGACTGATCTCTAAATGTAAGTAGACTGATCTCTAAATGTGGTAGACTGATCTCTAAATGTGGTAGACTGATCTCTAAATGTGGCAGACTGATCTCTAAATGTAGTAGACTGATCTCTAAATGTAGTAGACTGATCTCTAAATGTGGTAGACTGATCTCTAAATGTGGTAGACTGATCTCTAAATGTGGTAGACTGATCTCTAAATGTGGTAGACTGATCTTTAAATGTAGTAGACTGATCTCTAAATGTGGTAAACTGATCTCTAAATGTGGTAGACTGAGCTCTAAATGCAGCAGACTGACCTCCAAGTGAAGCAGAGGTAGATTGACTTCCAAATGCAGTAGACTCCCCCCAAATGTAGCAAGACTTGTGTGTAAATGTCTAAGACTGGTCTCTAAATGTCTAAGACTGGACTGGTCTCTAAATGTCTAAGACTGGACTGGTCTCTAAATGTCTAAGACTGGACTGGTCTCTAAATGTCTAAGACTGGACTGGTCTCTAAATGCCTAAGACTAGTCTCTAAATGTCTAAGACTGGTCTCTAAATGTCTAAGACTGGACTGGTCTCTAAATGTCTAAGACTGGACTGGTCTCTAAATGTCTAAGACTGGACTGGTCTCTAAATGCCTAAGACTAGTCTCTAAATGTCTAAGACTGGTCTCTAAATGTCTAAGCGTTATTTTCAATAATCTAGTTGTGACCTCCAGGTGTCTACGTCTAACATTTTAAACAGTCACCAAGTACACAACCTTGACCTTCTCTCTCTACACAAGACTGTTCAGCCAGGAACTACCTTCACTGACCTTCACTAACTGACCTTCACTAACTGACCTTCACTAACTGATCTTCACTGACCTTCACTAACTGATCTTCACTGACCTTCACTAACTGATCTTCACTGACCTTCACTAACTGATCTTCACTGACCTTCACTGATCTTCACTGACCTTCACTAACTGATCTTCACTGACCTTCACTAACTGACCTTCACTAACTGACCTTCCCTAACTGACCTTCACTGATCTTCACTGACCTTCCCTAACTGACCTTCACTAACTGACCTTCACTAACTGATGTTCACTGACCTTCACTAACTGATCTTCACTGACCTTCATTGACCTTCACTAACTGATCTTCACTGACCTTCACTAACTGACCTTCACTAACTGATCTTCACTGACCTTCACTAACTGATCTTCACTGACCTTCACTAACTGATCTTCGCTGACCTTCACTAACTGATCTTCACTGACCTTCACTAACTGATCTTCACTGACCTTCACTAACTGATCTTCACTGACCTTCACTGACCTTCACTAACTGATATTCACTGACCTTCACTGATCTTCACTGACCTTCACTAACTGACCTTCACTAACTGATCTTCACTGACCTTCACTAACTGATCTTCACTGACCTTCACTAACTGATCTTCATTGACCTTCACTAACTGACCTTCACTAACTGATCTTCACTGACCTTCACTAACTGACCTTCACTAACTGATTTTCACTGACCTTCACTGACCTTCACTAACTGATCTTCACTGACCTTCACTAACTGACCTTCACTATCTGATCTTCACTGACCTTCACTAACTGATCTTCACTGACCTTCACTAACTGATCTTCACTGACCTTCACTAACTGATCTTCACTGACCTTCATTAACTGACCTTCACTAACTGACCTTCACTAACTGATCTTCACTGACCTTCACTAACTGACCTTCACTAACTGATCTTCACTGACCTTCACTAACTGATCTTCACTGACCTTCACTAACTGATCTTCACTGACCTTCACTAACTGACCTTCACTATCTGATCTTCACTGACCTTCACTAACTGATCTTCACTGACCTTCACTAACTGATCTTCACTGACCTTCACTAACTGATCTTCACTGACCTTCACTAACTGACCTTCATTAACTGACCTTCACTAACTGACCTTCACTAAGTGACCTTCACTGACCTTCACTAACTGATCTTCACTGACCTTCACTAACTGATCTTCACTGACCTTCACTAACTGACCTTCACTATCTGATCTTCACTGACCTTCATTAACTGATCTTCACTGACCTTCACTAACTGATCTTCACTGACCTTCACTAACTGACCTTCACTATCTGATCTTCACTGACCTTCACTAACTGATCTTCACTGACCTTCACTAACTGATCTTCACTGACCTTCACTAACTGACCTTCACTATCTGATCTTCACTGACCTTCATTAACTGATCTTCACTGACCTTCATTAACTGATCTTCACTGACCTTCACTATCTGATCTTCACTGACCTTCATTAACTGATCTTCACTGACCTTCACTAACTGATCTTCACTGACCTTCACTAACTGATCTTCACTGACCTTCACTAACTGATCTTCACTGACCTTCACTAACTGATCTTCACTGACCTTCACTAACTGATCTTCACTGACCTTCACTAACTGATCTTCACTGACCTTCACTAACTGACCTTCATTAACTGACCTTCACTAACTGACCTTCACTAAGTGACCTTCACTGACCTTCACTAACTGACCTTCACTAACTGATCTTCACTGACCTTCACTAACTGACCTTCACTAACTGATCTTCACTAACTGACCTTCACTAACTGATCTTCACTGACCTTCACTAACTGATCTTCACTGACCTTCACTAACTGACCTTCACTAACTGATCTTCACTGACTGACCTTCATTAACTGACCTTCACTAAGTGACCTTCACTAACTGACCTTCACTAACTGATCTTCACCGACCTTCACTAACTGATCTTCACTGACTGACCTTCACTAACTGACCTTCACTAACTGACCTTCACTAACTGATCTTCACTAACTGACCTTCACTAACTGACCTTCACTAACTGACCTTCACTAACTGACCTTCACTGATCTTCACTAACTGACCTTCACTGATCTTCACTAACTGATCTTCACTAACTGACCTTCACTAACTGACCTTCACTAACTGATCTTCACTGACCTTCACTAAGTCACCTTCACTGACTTTCACTAAGTGACCTTCACTAACTGACCTTCACTAACTGATCTTCACTAACTGATCTTCACTGACCTTCACTAACTGATCTTCACTGACCTTCACTAAGTGACCTTCACTGACCTTCACTAAGTGACCTTCACTGACCTTCACTAACTGATCTTCACTAACTGATCTTCACTGACCTTCACTAACTGATCTTCACTGACCTTCACTAAGTGACCTTCACTGACCTTCACTAAGTGACCTTCACTGACCTTCACTAAGTGACCTTCACTAACTGACCTTCACTAACTGATCTTCACTAACTGATCTTCACTGACCTTCACTAACTGATCTTCACTGACCTTCACTAAGTGACCTTCACTAAGTGACCTTCACTGACCTTCACTAAGTGACCTTCACTAACTGACCTTCACTAACTGATCTTCACTAACTGATCTTCACTGACCTTCACTAACTGATCTTCACTGACCTTCACTAAGTGACCTTCACTGACCTTCACTAAGTGACCTTCACTAACTGACCTTCACTAACTGATCTTCACTGACCTCCACTAACTGATCTTCACTGACCTTCACTAACTGACCTTCACTAAGTGATTTTCACTAACTGACCTTCACTAACTGATCTTCACTAACTGACCTTCACTAACTGACCTTCACTAACTGACCTTCACTAATTGATCTTCACTAACTGACCTTCACTAACTGACCTTCACTAACTGATCTTCACTGACCTTCACTATGTGACCTTCACTGACCTTCACTAATTGATCTTCACTAACTGACCTTCACTAATTGATCTTCACTAACTGATCTTCACTAACTGACCTTCACTAACTGACCTTCACTGACCTTCACTATGTGACCTTCACTAATTGATCTTCACTAACTGACCTTCACTAATTGATCTTCACTAACTGACCTTCACTAACTGACCTTCACTAACTGATCTTCACTAACTGACCTTCACTAATTGATCTTCACTAACTGACCTTCACTAACTGACCTTCACTAAAATGATCTTAACTAACTGACCTTCACTAATTGATCTTCACTAACTGACCTCACTAACTGACCTTCACTAACTGACCTTCACTAACTGACCTTCACTAACTGACCTTCACTAACTGATCTTCACTAACTGACCTTCACTAACTGACCTTCACTAACTGACCTTCACTGACCTTCACTAACTGACCTTCACTAACTGATCTTCACTAACTGACCTTCACTAATTGATCTTCACTAACTGACCTTCACTAACTGACCTTCACTGACCTTCACTAACTGACCTTCACTAACTGATCTTCACTAACTGACCTTCACTAATTGATCTTCACTAACTGACCTTCACTAACTGACCTTCACTAACTGACCTTCACTAACTGACCTTCACTAACTGATCTTAACTAACTGACCTTCACTAACTGATCTTCACTGACCTTCACTAATTGATCTTCACTAACTGACCTTCACTAATTGACCTTCACTAACTGACCTTCACTAACTGACCTTCACTAACTGACCTTCACTAACTGACCTTCACTAACTGATCTTCACTAACTGACCTTCACTAATTGATCTTCACTAACTGACCTTCACTAACTGACCTTCACTAACTGATCTTCACTAACTGACCTTCACTAATTGACCTTCACTAACTGACCTTCACTAACTGACCTTCACTAACTGACCTTCACTAACTGATCTTAACTAACTGACCTTCACTAACTGATCTTCACTGACCTTCACTATGTGACCTTCACTGACCTTCCACCTTCCAAGATGCTTCTGCTTTTTCTTCTTCCTCCTCTTCTCTTCTTCCTCCTCTTTCTCCTCCTCTTTCTCCTCCTCCTCCTCTTCCTCCTCTTCTCTTCCTCCTCCCCTCCTCCTCTTCCTCCTCCTTCTCCTCTTCCTCCTCCTCTTGTTCCTCCTCCTCCTCTTCCTCCTCCTCTTTCTCCTCTTCCCCTCCTCTTCCTCCTCCTCTTCTTCCTCCTCCCCCTCCTCTTCTTCTTCCTCCTCCTGCTCTTCTTCCTCCTCCTCTTCCTCCTCCTCCTCCTCTTTCTCCTCCTCTTCCTCCTCCTCCTCCTCTTCCTCCTCCTCCTCTTCCTCCTCCTCTTGTTCCTCCTCCTCCTTTCTCCTCCTCCTCCTCTTCCTCCTCCTCCTTCTTCCTCCTCCTCCTCTTCTTCTTCTTCCTCCTGCTCTTCTTCCTCCTCCTGCTCTTCTTCCTCCTCTTCTTCCTCTTCCTCCTCCTCTACCTCTTCCTCCTCCTCTTCTTCCTCCTCCTCCTCCTCTTCTTCCTCCTCTTCTTCCTCTTCCTCCTCCTCTAACTCTTCCTCCTCCTCTTCTTCCTCTTCCTCCTCCTCTACCTCTTCCTCCTCTTCTTCTTCCTCCTCTTCCTCCTCCTCTTCCTCCTCCTCGCAAGACAAACATCAATCTAACAAAAGTTGGTTAATGAATCTGGGATCGCCTGCACAAGGAAATTAAAAGTGAACATAGGAAACATTAAGGTGATGAGAGTATAAAAAATTCTAGGCACTGAAAGAGTAAATATTAGGTTAGAGGGAGAGAGAGAGAACTTATCAGCAGTTGGTTCTATGTGAGATGAAGTGAACCATAGAATTAACGAAGGTAAAAATAAAGTGGGTGGCACATTGAGGTATCTATGGAGACAGACTTTTATTCATGGAGATAAAAAACGGAATGTCTCAGAGTATAGTTGTACCAACACTGTTGTATGAGTTTTGAAAGTTGCAATGAGGAGGTTGGAGTCATTAAAAATGTTTGGGGGCTATGTTTGGTATGAATATTATGCAGAGTATCCGGAGTTGGGAGATTAAGAGGTGGTGTGGAATTCCCAAAAGTATTACTAAGAGAGATAAGGAGGCGCTGTTTAGGTCTGAATATTTAAAGAAAACTGAGAAAAACAGGATGATTAGCAGGGCATATAAATGTAGGATGGAAGGAAGGAAGGAAGGAAGGGAGGGGAGGGGGTTGTACTAGGAAAGGTTGGAGGTGCAGTCATTGGCCTCCACTCCAGGACAACATATATTAATGCCAGCAAACCACCTTAAACCAGCAAATAACAGAGCCAACAAGACTAGAAAATACACTGGACCTCATCCTCACCAACAACGACGATCTGATATGTTATATTACCATAACAAAGACAATACACTCAGATCACAACATAATAGAGGTACAGACATGTATGCACAGCAAAATGTGATCAATTATGAGATGACTTCGCATAATTCAACTTCAATAACAAAAAACAAACACTGGGAACAAGTCAACCATGTCCTAAATAAAACAAGCTGGGAAGATATCCTAATCAGCATGGACCTGAACCTTTGCCTAGAAAAAATTAACTTTGTGGCACTTGAGGTCTGCTCATAGCACATTCCATTAAGAAAAAGAAAGAGAAGATGTAAACTAGAAAGAGACGCTCCCTTTACAGGCAAAGGCAAAGAATCACAGAGCACTCTGCATCAGGCCCAGACCTGTGGAACTCCGTGTTCATCAAGAACTGCAAGAAGCCCCTGTCACGTGCCTTCAGCACTTTATGGAGAGGGAGCATGGACACAGGGGTCATCCCACACACACTAAAAACAACAGACATAGCCCCACTCAACTAAGGTGGCAGTAAAGCAATTGCAAAGAACTACAGACCAACAGCGCTAACATCCCATATAAAAATCTTTGAAAGGATTCTAAGAAGACTGCCAACCACCTAGATACTCATCAGTTACACAACCCAGGGCAACACGGGTTTAGAGCAGGTCGCTCCTGCCTGTCCCAGCTACTGGACCACTATGACAAGGTTCTGGATGTTTTAGAGGATAAACAAAATGCAGATGTATACACAGACTTTGCAAAAGCCTTCGAAAAGTGCGACCACGGTGTAATAACGCACAAAATGCATGACAAAGGAATAACAGGAAAATCTGGTAGATGGATCTATAATTTCCTAATAAATAGAACACAAAATATAATAGTAAACAGAGTAAAGTCCGAGGCAGCTACAGTGAAAAGCTCTGTTCCACAAGGCACAGTACTCGCTCCCATCCTGTTCCTCATCCTCATATCTGACATGGAGATTTATGCCATAGCTTCATGCCCTCCTTTGCGGACGACACTCGAACTGCCATGACAGTGTCCTCCATCGAAGACACTGCAAGATTCCAAGCGGACATCAACCAAATCTTTGAATAAGCCTCAGAAAACAATATGAAGTTCAATGAAGAGAAATTTCAACTACTCAGATATGGAAAAGTTGAGAAAATTAAAACTGCATCAGAGTAGAAAACAAACTCTAACCACACAATAGAGCGAAAAACTAATGTGGAAGATCTGGGAGTGATAATGTCAGAGGATCTCACCTTCAAAGACCACAAAAATGTATCTACCTCATCTGCTAGAAAAATGATAGGGTGGATAATGAGAATCTTCAAAACTAGGGATGCCAAGCCCATGATGATTCTCTTCAAATCACTTGTTCTCTCTAGGCTGCAATACTGCTGTACACTAACTGCCCCCTTCAAGGTAGGCGAAAATGCTGACCTGGACAATGTACAGAGAACTTTCACAGCACTCATAAGTATGATAAAGCCCCTAAATTACTGGGAACGGTTGAAGTCCCTTGATCTGTATTCCCTGGAATGCAGGCGAGAAAAATACTTGATAATATACACTTGGACAATCCTAGAGGGATTAGTACCAAACTTGTCCACGAAAATCACTCCCTACGAAAGCAGAAGACTCGACAGGAGATGCAACATTCCCTCAATGAGAAGCAAGGGGGCCACGAGTACACTGAAAGACAACACAGTAAGTGTCAGGGGCCGAAGACGGTTCATCTGCTTACCAACATACATAAGGGGGATTACAAATAGACCCCTGGCTGTCTTCAAGAAGGCAATGGACAGGCACTTGAAGTTAGTACGTATCTGGTCAGCCGGGCTGTGGTTCGAACGTCGGTTTACGTGCGGCCAGCATTAACAGCCTGGTTGATCAGACCCTGATCCACCACGAGGCCTGGACTCAGACCGGGTCGCGGGGGCGTTGATCTCCGTAACCCTCTCCAGGTAAACTACAGGGAGGAGGGAGGGAGGGGTAATGGAGGTTTTAAGTGCTAGAGGCCTGGACATCCATCAGGCTTGTGTGAGAGTGTTAGAAGTGTGTGGAGGCAAGATGTTTCTTTATGGTTTGAAGTACTGTTGGAGTGTAACATAGCAAACATTTATGAAGGGATTCAGGGAAACAGTTAAACCAGATTTCAGTCACTGAAGTGTGAAGTACGGTGCACTCTGAAGGGGAAAGGTAAGGGGAATGTTGCAGTTTTGTGAGTCATCTTAAGTGTGAAGTACGGTGCACTCTGAAGGGGTGAGGTGAGGGGAATGTTGCAGTTTTGTGAGTCATCTTAAGCGTGAAGTACGGTGCACTCTGAAGGGGTGAGGTGAGGGGAATGTTGCAGTTTTGTGAGTCATCTTAAGTGTGAAGTCAGCGCTTTTGGCAAGACAGTGATGGAACATGTGAAACTGTTTTCTTCTCTGTCGGGTCACTCTTCCTCAGTGGGAGACAACCGGAGTGTTTAAAAATGGAAGAAAAACATTACTAGTAAGAATAACACATTATTCTAGCAAGAAAAACATTATTCTATTAAGAAAAACATTATTTTAACAAGAACATTAGTGAAGCAAGTAGAAGATGGTTCCTACACTCACAATATGTACTGTACACACGTTCAGTACGGAGGACTTACAGTTATACTCCTGGGGAAGCGCTCAACCCTCAGGGGTCATAAAGAACACAGGGAGCGGGAGACATTACGACTTGATTTAAGAAAGTGACGTGTAAATCTATCTCCCAGGATTAACTGATCTTCGCCATCTTCAAGACACTTCCAGCATGAGTCCTTCATCTCAAGTGATTCTTCATAATTCTTATATTGATTTAATTGTCTAAGTCACAATGGAAGGAAGGTGGTGTGCGTGAAGCCACGATGGTAGGAAGGTGGTGTGCGTGAAGCCACGATGGTAGGAAGGTGGTGTGCGTGAAGCCACGATGGTAGGAAGATGGTGTGCGTGAAGCCACGATGGTAGGAAGGTGGTGTGGCGTGAAGCCACGATGGTAGAAAGGTGGTGTGGCGTGAAGCCACGATGGTAGGAAGGTGGAGTGGCGTGAAGCCACGATGGTAGGAGGGTGGTGTGCGTGAAGCCACGATGGTAGGAGGGTGGTGTGCGTGAAGCCACGATGGTAGGAAGGTGGTGTGGCGTGAAGCCACGATGGTAGGAAGGAGGTGTGCGTGAAGCCACGATGGTAGGAAGGTGGTGTGGCGTGAAGCCACGATGGTAGAAAGGTGGTGTGGCGTGAAGCCACGATGGTAGGAAGGTGGAGTGGCGTGAAGCCACGATGGTAGGAGGGTGGTGTGCGTGAAGCCACGATGGTAGGAGGGTGGTGTGCGTGAAGCCACGATGGTAGGAAGGTGGTGTGGCATGAAGCCACGATGGTAGGAAGGTGGTGTGCGTGAAGCCACGATGGTAGGAAGGTGGAGTGGCGTGAAGCCACGATGGTAGGAAGGTGGTGTGCGTGAAGCCACGATGGTAGGAAGGTGGTGTGGCGTGAAGCCACGATGGTAGGAAGGTGGTGTGCGTGAAGCCACGATGGTAGGAAGGTGGTGTGCGTGAAGCCATGATGGTAGGAAGGTGGTGTGCGTGAAGCCACGACGGTAGGAAGGTGGTGTGCGTGAAGCCACGATGGTAGGAAGGTGGTGTGCGTGAAGCCACGATTGTAGGAAGGTGGTGTGGCGTGAGGCCACGATGGCAGGAAGGTGGTGTGGCGTGAAGCCACGATGGTAGGAAGGTGGTGTGCGTGAAGCCACGATGGTAGGAAGGTGGTGTGGCGTGAAGCCACGATGGTAGGAAGGTGGTGTGCATAAAGCCACGATGGTTGGAAGGTGGTGTGGCGTGAAGCCACGATCGTAGGAAGATGGTGTGCGTGAAGCCACGATGGTTGGAAGGTGGTGTGGCGTGAAGCCACGATGGTAGGAGGGTGGTGTGCGTGAAGCCACGATGGTAGGAGGGTGGTGTGCGTGAAGCCACGATGGTAGGAAGGTGGTTTGCGTGAAGCCACGATGGTATGAAGGTGGTGTGCGTGAAGCCACGATGGTAGGAAGGTGGTGTGCGTGAAGCCACGATGGTAGGAAGGTGTGCGTGAAGCCACGATGGTAGGAAGGTGGTGTGCGTGAAGCCACGATGGTAGGAAGGTGGTGTGCGTGAAGCCATGATGGTAGGAAGGTAGTGTGCGTGAAGCCACGACGGTAGTTAGGTGGTGTGCGTTAAGCAACGATGGTAGGAAGGTGGTGTGCGTGAAGCCACGATGGTAGGAAGGTGGTGTGGCGTGAGGCCACGATGGTAGGAAGGTGGTGTGCGTGAAGCCACGATGGTAGGAAGGTGGTGTGCGTGAAGCCACGATGGTAGGAAGGTGGTGTGGCGTGAAGCCACGATGGTAGGAAGGTGGTGTGCATAAAGCCACGATGGTTGGAAGGTGGTGTGGCGTGAAGCCACGATCGTAGGAAGATGGTGTGCGTGAAGCCACGATGGTTGGAAGGTGGTGTGGCGTGAAGCCACGATGGTAGGAGGGTGGTGTGCGTGAAGCCACGATGGTAGGAGGGTGGTGTGCGTGAAGCCAAGATGGTAGGAAGGTGGTGTGCGTGAAGCCACGATGGTAGGAAGGTGGTTTGCGTGAAGCCACGATGGTAGGAAGGTGGTGTGCGTGAAGCCACGATGGTAGGAAGGTGGTGTGCGTGAAGCCACGATGGTAGGAAGGTGTGCGTGAAGCCACGATGGTAGGAAGGTGGTGTGCGTGAAGCCACGATGGTAGGAAGGTGGTGTGCGTGAAGCCATGATGGTAGGAAGGTAGTGTGCGTGAAGCCACGACGGTAGTTAGGTGGTGTGCGTGAAGCAACGATGGTAGGAAGGTGGTGTGCGTGAAGCCACGATGGTAGGAAGGTGGTGTGGCGTGAGGCCACGATGGTAGGAAGGTGGTGTGCGTGAAGCCACGATGGTAGGAAGGTGGTGTGGCGTGAGGCCACGATGGTAGGAAGGTGGTGTGCGTGAAGCCACGATGGGAGGAAGGTGGTGTGCGTGAAGCCACGATGGGAGGAAGGTGGTGTGCGTGAAGCCATGATGGTAGGAAGGTGGTGTGCGTGAAGCCACGATGGTAGGAAGGTGGTGTGCGTGAAGCCACGATGGTAAGAAGGTGGTGTGCGTGAAGCCACGATGGTAGGAAGGTTGTGTGCGTGAAGCCACGATGGTAGGAAGGTGGTGTGTGTGAAGCCACGATGGTAGGAAGGTGGTGTGTGTGAAGCCACGATGGTAGGAAGGTGGTGTGCGTGAAGCCACGATGGTAGGAAGGTGGTGTGCGTGAAGCCACGATGGTAGGAAGGTGGTGTGGGTGAAGCCACGATGGTAGGAAGGTGGTGTGCGTGAAGCCACGATGGTACGAGGGTGGTGTGTGTGTAGCCACGATGGTAGGAACGTGGTGTGCGTGAAGCCACTATGGTAGGAAGGTGTGGCGTGAAGCCACGATGGTAGGAAGGTGGTGTGCGTGAAGCCATGATGGTAGGAAGGTGGTGTGGCGTGAAGCCACGATGGTAGGAAGATGGTGTGCGTGAAGCCACGATGGTAGGAAGGTGGTGTGGCGTGAAGCCACGATGGTAGGAAGGTGTGCGTGAAGCCACGATGGTAGGAAGGTGTGTGTGAAGCCACGATGGTAGGAAGGTGGTGTGCGTGAAGCCACGATGGTACGACGGTGGTGTGCGTGAAGCCACGATGGTAGGAAGGTGTGCGTGAACCCACGATGGTACGAGGGTGGTGTGCGTGAAGCCACGATGGTAGGAAGGTGGTGTGCGTGAACCCACGATGGTAGGAAGGTGGCGTGCGTGAAGCCACGATGGTAAGGTGTGCGTGAAGCCACAATGGTAGGAAGGTGGTGTGCGTGAAGCCACGATGGTAGGAAGGTGGTGTGCGTGAAGCCACAATGGTAGGAAGGTGGTGTGCGTGAAGCCACGATGGTAGGAAGGTGGTGTGTGTGAAGCCACGATGGTAGGAAGGTGGTGTGCGTGAAGCCACGATGGTAGGAAGGTGGTGTGCATGAAGCCACGATGGTAGGAAGGTGGTGTGCATGAAGCCACGATGGTAGGAAGGTGGTGTGGCGTGAAGCCACGATGGTAGGAAGGTGGTGTGCGTGAAGCCACGATGGTAGGAAGGTGGTGTGCGTGAAGCCACGATGGTAGGAAGGTGGAGTGCGTGAAGCCACGATGGTAGGAAGGTGGTGTGGCGTGAAGCCACGATGGTAGGAAGGTGGTGTGGCGTGAAGCCACGATGGTAGGAAGGTGTGCGTGAAGCCACGATGGTAGGAAGGTGGTGTGCGTGAAGCCATGATGGTACGAGGGTGGTGTGCGTGAAGCCACGATGGTAGGAAGGTGGTGTGCGTGAAGCCACGATGGTAGGAGGGTGGTGTGCGTGAAGCCGCGATGGTAGGAAGGTGGCGTGCGTGAAGCCACGATGGTAGGAAGGTGGTGTGCGTGAAGCCACGATGGTAGGAAGGTGGTGTTCGTGAAGCCACGATGGTAGGAGGGTGGTGTGGCGTGAAGCCACGATGGTAGGAGGGTGGTGTGGCATGAAGCCACGATGGTAGGAGGGTGGTGTGCGTGAAGCCACGATGGTAGGAAGGTGGTGTGCGTGAAGCCACGATGGTAGGAAGGTGGCGTGCGTGAAGCCACGATGGTAGGAAGGTGGTGTGGTGTGAAGCCACGATGGTAGGAGGGTGTGCGTGAAGCCACGATGGTAGGAAGGTGGTGTGCATGAAGCCATGATGGTACGAGGGTGGTGTGCGTGAAGCCACGATGGTAGGAAGGTGGTGTGCGTGAAGCCACGATGGTAGGAGGGTGGTGTGCGTGAAGCCGCGATGGTAGGAAGGTGGCATGCGTGAAGCCACGATGGTAGGAATGTGGTGTTCGTGAAGCCACGATGGTAGGAGGGTGGTGTGGCGTGAAGCCACGATGGTAGGAGGGTGGTGTGGCGTGAAGCCACGATGGTAGGAGGGTGGTGTGGCGTGAAGCCACGATGGTAGGAGGGTGGTGTGCGTGAAGCCACGATGGTAGGAGGGTGGTGTGCGTGAAGCCACGATGGTAGGAGGGTGGTGCGTTAAGCCATGAACACAAGGAAGGTGGCGTGCATGAAGCCACGAACACCACAAGGAAAGTGGTGTGCGTGAAGCCACGAACAACACAAAGTGGTGTGCGTGAAGCCACGAACTACACAATTAAAGTGGTGTGCGTGAAGCCATGAACAACACACGCATCAATGACTCGCCAAATCGCAATAACACAACAGTAAACAGCATATGTATGGAATTTGAATGCATGGCAACCCAGTTCTAATACTAGCAGGCCAGTGCGTTATCCCCTGTACTATGCCTATGTAGGTGTAGGCATAGTACAGTCGAAGGTTTGCATGGGTCCCACTGTGACCACAAATACAAGTTATAACAGATGAATCTCACACCAGAATGGCTGTGAAAAACTCTAAAATCTCTTCCGATAAGTTATAAAAGACTCGCAAACTCACAATTATAAATAATTTAAGTGTACTATGGCGGCCTAACAATACTCATCCAACGAGGCGTATTTCTAAACACACTGGCCTATTAGTTTTAGGATTTAATTTGCTTAGATTCGAACTCCGAGCCACACTCCGTTCAGCGGGAGAGAAACAATCACGGAATCGCATTCCATTTCAAATGGGTTTCTTCTCCTACTGATTTTTCGTAAGTATGACAGAACCAAGGAGTCATTATATTATAATTATATTATAATTATTATTTTTAATGATGGGGAATGCCGGAAGCATCATTAAACCTGTAGTAGATATAGAGCGCTTGGTGAATGGAAGGTGACCAGCTTACATCCGAGGAAGGCAAGGATAGCTTCAACTTCTTGGCATACGAGCTTTTCACCAGCATGAAGGCACCTAACTCGAAGGGCAAAAATGGTGAAGATAAGTAGTTAAGTAACAGGAATAAGGACGAAACTGATGGCCTTGAAATAATAAGTCGAGAGCTGTACGCAAAACGCAACTGTGACATAAACAGATGTTGCAAAGACGTTTGACAAATGCGATCTTGGGGTGATTGCACACAAAATGTGGGCCCATACAAAAAGGAAAGACAGGCAGATGGATTTTCAAGTTTCTGATAAAACACAATGAGTAGTAGTAAACAGAGCAAAATCCAGCATTAGTAAGGTGCCCCAAGGAACTCTCCTGGCACCTCTATTGTCGAGACATATGGGCGAGTCTCCTCACACCCACTGTCCCTGTTAACCTTCAGTAAAAAAGTACCTGGGAGTTAGTCGATCGTTGTGGGTCGCATCCTGGGGAATGGTCAAGCACTACAAACTACTGAGCAACTCGAATGTCTGTCAAAAGACCTAATGATGCACTCTCTGTGCCCAAAGTACTTATCCTCAAAGCAGACATAGATAAAAACACCCGTCACAGTTTTGTGTCATCATCTGCAAATAACACCAAAATAAGCATAAAAGTCACCCCGGTAAAAGACACTGAAAAACTGCAGGGTTTTCTAGTGGGCAGTAGAGAACAACATGATGTTCGTATTAATGTTGGTAGAATTACTGACAATATGTTAGGTAAAATGACTTAAGTACAACTAGTGTGACATTTTATTGTGGCAACGTTTCGCTCTCCAGGAGCAAAACGTTGCCACAATAACGGCTTTGACAAGCTTCTGGAGAGCGAAATGTTGCCACAATAAAATGTCACTTGCACTTGTGTCCTTTTACCTAACATGACGTTCAATGGTGATAGATTCCAGCTGCATAAATATGGAAAGGACGAAGAACACAAAAGGGACACTGTAAACAATACTAGAGGATTATCAAACAAAGCGAAAGGAAAACATGAAAGACCTGGGAGTAAATATGTCGGTTGACCTTTCTTTCAAAGAACACAATACAAACGCCATGGCAGCCAGGAAGATGACAGGGTAGATAATGAGAGCTTTCAAACCAAGTGAAATGGCGCCAATTGTGACACTTTCTCAAATCGTGTGTGCTCTGATGACGGCCTTGTTCAAGGCAGGAGAGATATCAGAGATAGAACAGCAGAGACCATTTATGACGTACATAGAACCGATAAAGCATTTAAATTACTGGGAATGCTTTAAAAGTCTTAAATATGTACTCACTGGAGCGGAGGAGAGAGATATACAGTAGACCGTTATTTAACACGGTAGTTACGTTCCTGAAAACACCGTGTTAGATGAACTGAAGAACTTATGGGAAAAATAGGGTTACGTTCCTGAGAGCCCCAAAAAAGCCAAACCACTTTTTTTTAGACCTCCACATCTTACAAACACAAAAGTGAATATGTAATTGTAGTTCATTGTTGTGATGTATTATGTTTTTTTACTGCTTAAGACTACAAATGTAACAGAAATAATAGTATTTCTTACCTTAAACTGTGGGCGCTGGTGTCTGTGGATGATTGTGAAGAGAGTGTAGAGTTATGTTGTGGTCCTACTGGGCTGAGGTGGATGGTAGAGGTTCTGGTACTGAAGCTGATGGTTGTACTGGAGTGTCTGTCATTCAGTCAATCAAGTCATTCAGTAAGTCAGTCAAGTCGTTCAGTAAGTCAAGTGATTCAGCAATTCAGTCAAGTTCAGTAATTCAGTCAAGTCATTCAGTAATTCAGTCAAGTTGTTCAGTAAGTCAGTCAATTCATTCAGTAAGTCAGTCAAGTCATTCAGTAAGTCAGTTAACTCGTTCAGTAAGTCAGTCAATTCATTCAGTAAGTCAGTCAAGCCATTCAGTAGTCAGTCAAGTCATTTAGTAAGTCAGTCAAATCATTCAGTAAGTCAATCAAGTCATTCAGTAAGTCAGTCAATTCATTAAGTCATTTAGAAAGTCAGTCAAGTCACTCAGTAAGTCAGTCATTCAGTGAGTTATTCAGTAGGCAGTCAGTAAGCAGTCAGTCACCGAGTCAGTCACACAAACTTGTTTACCTTTCCTTGTGTGTACAAAGTAACACTTCATTACGGCCACAGGATGTCTTCTCTAATATCTTCATTTCCTTCGTTAATTCTAAGACTTAAATGTTTACACATTTTCTTGCCACTTTGAGCAACACTGGTATGCTTACTGGGTGTCATGATTGCTTGCCAGATACTAGATACAGCAATTAAAAGATTAAAACACAATTCACAATCACAAGCTTGTAGCAGAGAAGTTGGACTGGACACATATGAAGTACGAATGCTAGGATGGTGGGGGTGGTGTCGGGGGGGTGGCGAGAAGTCTCCCCCGCTGAACCACAACAAGGCGGCCGCTTGAGGAAAAGAGAAGTTTTTTTTTTTTTTACCTTCCCGCAAACTGAACCATGTTAAATTCATCATACGACGTGTTACATAAAATTGTGCCGCAATTCTTCAATCGTGCTATAATTAAATCGTGCCAAATAAACTCGTGCTATATAACGGTCTACTGTACATTATACATACCCGGAAAGTACTTGAAGGTCTTGTCCCAGATCTTTATACAGCCATAACAACATACTGGAGTGAGAGATATGAAAGTACGAAATAAACCCAGTGAAAAGCAGGGACACCGTTGACACAATAAGAGAACATTGTATCAACATCCGTTGCCCCAGACTATTCAACACCTTACCGGAAGATATCAGAAACACTGCAGGGGCAAGTGTAAAAGTCTTTAAGAAGAAACTGGACAGGTACCTCTATTAGGAGCCAGATCAACCAGGCTGTGATGGATTTGTGGGCCAGCGGGCCGCCAACAACAACAGCTAGGTTGACCTGGCAAGCACCATAGAAAAACTCGAAATTCATCGAAGATATATGAGAGGTAAAGGTATATAAAAGGTACTCAAGCCACAGTGAGTACCAGAGAATTGTGGGTCACTCTCCTGCCCAATTGACTGTTGCAAATGTAATGTAATATATAATAATAATAATAATAATAATAATAATAATAATAATAATAATAAAACATGTACAAGGTATACAGTCCTAGCTGACATCAATGACATATTATTATATAGAAAGCCTCTTGTTATGCAGAGCATTTCGGTCAATTTTGTGGGACGCGACCTACACTAGTCAACTAACACCCAGGTACTCATTTTACTGAGGGGTGAACAAGGACAGCAGGTGTGTTCCGAAAACACGTTATAATGTTTTCCAGCTGTACCGGGGATCGACCCCCCGGACCTCAGTGTGTGAGCTGAGTGCGCTGGCAATCGAGCTACGGTAATATATTTAGTGAAAATCATAATAACACGACTGAAAGCAGCTGAAAACTTGTGGTAACAGCTGTGTCCCACGTTAACCTAGTTTACAGGAAAGTATCTAGTTTTATGAATCTTATTAATAGAAAGCTGCCTGGTCTAGGAGGTACGATCACTGGCTGGGTTGTTTTAGCACTACTTTGTTATGTCTCACAGCCCCACCCACTTCCTTAGTGGACGGTCTGGTCACAGCATCTTTACCTCTCCACTGCTGCTCTGTCTTCATTTAGTTACCTCTGTATGGGACTGAAGAAGCCTAATGTATATATGAAACTCATTTAGTCAACTCTGTATGGGACTGAAGAAGCCTAATGTATATATGAAACGTTTGGGAAATAAAACTAACTGGTACAAATTTCAGTGTTATTTTTATCATGTGAAGACGCTGTGGTACCACTGTGTTATGGGTGAATTATATGTGATAGTTGATTACCATAGTGACTTTATTTATATTAACATTAAAGCAATTAGGGGTATCTAAACACTGGTTTATATCTACATTATTGCAGTTTATTATTCTTTGTCATTGTATTTTTCCCAGCTATTTACCAAATAAATGTACGCAAGTGTTTACTACATAAATGTGCACAGGTGTTTACATGCAGTGTCCACATGTACACAAGTGTTCACTACATGTACACAGGTGTTCACTACATGTGCACAGGTGTTCGCTACATGTACCCAGGTGTTCACTACATGTGCACAGGTGTTCACTACATGTACTTCAGTGTCTCGGCCTTGATAGGTGTTCAGTACCTCAGCCTTGATAGGCTTTCAGTCCCTCAGCCTTGATAGGTGTTCAGTGTCTCAGCCTTAATAGGTGTTCAGTACCTCAGCCTTGATAGGTTCAGTGTCTCGGCCTTGATAGGTGCTCAGTGCCTCAGCCTTGATAGGTTCAGTGTCTCAACCTTGATAGGTGTTCTGTGGCTCAGCTTTAAATAAATCTGTAGCAGAAGTATGAAGACTGAGATTCATAAACTGAAGCCACACTGGCAACTCTTACAGTACATCACTGTATACCAGTGAACGTCAGTGACAGTGAACAACTCTTATAGTAGATATCACTGTATACCAGTGAACGTCAGTGACACTGAACAACTCTTACAGTAGATATCACTGTATACCAGTGAACGTCAGTGACAGTGAACAACTCTTACAGTAGATATCACTGTATACCAGTGAACTCCAGTGACAGTGAACAACTCTTACAATAAACATCACTATATAGCAGTGAACGCCAGTAGTATCTTCTTGCTGCCATCTTCCCAGCCACACAGCCAACGGCACCACTGTTATTTGATTTTTTCCTGTCGAATACAATAACAACAATTACAGAGCTGACCAGGGAATCTCACTGCTCAGAATTACTGTGGATTCAGCAGTGGTTGCGTGAGTAGTGGTACCAGGAAAGCAAGAAGTTTCAAACCACATAATTAGGTCAGTTCGTGCTAACCACCTGCTGGGTCCCTGCTTCTCACTCTAGGTGTCAACATACTAAATATCTGCTAGGTAGTTGGCTGGTACATAACCCTCCTGTATTACTCTCCTCTCAAACAAGTGTTAAACGAAAACGTGAAAAGTCTGGCACATGTAAGACGAGAGGTAAATCTTGCAAACTTCTACTCACAGTCAGTATACACTTTACTTGCTTATGTTTTTTTTTTTTTTTTTCATAATTCTTATTCCCGTAACACTTTATTTCAAACTATAGTAGTCTTAGGAGGGAGCTCAAAAGAATAGGAACCTATCAAGATTGTCACTAATTCTCCACCGAAACTACCCTAGTCGAACCCTGGGTTACCTGGAGGATACCTGGATTATTATTATTACAATCAAGGGGGGAAGCGCTAAACCCGGAGGATTATACAGCGCCTGGGGGGGGGATGTGGAAGGCATTCAGGCTTAATTCGGGGAACTGGAGCACAGATCCAATTCCCTAAATCAAGAGCCCCTCACCAACATCAAGGAACCTTCCTTGAGGGGAGGTTACCTGGAGGTTATTCCGGGGATCAACGCCCCCGCGGCCCGGTCCACGACCAGGCCTCCCGATGGATCAGGGCCTGATCAACTAGGCTGTTGCTGCTGGCCGCACGCAGTCCAACGTACGAGCCACAGCCCGGCTGATCCGGCACTGACTTTAGGTATCTGTCCAGCTCTCTCTTGAAGGCAGCCAGGGGTTTATTGGTAATTCCCTTAATGCTTGATGGGAGGCTGTTGAACAGTCTTGGGCCCCGGACACTTATGGTGTTTTCCCTTAGTGTACCAATGGCGCCCCTACTTTTAATTGGGGGCATTTTGCATCGCCTGCCCGGTCTTTTACTTTCGTAGGGAGTGATTTCTGTTGTTAGGTAAGACACATATGCAACAGTTAGACAACTTTATTCCGAAACGTTTCGCCTACACAGTAGGCTTCTTCAGTCGAATACAGAAAGTAGGCAGGAACAGTAGAGATGTGAAGACGATGTAATCAGTCCATCACCCTTAAAGTCGTAGAATTTGAGGTTGTCAGTCCCTCGGCCTGGATTTCTGTGTGCAGATTCGGGACCATTCCTTTCAGGATTTTCCAAGTGTAGATTGATGGTATAAACCTTGGTAATAAATACCGACAAGTTGGTTTAGAAAGACACGTAAGCAAACACTATAACATATTTATTAGAAAACGTTTCGGTCCTGGGACCTTGATCACTTCTAACATACAGAGGTAGAAAGACATTATATATATAGGCGGAGAGTGAGATGTGACGCACGTGACCTGAGGAATGTCATAAAAACATAAGAATGGAGGAACACTGTAGAAGGCCTACTGGCCCATGCGAGGCAGGTCCTTATCAAAACAACCTCTACCTATGATGAGGACGGGTAGACGATGAAATCATGTGACTCCTGTGTTGTTGGGTTGGTGCTGCTTAAGTATCATGTATGCCAATTTTTTTTAAATTTTGTAGTTTCCAGTGTTGCGTTCTATAGTGTCGGTGACGGCGATTAGTGAGGCTTCTAGGCACCGTCGGCGTCTGAGGTCTGGTTCGGTGAGAACGAGTTGTGCCTCGTTCCAGTTCATCAAATGCCCCGTGGAGTCTCTGTGGAGGACACAGGCGTACCTTACATCGTCTCTGTTAGAGGCATTTCGATGCTCATTCAGGCGGACTGCAAGATCTCTGCCTGTCTCACCTACATATTTCTTGGGACAGAACCCACAAGGGATAGTGTAGACGCCTGCTGTAGAAGTTAGAGGTGTGGGGCTGCGTTTCGTAGTGAGGTCTTTGATAGATGATGTGTTTATGGTGGAAACGTTGATGTTACTCATAGCAAGTGCCCGGCGAGTATTCGTGGCAACATCGCCACATGGGAGTACTATGAACTGTTTAGGGGGCTGTTCCATGGGCGGTTTGTTGAGGATAGCTTGTGCCTTGAGTCTGCAATTTCGGATGAAGAAAGATTATGATACATCTCTCCCTCCTGCGTTCCAACGAGTACAAGTCAAGTGCTTCCAAGCGTTCCCAGTAGTTAAGATGCTTGACAGAACTTATACGTGCAGTAAAGGATCTCTGTACACTCTCTAGATCTGCGATTTCACCTGCTTTGAATGGAGATGTTAATGTACAGCAGTATTCCAGCCTAGAGAGAACAAGTGATTTGAAAAGGATCATCATTGGCTTGGCATCTCTCGTTTTGAACGTTCTCATTATCCATCCTATCATTTTCTTTGCACGTGCGATCGTGGCACTGTTGTGATCCTTGACAGTGAGATCCTCAGACATTACTACTCCCAGGTCCCTTACATTATTTTTCCGCTCTATTGTATGACCAGAGTCTGTAGTATACTCTGTTCTAGTTATTATCTCCTCCAGTTTTCCATAACGGAGTAGTTGGAATTTGTCCTCATTGAACATCATATTGTTTACCGTTGCCCACTGGAAAACTTTGTTTATATCTTCTTGGAGGTTAACCGCGTCCTCAGCAGATGACAGCCTGTACAAGAATGGTATACAATACCGACAAGATGAAATTGAGACACATGTGCAATATCTGGGTATCTTTATTGTAGACGTTTCGCCATCCAGTGGCTTTATCAATACAAATTCCAGGACATAACTTGAAGACATGAGAACTATGTACATAAGATGAGGTAATCAGTCCCTCAACCTAGCAGTAGGTGCGAAGAGCACCATAGTCGTGGAGGTACTGTTGTGAGTCAAGGCCTCGGAAGAAGCCCTAACAATGAAAATAATTCGCAGTCTAGTTATCCTGGTTATTAACCCTCTGATCATTAATGTGAATAAATTCTTCATAAATCAACAAGTAACAGAACAGACCAGGCTGAAAAATATCCTATGACTTAACATTTACAAATAAGAATGATCTGGCACATAATACGATGGTGTCGAATACAAGCATTCATTACAACCTAAGTCAGGTTCATACATACATGTATATAGACATCAGACTTGAACTGCCTAGTCTTAGAATAAGCCTAAACTAGAAAGGAAACAGCACAGGAATAAGAACTATTAAGAAACACACAGGAGTAAAGATAAATGAATACTGATTGGAATATTTACCTGTTATCTTACGTGCCAACGAGACAAAGAAAAAAACAGTAATCATACCCGAGTACAAAGCTGGTGTCCGATCCTCACTCCTATAACAGGACTATTGCGGTGTACCTACCTTCTTTTAAGTAAACAACAACAGCAGCAGATGTCAACCACTGGCTGAACAACACTACAGACACCCTACTCAACTCCATCTCCCAACATCTGAAGGATGCTTCCTGGTGTCAACGCCCCCGGGGCCCGATCCCAGATCAGGCTTCCTGGAGGATCAAGGCTGCACATTTCAACGCATGAACCACAGCCCGGCTAAACTGAGGAACTTGTTCAGTTCCTTCTTGAGGACCGCCAGACTTTTGTTAGTATTTCCCCGTATGCACGGAGGGGACACGCTGAAGATTATGACACATCTGCAACACTTGGGTATCTTTGTAGCCAGTGAGCCTACATGCCTAATTCCCATAGTTTCCACCAGAGGCCAGGCCTCTCAATGGGCATGCCAGCCTGCCCACCCCTGCCTCTATCTCACTCTCTCAGTGGCCTTCACTCAGTCTACAAGGCTTACTCCTCTCTCCCTCGCAGGCATGGCCCTCCCAGGCCATGGGCACTTAACACACTGCCTGTGTACCCCACAACACTGCAAATAAAGAAGCCTCCAAAGCCTTATCATTGAACCCCGCTCAGCAAGAATTACCAATTAACCCTTAAACATTGGTGACAGCGGTGCCTCACAGCAAGTGTTTTTGCCCTGGGAGAGGAGGGAAGAGGGATGAAGTTGTCTTCACTTCATCACCCCACACAAGATGCCGCCGTCTCTCAACGAATTATCGTGATGTCGTGTCTGCACGTTTCAGCATCCAGAAACAGATACGAGTAGGATTTGGCCAAAATTTGCCGAATTTCTTCGAGAAAAATACGTGGTGTCCCTGTGACTCCACGCCACAGTGTCCCATGCTGCTTTCAAGTCACGTGTTCAGCATCACTTGTATGTTGCTGTTGTTTTTCAGCTCTGCACAGCTATTTCAGCAAGTCATAGGTGAGTTTGTGGTGATTTCTGCATCCAGCGTGTGTATCCGAGTGCCCGAGGCCACTCGAAGCCACGTGGATCACTAAGCCATGGGTGGACGAAGCCACATGAATCACGAATCCATGTGGATCACCAAGCCATGTAGATCATGAAGCCACATGGAGCAAGCCATGTGGGGTGTGGATGATGACAAGTGGATTTACAAGGCACGTGGGTTACCTAGCCAGACATCCCTAGCCACATGCTGTGGTCTGTTGCCGCATCACTTCATGACGTCACCCTCGAAACTGCCCAACTTCACGACGTCGCCCACAATGCTTCCTGACTTCATGACGTCACCGATGATGCTGCCCGACTTCACGCCACTGACGATGCTGCCCGACTTCACGCCACTGACGATGCTGCCAAACTTCATGCCGTCACCCACGATGCTGCCCGGCTTCATGACGCCACGACGTCTGCCTGACGTCACCTCAAGATGTCTGCTCTCATCACCATGCTGATGTCACCTCGTGACGTCACGCCTGACATCATACGATGTCACATCGAGTGTTCTAGTAATTATTTCAGTGTTGTCGAGAAGCTTGAGAGAAGATATATCATGTGTTAATTAATTCCTCAGTGTTCTCATATGTTTGTGTATAGCTTAGTGTCGATTTTTGCACAGAAAAGTGTCATTTGCTAGTAAGCCATGTAGTACCACATGTGCAGTGTGGGTGTGTGCAGTTTTCAGTGTGTCCTGTGTGGTCTTGAGCCCAGCTGTGTGTCGATCACAGGTCTGCGCCCAGACCACTGCGTAGCACCTCGTGTTACTTGTCACCCGGTGTGACCCATGTTTGACAGCTGATATTAGTCAGCCCCGAGCATCTGAGCCTCTTGTACAGAAAGCTTTTATGCCCATCGCTCGTGATACCCTGCAGAATCGTACCTGCTAGGATTCCCATCGAGATTTGTTTCATTTCACCTCCAGACCATCAGAGTGCAGTTATATGTAGAGAAACAAGTCTGGGGATGGTTAGACTAACCTCTGCTATAACTCCAACTGCCGAGAGAATAACACTCGTCAAGCCACAGTTTAAGCCCTGTTGGCAGGCACTGTGTCAGCCTCGTGTCATAGCTTCAGTTGAGCAGCCTGCACAAAGATGATGTCACTTTGACTGCTAGCTCGCTCACTGCAGTACGGTGTATGATGTTACGACTCCCAGATGTTTCGCTGAGTCGTGGCAGACACTCCACACTCGCTGGCAGTGACAACCCCAGCGACAGTACCAGTCAAGAAATGTCCTCCTGAGTGGCTTGCTAGAAGTAGTCCTGCCCAGTTGCCGAGTACTGACGACACCTCACTCAAGGGCACCAGCAGGTTGTGCCCCAGGTTGAGTGAAACCTGCAGTAACTCCTACGATGACTGCTTCCCTGTTCCGGAGGAGACCATACCCTGTTACATCACAGCTCAGCTGCAGCGATGTCTCCTGTGTTGCAGTATCTGTCCAGACACAGGAAGGCATGCAGTGATGCCCATCGACGTTCACTGCCTATGACCACAATGTTTAGCACACCCCACCTGTTTTTTTCTTCCTTCCCTTTATGAAGTTTTTTTCCATGTCCATGTATGTACATACATGTTTTTATTTTGTGTTCTGTGCTCTGTTCCTGCAAGAGAGAGACCGAGTTTTTTTACCGCCAGTCATGGTCGGGGTCGACAATGTGGTAGGTAGTCAAGCGAAATGTAGCCAGTTAGCCTACATGCACCTGGAGTCCAGTCCCTGGACCAATTATGTACCTCTGTAATCTTTTGACTACCGCCCACAGGATGGGTATGGGGTGCATAATAAACATATTAAACTAACTCGCCTACATGCCTAATTCCCATAGTTTCCACCAGAGGCCAGGCCTCTCTGTGGGCATGCCACCCTGCCTCTATCTCACTCTCTCAGCGGTCTTCACTCAGTCTACAAGGCCTACGTATCCTCTCTCCCTCGCAGGCATGGCCCTCCCGGGCCATGGGCATTAACACACTGCCTGTGTACCCCACGACATTGCAAATAAAGTAAGAAGCCTCCAAAGCCTTATCATTGAACCCCGCTCAGCAAGAATTACCAATTAACCCATAAACATCTTATTGCCAAAACGTGAGTTGTGCTCACCCATGATGCCAACTGACACTGCTTCCTCTCGTTTCTACTCTAGTACATAAGGTCTGGCCACATGACTAAATTAGGCTGAGGGACTATCATCTCTCATCGAGGATGACGGCCTGATTACTTCTACTATTTGTACTGCTTTCAGTGCTGTATTCGACTGAAGAAGCCTGTTGTGTAGACGAAACATTTCGCCACTATAGATGCTCAAGTGTTGCAAATGGAATTTATGTACATATTATCATATATCTCTTAACTCTGCTCCTGAAAGTATATATTCAGAACCTTTACGTGTTCCCTAAAGTTTAAATACATTATTGGCTCTATGTACGCTATGTTAGACGCCGCGGCTGTTTTTATAAAGTATGCATTTTAATCGGTTTATAAGTTTTAACTTAAATTTAAGAACACAATCTTTGTAAATTTCCAGGGGTGTTCAAAACTAAAAGTTTGAATTTGCACGCCAAAAATGGCCATATTAAATGAGGGTAACTTGCCTTGCCAGGGTAGCTCATCCTGGACTATCACACCTGCCTTGCCAGGGTCACTCATCCTGGACTATCACACTTGCCTTGCCAGGGTCACTCATCCTGGACTATCACACTTGCCTTGCCAGGGTCGCTCATCCTGGACTATCACACTTGCCTTGCCAGGGTCACTCATCCTGGACTATCACACCTGCCTTGCCAGGGTCGCTCATCCTGGACTATCACACTTGCCTTGCCAGGGTCGCTCATCCTGGACTATCACACTTGCCTTGCCAGGGTCGCTCATCCTGGACTATCACACTTGCCTTGCCAGGGTCGCTCATCCTGGACTATCACACTTGCCTTGCCAGGGTCGCTCATCCTGGACTATCACACTTGCCTTGCCAGGGTCGCTCATCCTGGACTATCACACTTGCCTTGCCAGGGTCGCTCATCCTGGACTATTACACTTGCCTTGCCGGGGTCGCTCATCCTGGACTATCACACTTGCCTTGCCGGGGTCGCTCATCCTGGACTATCACCAGCAGTTTCCGTCCACTTGACGGATACTGACGGTCCTCTTGTATGCGTGAGGCACGCACAAATGATAGTGGCAAATTCCCTACATAGTGTTTTATGTATTGTTTCCTGTACTTTACCTGCTGTCTGTTCCACGGACACAGCCCCAGTGACAGTAAAGGACCTCGTCACTAAGGCTGCTGATGTTAGCAGCGCACAATTACAAGTAGATATAACAATGTTAAAGAGGCCAGAAATCAGAGAAGACAGACTGTTACTGGTATAACAATGTCCCTATAAAAGCTTGTTCTGTTACCTTTGTCTTTTCTTCACTTCTGTTCTCAGTTCATCATTTGGATCCAAGCTGGAAACCAGTAATGATAGTCGTCCAAGCTTAAAAAAAAAGAAGCATGCAAGGAGCCACTCTCCCCACCCAGCAACACAACTCTGAGTACAGGTGAACCACCAGTCAGAGAGTTGTGAGAGTTAGCCAACAATTTTTTCAGGTCAGAATAGTTTACAGTAAGACAATCAATGACACACACGTGTCAGGACACAACTTGCATCATCACTGACGATATTAACCAAAACCTGCCACACTTGCTGTACAGTGCTATGGTTCTAATACTGATGTTTTCACCAGGTAACTTCCTTCTGAGAGGACGCCTTAATGTTGGTGACGGTCTCTTGATTAAAAACAAAGTGAGCTACCCTCCTCTTTTTCGAATCTGACAGCCTTGTATCCTTCCCATTCCCGAGGTGCTGTATGACTCTTACGGATTTAACACTTCCTCATGAATCGCGAGGAAACTGATCCACTATCTACTACAAGTGCCAGGTCAGCGGGGTTATAACAGTCACATAGGCTTGCCAGCAGCTGTCAGCAACAGCTTAGTAAATAGGCAATCAGCAAGGAAATTTAACCTCAGGCCGAACTGTGAGGTCAGAAGAACCCTCGAAATCTATTACAAGTAATGCAATAAGAGAACAAGTACGACAGAAACTGTGAAACGAGAAATCAGTAAATGTGGGTCAAGGTAGATTACGAGGCGAGGACAGGAACAACGTTGTGCTCCTCAGTAAACACATAATATAAGGCAGTGAGCGCACACAAACCAAACCAGCGCCATCACAGTAGAAATATTTGCCCTGTAGCAAGTATCTTAATATCATAAGCGTCGCTGATACCATCCACCTAAGCCCAATGTAAATTTCTTGCACAATGATTTAAACAAATTTATCTTATACGTGGCTTCCTCAGTCCAATACTGAGAAGAACAGTTGAAGATCAGAAGTAGTTTGAGTCCATGTGATCAGTCCATCAATCTTGATAAGATTACAACATATGCGCGGAGAAAGGGTTTATATAGTGCAGGTAGGTAAGGTGAAGCAGTCGTAGGGAGTGTTACCTTGGACAAAAGTGTTGCTAGACTGTCTCGTTCAACTTGTTGGTTCTCTGAACCATTTATGTATATTCCTGTATATATGTTGGTAGAATTACCGACAATATATAAAGTAAAAGGACACAAGTGCAACTAATGTGACAATTTATTGTGGCAACGTTTCGCTCTCCAGGAGCTTTGTCAAGCCGTTACAAACAATACATGGACACAGAGGGTATATATATAGGCTTAGAGTGAGGTTTGCTTGGTCAACTAGGCTGTTGGTTGCCTGTTGCCACACATATCCATCACAGCCTGGTTGATCTAGCACCTGGTGAGGATATTTGTCCAGTGTCCTCTTGAAGACTTCTACACTTGTCCCAGCAGTGCTTCTGATATCTTATGGTAAGATATTGAATAATCTGGGGCCACGGATACTGATAAGTGTTCCATTTATTGTGTCCACCGCACCTCTGCTTTTCACTGGGTTTATTTTGCACTTTCCTCCTATGTTTCTCTCTCCAGTATGTTAAGGCAGTGTGCAGATTTGGGACCAAGCCCTTAAGTACTCATCAGGTATATATTACTATGTAGCTCTCTCTCTCTTCCACTCCAGTGAATACAATTTAAGACTTTAAGGCATTCCCAGTAATTTAAATGCATGAGCCAATATGCCAGGGACACAACCAGAGAGGAGGAGGATGAACCAGCAAGGTTGGACCTTGTATTCACCCTGAGTAGTTCTGACATAGGGGATATTACATATGAAAGACACTTTGGTGCTAGCCACCACACAGTCCCAAGTTTTGAATACCTTGCAGAGAGTGGAGGAAGAAGCAATACAAGAAAGATGAGAAAGTTTACAACAGGGAACCACACAGATATAAGTCAATTCCTGAATGAGGTGCACTGAGAGACTCATAGAGGAAAGTAGTGAATGAGATGATGTGGCCTGAAAGTGCAGGGAGGAAAGCAGAGAAATTTGTACTCTGTTGTCCATCAACCACACCTCAATCTAGAAAAAAAATTCTCACCTTATTTCGTGTGCCTCTACTTCCCTCAACAACCATCGATGTGCAACTCTATCAAAATCCTTACTGAAGATCATATACACAATCATCATATACACAATCATATACACAATCATATACACAATCATATACATTACCATGGTATACCTCCTCAAATACCTTAGTAAAAAAAGTTAATAAATTAGTAAAGTAGATTTTAGTTTAATATCTTCATTATGGGCCCCATACCCATCCTGTGGGCGGTAGTCACCCATACCCATCCTGTGGGCGGTAGTCACCCATACCCATCCTGTGGGCGGTAGTCACCCATACCCATCCTGTGGGCGGTAGTCACCCATACCCATCCTGTGGGCGGTAGTCACCCCATACCCATCCTGTGGGGGGTAGTCACCCCATACCCATCCTGTGGGCGGTAGTCACCCATACCCATCCTGTGGGCGGTAGTCACCCATACCCACTCTGTGGGCGGTAGTCACCATACCCACCCTGTGGGCGGTAGTCACCCATACCCATCCTGTGGGCGGTAGTCACCCATACCCACCCATGTGGGCGGTAGTCACCCATACCCATCTGTGGGCGGTAGTCACCCATACCCATCCTGTGGGGGGTTTAGTCACCAACATACCCATCCTGTGGGCGGTAGTCACCCATACCCATCCTGTGGGCGGTAGTCACCCATACCCATCCTGTGGGCGGTAGTCACCCATACCCATCCTTGGGCGGTAGTCACCCATACCCATCCTGTGGGCGGTAGTCGCCCATCCCCATCCTGTGGGCGGTAAGTCACCCATACCCATCCTGTGGGCGGTAGTCACCCATACCCATCCTGTGGGCGGTAGTCACCCATACCCATCCTGTGGGCGGTAGTCACCCATACCCATCCTGTGGGCGGTAGTCGCCCCATACCCATCCTGTGGGCGGTAGTCGCCCCATACCCATCCTGTGGGCGGTAGTCGCCCCATACCCATCCTGTGGGCGGTAGTCGCCCCATACCCATCCTGTGGGCGGTAGTCGCCCCATACCCATCCTGTGGGCGGTAGTCGCCCCATACCCATCCTGTGGGCGGTAGTCACCCCATACCCATCCTGTGGGCGGTAGTCACCCCATACCCATCCTGTGGGCGGTAGTCACCCATACCCATCCTGTGGGCGGTTAGTCACCCCATACCCATCCTGTGGGCGGTAGTCACCCCATACCCATCCTGTGGGCGGTAGTCACCCCATACCCATCCTGTGGGCGGTAGTCACTCCATACCCATCCTGTGGGCGGTACTCACCCATACCCATCCTGTGGGCGGTAGTCACCCCATACCCATCCTGTGGGCGGTAGTCACCCCATACCCATCCTGTGGGCGGTAGTCACCCCATACCTATCCTGTGGGCGGTAGTCACCCCATACCCATCCTGTGGGTGGTAGTCACCCATACCCATCCTGTGGGCGGTAGTCACCCCATACCCATCCTGTGGGCGGTAGTCGCCCCATACCCATCCTGTGGGCGGTAGTCACCCCATGGAAATATAAACACAAATGCAGTATAATGTGATCCTTTATTGACTACGTTTCGCCCACACAGTGGGCTTTTTCAAGTCACAAACAGAACTACCTGGGGTGGAAGGAACGCGAGTATTTATAGTCCGGTTCAGAATGCTGAGGTCAGGTGAAGAATGCTGCATCTGATGATGTACCGAGTGGGGTTATAGAGTCTAAAAACTTGGGTAGCTTGGAAAGGAGATTGGATAAGTTTGTGAGCAGACCTTCTACAGTGTTCTTATGTGGGATAGCGATGAAGAAGTTTCTTGGCAAGTGGTTCAGCTATGTTATAGAAGCCACTATTCTGGTTGAAGTTGTCGGATATAGAAATAAGTGATGATTCCAGGATTCTTCGGTATTGAGTGTTGTCTTCTGTGGCGATAAGTCTTGAGTTTCTGTAGTTTATCAAGTGGTTGTGTGAATTACGGTGTTGTACGCAGGCATTCCTTGTGTCGTCAGACCTGCTTGCGTATTGGTGTTCTGAAATACGTGTTTGGAGGTCCCTTGATGTTTCGCCCACGTATAACTTGTTGCAGTCATTACAAGGGATTATGTATACCCCTGCAGAGGATGGAGGCTTGTCCTGTCTACTACTGGTGATGTCCTTGATGGTCGTGGTTGTGGAGGTAGATACTTGGAATGATGTTTTGGCAAAGATGTTGGAAACATGTTTGGCAATGGAGTTGGTGGGAAGGACTATGTATCTCTTCTCGGCAGTGTCTTCTCTGGGTGTGTTGAAGATGTTTAATGCCCGCCGTCTGCAGTCTCTGATGAAGTGACGAGGATAGTGGAGTTTAGAAAATATTTGTTCAATTATAGTGCATTCTTCTTCAAGAATCCTGGAATCATCACTTATTTCTATATCCGACAACTTCAACCAGAATAGTGGCTTCTATAACATAGCTGAACCACTTGCCAAGAAACTTCTTCATCGCTATCCCACATAAGAACACTGTAGAAGGTCTGCTCACAAACTTATCCAATCTCCTTTCCAAGCTACCCAAGTTTTTAGACTCTATAACCCCACTCGGTACATCATCAGATGCAGCATTCTTCACCTGACCTCAGCATTCTGAACCGGACTATAAATACTCGCGTTCCTTCCACCCCAGGTAGTTCTGTTTGTGACTTGAAAAAGCCCACTGTGTGGGCGAAACGTAGTCAATAAAGGATCACATTATACTGCATTTGTGTTTATATTTCCATTGTGTCGGTATTTTATACCATTTATTTCCAGTCACCCCATACCCATCCTGTGGGCGGTAGTCGCCCCATACCCATCCTGTGGGCGGTAGTCACCCCATACCCATCCTGTGGGCGGTAGTCACCCCATAACCATCCTGTGGGTGGTAGTCACCCCGTACCCATCTTGTGGGCGGTAGTCACCCCATACCCATCCTATGGGTGGTAGTCAAAGGATTATAGAGGTATATAATGGGTCCCGGCACTGAGACACAAAGTTTTGATAGCTGAACAAGGTACAAAGGTAATGAATTCCAGGTAGATCTGGTCATAATCATGAACAACTTACAAAGGTAATGAATCATCCACACGTCATATATGGTTACAATCATGAACAAATTACAAAAATATCAGCCATTCACACGTCCACACCCGGTCACAACTGTCATAAGTTATTAGTGCAAATATTAATTGGGTCAAAGACACACAAACACACACACACACACACACACACACACACACACACACACACACACATACAAGGACCTGTTCATCGGCCCCTGTTCCACAAGGCACAGTACTCGCCCCCATCCTCTTCCTCATCCTCATATCAGACACAGACAGAGATATAACCCACAGCACCGTATCATCCTTTGCGGATGATACTAGGATCTGCATGAGGCTGTCATCTGCTGAGGACGCGGTTAACCTCCAAGAAGATATAAACAAAGTTTTCCAGTGGGCAACGGAAAACAATATGATGTTCAATGAGGACAAATTCCAACTACTCCGTTATGGAAAACTGGAGGAGATAATAACTAGAACAGAGTATACTACAAACTCTGGCCATACAATAGAGCGGAAAAATAATGTAAGGGACCTGGGAGTAGTAATGTCTGAGGATCTCACTTTCAAGGATCACAACAGTGCCACGGTCACAAGTGCAAAGAAAACGATAGGATGGATAATGAGAACGTTCAAAACGAGAGATGCCAAGCCAATGATGATCCTTTTCAAATCACTTGTTCTCTCTAGGCTGGAATACTGCTGTACATTAACATCTCCATTCCAAGCAGGTGAAATTGCAGATCTACAGAGTGTACAGAGAACCTTTACTGCACGTATAAGTTCTGTCAAGCATCTTAACTACTGGGAACGCTTGGAAGCACTCGACTTGTACTCGTTGGAACGCAGGAGGAAGAGATGTATCATAATCTACACTTGGAACAACCTGGAAGAAATGGTCCCGAATCTGCACACAGAAATCACTCCCTACGAAAGTAAAAGACTGGGCAGGCGATGCAAAATGCCGCCAATAAAAAGTAGGGGCGCCATTGGTACACTAAGGGAAAACACCATAAGTGTCCGGGGCCCAAGACTGTTCAACAGCCTCCCACCAAGCATAAGGGGAATTACCAATAAACCCCTGGCTGCCTTCAAGAGAGAGCTGGACAGATACCTAAAGTCAGTGCCGGATCAGCCAGGCTGTGGTTCGTACGTTGGTCTGCGTGCGGCCAGCAGTAACAGCCTGGTTGATCAGGCCCTGATTCACCGGGAAGCCTGGTTGTAGACCGGACCGCGGGGGCGTTGATCCCCAAACTAACCTCCATGTAGACTCCAGGTAGTACACACACACACACACACACACACACACACACACACACACACACACACACACACACCTAGGAGAGTGACCTAGTAGCGACCAGTGAAGAGGCGGGGCCAGGAGCTTGGACTCGACCCCTGCAACCTCAACTAGGTGAGCACAACTAGGTAAGTACACACACACACGGTAATGTTTTATTTACAGGGAGTAAAGTCAGGGTATTTTTCCAGAATGGTCTCTCCAAGAGAGAACCCGCAGTAATGGATTTAAATTAGATAAGTTTAGATTTAGAAAGGACATAGGAAAGTATTGGTTTGGAAACAGGGTAGTAGATGAGTGGAACAGTCTACCTAGTTGGGTTATTGAGGCTGGGACTTTGGGTAGTTTCAAATTTAGGTTGGATAAGTACATGAGTGGGAGGGGTTGGATTTGAGTGGGACTTTCACATCAGAGCTTATTTCTTGGGTAGCATTGAAAATTGGGTTGGGCAAATGTTTTGTTAGTGGGATGAATTGTAAGGACCTGCCTAGTATGGGCAAACAGGCCTCCTGCAGTGTTCCTCCTTTCTTATGTTCTTATGTTAATATACCACTGCGGATAAAATATTTTGACATATCTTGAACATTTCATAGATTTATTTTCTGGAGAGGGTTTCGGGGGTCAACGCCCCCGCGGCTCGGTCTGAGACCAGGCCTCATAGTGGATCAGGGTCTGATCAACCATGCTGTTACTGGTGGCCGCATGCAAGCTGACGTACGAACCACAGCCCGGTTGGTCAGGTACTGACTTTAGGTGCCTGTCCAGTGCCTTCTTGAAGACAGCCAGGGGTCTATTGGTAATTCCCCTTATGTATGCTGGGAGACAATTGAACAGTCTTGGGCACCGGACACTTATTGTGTTGTCTCTCAGTGTACTCGTGGCGACCCTGCTTTTCATCGGGGGAATGTTGCATCTCCTGCCGAGTCTTTTGCTTTCATAGGGAGTGATTTTCGTGTGCAGGTTTGGTACCAATCCCTCCAGGACCTTCCAAGTGTATATTATCATGTATCTCTCTCGCCTGCGTTCGAGGGAATGCAGATCAAGGACCTTCAACCGTTCCCAGTAGTTTAGGTGCCTTATCGCACTTATGTGTGCCGTGAAAGTTCTTTGTACACTCTCCAGGTCCGCAATGTCGCCTGCCTTGAAAGGGGCCATTAGTGTTAGTCTGAGTGATTCTCTCTGAATTAATTAATTTTTATCACACCCCAGTACATAATAACGCAGGGTGTGACAATAGTCCATCTGGCGAAGTTTACATTTCGTTTGGTCTACATCTGGTGGAGGTGATTTAACCTACCATAGATACTTGTAACCCAGCCGGAGCCTGGCGGTAGTGACATCCAAAGTGTCGGCTTATTTTGTTACCTGGAGGTTATTCCGGGGATCAACGTCCCCGCGGCCCGGTCCATGACCAGGCCTCCCGATGGATCAGGGCCTGATCAACTAGGCTGTTACTGCTGGCCGCACGAAGTCCAACGTACGAGCCACAGCCCGGCTGATTCGGCACTGACTTTAGGTAGTTGTCCAGCTCTCTCTTGAAGGCAGCCAGGGACTTATTGGCAATTCCCCTAATGCTTGATGGGAGGCTGTTGAACAGTTTTGGGCCCTGGACACTTATGGTGTTTTCCCTTAGTGTACCAATGGCGCCCCTACTTTTTACTGGGGGCATTTTGCATCGCCTGCCCAGTCTTTTACTTTCGTAGGGAGTGATTTCTGTGTGCAGATTTGGGACCATTCCTTCCAAGATTTTCCAAGTGTAGATTATGATATATCTCTCCCTCCTGCGTTCCAACGAGTACAAGTCAAGTGCTTCCAAGCGTTCCCAGTAGTTAAGGTGCTTGACAGAACTTATACGTGCAGTAAAGGATCTCTGTACACTCTCTAGATCTGCGATTTCACCTGCTTTGAATGGAGTTGTTAATGTACAGCAGTATTCCAGCCTAGAGAGAACAAGTGATTTGAAAAGGATCATCATTGGCTTGGCATCTCTCGTTTTGAAAGTTCTCATTATCCATCCTATCATTTTCTTTGCACGTGCGATCGTGGCACTGTTGTGATCCTTGAAAGTGAGAGCCTCAGACATTACTACTCCCAGGTCCCTTACATTATTTTTCCGCTCTATTGTATGGCCGGAGTCTGTAGTATACTCTGTTCTAGTTATTATCTCCTCCAGTTTTCCATAACAGAGTAGTTGGAATTTGTCCTCATTGAACATCATATTGTTTACCGTTGCCCACTGGAAAACTTTGTTTATATCTTCTTGGAGGTTAACCACGTCCTCAGCAGATGACAGCCTCATGCAGATCCTAGTATCATCCGCAAAGGATGATACGGTGCTGTGGTGTACATCTCTGTCTATGTCTGATATGAAGATAAGGAATAAGATGGGGGCGAGTACTGTGCCTTGTGGAACAGAGCTCTTCACTAAGGCAGCCTCCGATTTAACTCTGTTGACCACTACTCTTTGTGTGCGATTTGTTAGGAAGTTGAAGATCCATCTCCCCACTTTCCCAGTTATTCCTTTAGCACGTATTTTATGGGCTATTACGCCATGATCGCATTTGTCAAATGCTTTTGCAAAGTCTGTGTATATTACATCTGCATTCTGATTTTCTTCCAGTGCATCCAAGGCCATGTCATAGTGATCCAGTAGTTGTGAGAGGCAGGAGCGACCTGCCCTGAACCCATGTTGCCCTGGATTGTGCAGATTTTTGGAATCCAGGTGATTTGCAATCCTGCTTCTTAGCACTCTTTCAAAGATTTTTATGATGTGGGACGTCAGAGCTATTGGTCTATAGTTCTTAGCTAATGCTTTGCTGCCACCTTTATGGAGTGGGGCTATATCCGTTGTTTTAAGTGACTGTGGAATTTCACCCATGTCCAAGCTCCTCCTCCATAGTGTACTTAGGGCACGCGAGAGGGGTTTCTTGCAGTTCTTAATGAAAGCAGAGTTCCACGAGTCTGGGCCCAGGGCTGAGTGCATAGGCATGTTATCAATGGCTTTTTCGAAATCTATTGGAGTTAGGGTAATGTCGGAAATCTGGCATACATTTATGGAGTTTTGAGGTTCATTCATGAAATCATTTGGGTCGTCGATCCTCAGACCGATTAGTGGTTCACTAAACACATAGTCGCACTGGGATTTCAATATTTCACTCATTTCCTTGTTGTCATCTGTGTAAGTCCCATCCTGTCTGAGTAAGGGCCCGATACTAGATGTGGTATTTGCCTTGTTTTTGGCATATGAAAAGAAATATTTTGAATTTCTTTCAATTTCACTAATAGCTTTAAGCTCCTCCTGCCTCTCCTGGTTCCTGTAAGAGTCATTTAACTTAAGTTCGATAGTTTCCACTTCCCTGGTCAGCGTCTCCTTTCGTGTATCAGATATTCTAGCATTCCTGAGGAGCTCAATGACTCTTCGTCGTCTTCTGTAGAGGGAGCGTCTTTCTCCAGTTTACTCCTGCTCTTCTTCTTTCTTAGGGGAATATGCCTAGAACATGCTTCGGCTGCCAGGAAGTTGATCCTTTCAAGGCACCATAGACATGTGGCTCCTCCTGCATGACAGAATGATGATAGATGGACTGACTTGTGTCAATCTCCCTGAGTGGTAAGTCAATAAAATTCAATTGAAGTTCTTTTCGTATTGTTGTTCCCTAACTGCTAACTGAAAACCCAAGATTGTAATCTACCCCCTCCTTGAAAGCATATAACTTAACCAATTCATCAGTTCTATCATGCATCTTAAGACCAATGTGAGATGGAATCCACAGGATGTGCACTCTGGCTCCACTGTCCACAATCCTACCATACCTGTGTCTGGCTTCTGACACAAGCATGCCACAACTTATACCTAATGAGTTAAGAGCATTTATAGATGACAGAGAATCAGTTACAATTAAAGTGTCAACCTTAGTAACATGGACGCATTTGAGTGAAATGAATATGGCAAACAGTTCTGTTTGAAGGGTAGAGGCCCAGTTATTGATGCGTGCTCCAATTTCTTTATGAGAGCCATCACTCTGTATGACAACAGCAGCACTACCAGCTGCACCAGTGGACTGGTGAACAGAACCATCACGGTAAATAATTTGTGAAAGAGTGTTCTGTGTGACTAAGTTATCAATACAGCTTAAGGCATCATGTTTGGCTTCAAGACGAAGCTTTGGTTGTGATTTAAGAAGTTTTTTTTTTTTTTTTTTTTTTTTTGGGGGGGGGGGGGGAACTGAGGAATGGTAGTTTGGAATGGGGTAATATTCCATGGAGCGGAAAAGTGTTGCTGTTGCCTTACTTGACAGATCACGTATCTGATTCATACGGAGGTCGGGTCCAGTTTTTCGATCCATCTGGAGGGGTGTTCACCAGTACTGAGGGAAGTTTGGAGGGCTTCTGTGCAGGGGTTTGAATGAGCTTACCTGAGCATATTAACCCAATTAGGATATTTCTTTCAGTAACACGATCTCTGATGCTTGGAATATCAAGTTCTTTCTGCATATTTAAAATTTTGGCAGTACGAGGGCATCCTTGAATGATCCTCATTGCTTCGTTCTGCAGGTTTTCCAGCCCTTCAAGCTTCCAGTCAGATACGAGTGCAAGTAGTAGCGCAGCATAATCAACCAATGATCTGATATAAGCAAGATGCATCATTTTCACATATTTAACATTAGCTCCATACCTGGGATGAAACCCAGCTACAACTCTAAGTGTTCTCAGCCTTTCTTTGTATTGGCGATAAAGTCTCGTTACAACAGGTCCAAGTAGTGGAATCTCAAAGCCTAGATACCTGTATCTGGTTACATATTCTACAAGAGACCCATCATGCAACTGGATCTGGCGAACTGTGCCTATGTCGAGGAGGACGCCTATTGAGTCTCTTTGTTTTATTAGTAGAGATTATCAACCCCAGGTCCCGACACGAGGCTAGTACATGGTTAAGGATGTATTGGGTGTTGGAAAATCCGGTCGTGTGACTCATTATATCATCAGAAAAACTAATCATATAATGATGGAACTGGCTAGGCATAGCATTAAGTAAAGCATTAAATAGAATATTGAATAAGGTGGGACTGAGCACACCTTCCTGTGGGGTTTCTAATTCAAAGTCTTTAGTTAAACTTCTATGCCCCTGGAACAACACAGAAGACTTTCTGTTGGACAGGTAGCCTTTAATCCAGCAGAGAAGCCATCCTCCAACATCAATTCTGGCAAGTTAACTTATGATCACATGCCGGTTGGCTACATCAAAAGCAGATTTAAGGTTAAGGAAGGTAGTGTATGAGCTGTTAGTGTGCAGGGTGAGAAAGGTGGTGATGCAATGATGCACACTCCTTCTATGCATGAAACCATGCAACCGGGGAGACAAAAATGGTTTCTGTACATAAGACGATTAAGAATGAACCTCTCGAATGTTTTACACAAGCAGCTAGTAAGAGATATTGGTAGAAATGCATTTTGTTGATTAGGCTTAGGAATGGGAATGATGATGCTGTTGGTCCAAGATTTAGGGAGCTCCCCAGTTACATAACTCATGTTATATAATTCAAGTAAAGGATTACCTGGTACTCGACATAGCAATCAGTAGGAACACCCCCTTTGTAAAACCGTGCTGAGATTCATTAATCAATTTATGTCTTTTAATGTGGCTTCAAATAGGCTTAGATTTATCTGTCTGAGAACCATGTCACTAGTGACTTGGATCGTCCGTAACTTATTTTCGTCCTGTTGTACATAATTTATTATTTCTGGAATTTTGATAGTATCTTCCTGCATAAAAACTGAGATGAAATAAGTGTTCAAGGTTCTACACATTTCTTTATCACTGTCGGTGAGCTAACCTGAGTAGCTTTTGAATGGACCTATCTTGTCCCTAATCTTACTTCTATATACCTGAAAGAAATCTTTAGGGTTAGGCCTCGAATCCCTTCAAATTTTAACCACAATCTCTTCACTTTTCTTATTCCTTTTTTTTAATCTCTTTAATTGAATAGATTATTTTTTTTAAATGCCCTTTACTCCTTTTAGATTTATCTATAAATACCTCTCTTTTGACCTACGATATGCTTTAATCCATCATTTATCCATTTAGGGTAATTTTTGTTTGATCTAATTTCCCTATTTGAACAGCTAGATCTATGCTTCGAAAAATGTCATATCAGCAACCATCGCTACCTACCAGACCTATTGTCAGGTCACACCAGTTCAACCCATCCAGGTAATTTCTCAGTCCTGTGAAATCGGCCAAAGGAAAGTCAGAGACGTTGACTTGATTACAGTTATATAGGTAATTCCATGATATATTGAAACTGAGTGATTTGTGATCACTTTCCCCAAGCTCACCATTAACCTCAAGATTATTAATTAGTGATTCCTTCTTGTCAAGAACCAAGTCAAGTAGGTTATTTCCTCTAGTTGATTCTGTAACAAACTGTTTTAAATAGCAATCCTGGACTGTATCAAGAAAGTCGCTAGTCTCTTCCATTAACATAACATTATCGTATCTAGATGCGTTATGAATTTCATTCCATAGACGTTTACTGAATTCCCTATCAAGGTTTGGGGGGGGGGGCTGTAAATCACACCCAAAATTAGTTTTTCACGACCCTCAAGAAACTGTAGCCAAACAGATTCAGTGTTCGACACTTCTAATTTTATATCTTGTTTAATGCAAGAACTTAAATTAACTCTGACATACATCTCCACTCCACCACCTTTCCTGTTGGCCCCAATCAGTGTGGAATAATTTATAGCCTTGTATGTGGCATTCAGAAGGAATTTCTTTAACTTTCAGGTTGAATCAGGTCTCTGCTATAGCAATAATATCTATGCTTCCTGCACTTACAATTAATCTTAGATCATCTATCTTAACTTTATGCTGAACATATCCCTGAAGTATCCTGGTAATATTTCTCTTGTGCTGCAATCTGTTTGTTTCCCACATACTCCCATACCGATATCTTATATCAGTTTAAAGTCCTAGACAAGTAAGCATAGTGACAAGTCCTAGAGTGTTAGTGCTAGCCAACAGTTGGCTAGCACTAACACTCCTGCCCCAGAAAGATGTACAGTGTAAACCATCCCTTGCATACATATCATGTTTACCATACACATTGTCCCAGTTGTGTATGAATGAGATTGCAAGTTCCTTGCATTACCTGTCTAGCCAGCAATTTACACCAATTCCCCTCGACATCCATTCACTGCCCACTTCCCTTCCAAGCAAGATGATACATATTACTGGGACCCCTCCCTTAGCTGACCTGTACTTGTCTAGCAGTTGCTGTTTCATGTTCTTCCCAATATCGTTTCCACCAGCACTGAGGCAGATAATGGGCTTTTTCCCATTATATGACATGATATTATGCAACCTGCTGACTGTATCACCAACACCAGCTCCTGAGAAAAACACACACACTGTCTCACCTTCCTCTCTTACAGAAAGCACGGTCAATACATCTTACCTGTGAGTCACCGAACACAAGGATATTCTTGCCTTTTTTAGCAGAGAAGTTAGTGGTACCTTCATCCTCACTGACTACTGAAGTACGTTCGTCCTAGACAACAGAGAAGCGATTTCTTACCTTCAACTCCTCTCTTTTAACCTTCCTTTTTTGATGTTTCTTCCTTTACTGAAAACATCTACCTATTAGTAACGGCTGTCAATCTGCTCCTTTTTTCCTTCACTAACACCAACTACCTCACATTCATTGCTATTCTTATCCAGGCGAATTTTCAACTTATTTTCCTCCAGAAGCAGAACCTCCTTCAACACCTTGACCTCACATTCTAAAACACTACAGAAGTCACGGTGCTCTATAACACTCCATACTAATTCCCCAAAACAGCTCAGGACAGGTATGACCACTCATGACCACTGACCTCAGCGTACTGACCATTGACTTCAGCCTGTGCTTTCTCATTTGGAATACTGCTCAGTGTTGACATTTCTGTTCAGGGCAGAAAATATATCAAAGCTGGAACAGAGATCATTTACGGCCTGCAAAGAGCCAATAAAACATTTAAATTCTGGGAATGCCTTAAGTTCTAAATATGTAGGACCTACTCATTTGAGCAGAGAGAGATACATGATGTTATATACGAGGAAAGTGCTTCAGGGCCTTTTCCCAAATCTGCACACTGCCATTAACATACTGGGGCGCCGTAGGCACTATACGGGAACAATGTATCAACATCTGTAGCCCTAGCCTATTCAACATCTACCAGAAGATATCAGAAACACTACTGGGATAAATGTAGAAGTCTTCAAAAGGAAACAGGACAAGTATCTTCACCAAATGCCAGATCAACCAGGCTGTGATGGATATGTGGGTCACTGGGCCAATAGCAGCAACAGCTTGGTTGACCAGGCAAGCACCAGACGAGCCTGGTCCAAAGCTAGGCTCTGGGAGTAGAAAAACTCTCGGAACTCATAGGTCGAAGGTCCAATGAGCAGAAGAAATAATGGGAAGACCCCATGGTTTACCCGGAGGTGAAGAGAGGCCAAAGCCAAATGTGCTAGAGCATGGGAAAAATATAAAGTCAAAGAATTTAGGAGAACAAGGAAATGAGCCAAAGGTTCAAAAAAAATTATGCATGGGTAAAAGGGGAGGTTTGATGACAACTTGTGAATAATATTGTATCGAAAGCCAAATCCATCCCAAAGTTGTTATATAACCACACCAGGAGGAAGACAACAGTAAAGGACCAGGAATCAGGCTGAAGAAGAGAAGAGAGGAGCCCACAAGAAATGACCAAGGAGACTGTGAGGACCTCAGCAAGAAATTTGGAGAGGCATTCTAAGAGAAGACAGGAAGGATATCAGCAAACTGAAGCAGTTAATTGCACCGGCGAGAGATAAACACAATCCATACAACTGGGGAGGAAGTGAAGCTGTGTGAGCTATACGTATATCTCAAAGGCAGTGAGTGGGCTAAGATAGTATCTTTCTCTGGGTCGTGAGAGAGGAAGCAAGAGGCAGTATGTGTGCCAGTAGTAACAATCTTCATGTCTATCAACACACAAACTGCCGGAGGTGTGGATGACAGCAAATGTAGTCTCAATTTTTAAGAAAAGAGACGGACAGGTAGCATTAAACTACACACTAGTGTCACCGACATTTATAGTATGTAAGGTTATGGAGAAGATTATCAGAAGAGACCATACCCCCGGCCGGGATTGAACCCGCGGTCATAGAGTCTCAAAACTCCAGCCCGTCGCGCTAGCCACTAGACCAGCTAGCCACTATAAGATTCATCCAACTAGGTATATTTCTACACCATAGGAAAGTTAGCACAGGCACCTCTGTGACCACAAATGCAAGTTTTTACAGACGAATCTCCAGCTAGCGTGGCCGTGCTAACTTTCCTATGGTGTAGAAATATACCTAGTTGGATGAATCTTATAGTGGCTAGCTGGTCTAGTGGCTAGCGCGACGTGCTGGAGTTTTGAGACTCTATGACCGCGGGTTCAATCCCGGCCGGGGGTATGGTTTATTTGCAATCGTGTCATTACGATTTCTTAAGTCATGTTTACGGCAGTGAAGGGACTTGAGCTAGAGTTCGTCACGGCCACGCTAGCTGGAGATTCGTCTGTAAAAACTTGCATTTGTGGTCACAGAGGTGCCTGTGCTAACTTTCCTATGGTGTAGAAATATACCTAGTTGGATGAATCTTATAGTGGCTAGCTGGTCTAGTGGCTAGCGCGACGGGCTGGAGTTTTGAGACTCTATGACCGCGGGTTCAATCCCGGCCGGGGGTATGGTTTATTTGCAATCGTGTCATTACGATTTCTTAAGTCATTATCAGAAGAGTGATGGAGCACCTAGAAAAGTGTGATCTCATACGTGACAACCAGCATGGTAAATCCTGCCTCACACACATAATGGAATTCTACAAGGTAACAGAAGGCGAGAGAGAGAGAGATAGGAGATAGAGAGAGAGAGAGAGAGAGAGGAGAGAGAGAGAGAGAGAGAGAGAGAGAGAGAGAGAGAGAGAGAGAGAGAGAGAGAGAGAGAGAGAGAGAGAGAAAGAGAGAGAGAGAGAGAGTGGGCAGATGCATCTTGGGTTGTAGGAAAGCATCTGACAAAGTGCTGCATAAGACTGGAACAAAAGCTAGAAGAGCAGGCAGGTATTACAGGTAAAGCACTACAATGGATTAAGTACACCAAACAGGAAAGAAAACAGAGACACCTCCTTAAAGAGGTGTCGGAATGAGTGCATGTGATAAGTGGGTTTCCACAAGGACTGGTGCTATTTCTTGTATACATGAATGACATAAAGGAAGGAATAAAGTCAGATATAACGCTGTTTGCATATAATGTGAGACTAATGAGGAGAACACATGCAGGCTGCAAACCTTACTCAAGGACCCTGGGGTGAATATTGTACAGAGTATATCGCCTGAGGTGCACATCAACCAAACTGACGCAGCCATAGGTTCCACATAGTCTCCAGCTCTGCACCTGGTCATAGCTCTTCCCAAAGTCCTTCTCCTTAGCTATTTTGCCTGTGCCTATAAAGGCCTACACCCCTCTCCCCCCATAACTTATGGCTAGAGGTCAGCTCCTATGGGAACAGTCCTATGACAGAATCAGGGTGTAAAGATTAGCAGCCAAAATTCTTATCTTTAAAAACAGATAGATGTAATACCCTGTCTCAGGGTATCACATCTGCTCTCCTGCTTCTCACAAACAAGATACTGAAGAGAGTCTCAAGATATCGCAATGACCCTTTAAACAACATATGTCAGGCCCATCCTGGAGCCAGCATGGAATCCTTCAACTGATAATATAAGAAACTGGAGGATGGAGAAGGTGCAAAGGTATGCAATAAGGCAAGCTTCTGAGCTAAGGTATATGATGTATGAGAGGCTACAGAAACCGAACCTGACGACACTAGAGGACAGAACAATCAGGGAAGACATAATATATAAAATACACAGGGAAATTGATAGGGTAGACATAAACAGATTGAGAGGCAATAAACGGGTACAGTGACACAGATCGATCGTAAAGACATAAAGAAGTCTTAGTAATAACAGTATCAAAACAACGTACCAGAAAAATACGAGAGAAAAAGTAAAATAAACCCAGTGAAAAGTAGGAGCACTGTAAGTACAATAAGAAACATTAAGGAAAATAAGATATAAACCAGTAAGAGACGCTTCCCCTACAGGTGAAGACGAAAAATCACAGAACTTCTCATAGGTAGACTGGTTTAAGTGCATAAGACCATACTGGCTAGAGAAATAGAAGACACTGAACATAGACTGAATGAATCATACAGAGTCCAGGAAAGACAGGGAGCTAAAAGCAATATACGAAACTGAAAGAAATTCAAAATACTTCTTATAAGTAAAATCCTGGGCAAACACTACATTCAATATCGAGCTCTTGCTCAAAGCAGATGAAATATACATGACACTGTTGGTAGCAAAGAAGCGAGTGAAATGCTGAAGTCTCAATATGACTGTGTTCGTTGAGCCATTAATCAGACTAAAGGTTGACAATCCGAATGAATTCTTCATGAACTAGACTAAAAACTTTGTCATCATCTCCAAAATTTCGGACATAACCCTAACCCCACTCGACTTTGTTATCATGTCCATGCCCCTTGTCCCAGGACCAGACTCATGGAACTCTATTTTCATAAAGAACTGCAAAAAGTCCTGTAACGTACCGTAAATATTCTATAGAGAGGGAGCCTAGACATGGGGGTCATCCCAGTCATAAAAAATAATGAGTAAAGCCTCACTCGACAAAGGTGGCAACAAAGCAATGGTAAAGAACTATAGACTGATAGCACTGGCATCCCACATAATAAAAGTCTTTGAAAGAGTTCAGAAGCAAGGTTGCAGATCACGTGGATCTGACAAAAATGTACAACACATAGCAGCATGTACATAAATCACAGCACCGAATCATTCTTTGCAGACGATACTAGAATCTGCATTAGAGAGTCATCCACTGAGAATTCATCAAACCACCAAGCTGATGCAAAGTCCTCCAACGGAGCATTGACAACAATATAATATATACCTTTGATATACCTCTGATGATTTTCAAGAGTCTTACTATTCTCCGAGCTTGGCCATGGGCCAGGTTCGTCTGTTGCTCAAAGAGGGTAAGTTTCAGTTACTACAAACAAATGCGTGATAAAGGAATAACTGGGTAAGTGGGCAGATGGATATATAGCTTCCTAACAAAGAGAACCCAAAGAGTAATTGTAAACAGAGTGAAATTAGGGGCTGCTACAGTGATAAGATGTCCCCCAAAGCACAATAATCGCCCTGTCATTTCTGACTGACATGGACATAAATCATAGCGCTGTATCATCCTTTGCAGGCGCTACTAGAATTTGTATGAAAGTGGCATCCATAAAAGACACGGCAAGCCTCCAAGCTGATATAAACCAAGTTTTCCAGTGGGCTACTGACAATATTATCATGTTTAATGGGGACACATTTCAGTTACTACGTCACAGAAAAATGGAGGAAATGAGTACAAGATGGGAGTACCAAACTCAAGCTACTCATTAGAACACAAGTCAAATGTGAAAGATCTGGGAGTGATGTCAGAAGATCTCACGTTCACGGAGCACAACAATGTTATCACAGCTGTAAGACAAATGATGCCCAGCCAATGATGTTACCCTTCAGCTAGAAATGCACAGAGCAACTACCAAACTCGGCCAAGCACCTAAATTACTGGAAGCCCTTGAAGTCCCTAGAACTGTATTCCTTAGAAAATAGGCTAGAAAGACACACTATATCTGGTTGATCAGGCACTGATCCACCACGAGGCCTGGTCACAGACCTGGCCGCGGGGGCGTTAAGCCCTGAAACCCTCTCCAGGTATACTCCAGGTATCGACATCTGGAAGATACTGGAGGGATTGGTCCTAAACCTGCATATCAAAATTACTACTACTGCAGAGGGTGCAGGATACTACCAATGAGAGAGAGTTCAACAAGCATTAAGGGACCACGACGGATTTCTCAAAACAGTTCCTGATCAGGTAAGTTGTGATGCGCACGCACTGTTGGCCTCATCAATCAGGCCAACAGCCAGGAGGCCTGGGCTTGGACTGGACCACTGGAGCAATGATGTCCAGAAGCGACTCCAGATACCTTTACCTTTGAAATACTGTTGATGAGTTTCGAGAATTTTTCTACGTCGAGAGCCTGGTCCCTGTCCAGGCTTGCCTGGTCAACCAGGCTGTTGCTGTTAACAGCCTGCTGCCCCACGTATTCATCACAGCTTGGTTGATCTGGCACTTGGAGGTACTTGTCCAGTTTCCTCTTGAAAACAGCTATACTTGTCCCAACAGGGTTTCTGGTATCTTCTGGTAAGATGTCGAATAGTCTGGAGCCACAGATGTTGACACAGTGTTCCCTTGTTGTACCCATGGCGCCCCTGCTTTTCACTAGGTTCATTTTGCAGTTCCTCCCATAGCCCTCACACCACTATGGTTTTATGGCAGCTTTCAGATTTGGGACAAGGCCCTCAAGCACTTTCCAGATATATATTATCATATATATCTCTCTCCTCCGGTTCACTGAGTACATATTTAGGACTCTGAGGCGTTCCCAGTAATTTAAATGCTTTATTTTCTCTATGCGGACCGTAAATGATCTCTGTATCCGTTCCAGTTCTGATATCTCCCCTATCCTGATTGGGGCCATCAGCACTGAACGATAAATACTCTAAATGAGAGACCACAAACGATTTGAATATTGCCACCAGTGGCACTAATTCCCTTATTTTGGAAGCCCTTGTTATCCACGTCGTCATATTCCTGGCTGACGTGGTATTTGCCTTAATTGTGTTGTTTGAAAGAAAGGTCAGCAGACATAATTACTCCGAGATCTTCAACCTATCCTTCCAATAAATATGTCATACTTTCACATAAGGTTTGCAACCCATTTCTAAGTCAGGGTAGGTTACAATGGTAAAACTATAGATATAAAATAAAAAACGACAAAAAAAAAGTTTGGTGCGCTAACAGAAAATGGGCACCCAGTATGCGCAGTTCATAACTATGTCATATTTTAACTGTTCAATGTTCCATCAACAGTCACTCATTTGACTGTTTCTACAACAGTGCCATGATGTCTGCGATAAAGAGGACAGGCTGCATATTTTTTATTTGGCGATTCTCTTGAGTTTTGTATACAGTGCCCTTTTGAGTTCATTTTTTCCATATCAAAGCAGCGGGAATTTATCACCACTGAACGTCATGTTGTTTTCCACTGCTTACTAGAAAACCCCTGCTTATATCTTCCTGCACTTTTAGGTGTCTTCTACAGAGGTGATTTTTTATGTTTATTTTGGAATCATCCGCAGATGATACAAAAATGTGGTGAATGTTTTAATGTGTCTAATACGAGGATAAGAAACAGGCGCCAGGACCTCGCCTTGGGGTACTGAGCTTTCAATCTCACTTATATTCGATTATGCTCTCTTAACTACTGTTATGTTTATCTGAAAGTTGAAAATTAATTTGAGGAAATAAAGACTAGAACGGAGTATAAAACAAACTCAAGTCAATAAAGAGAGCATAAGACTGAAGTGAGAGACCTGGGAAAGATTATGTATAATGTGACTTTCAACGATGACAAGTGTCACTATCACAACCGAAAGGAAAATGATAGGCTGGATAATTAGAACCTTCAAAGCAATGACGCCAAGCCAGTGCCGATAGTTTTCAAGTGTTTTGTTCTCTCTAGGCTGGAGTACTGCTGTATTCTAACAGCTCATTCAAGGCAGACGAAACTGCAAACCTGGAGAATGTACAGAGAATCCTCAATGCTCGCACAAATGTAGTTATCTACCTGACTCCAGGTGAGTAGATCAATATTCGTGAACCTACAATACTCAACATTCTACCAGAAGTTATCAAATACTGCCAGGAAAAGCGCAGACTTCTCCAAGAAGAAACACAACCAGTATTTTCACCATGTGCCAGATCAAACGGATTGTGGTGGATATGTCGACCAGAGGACCGCCAACAAGAACAGCCTGGTTGACTAGGAAAACACCAGACAAGCCTGGCCCATGGTCGAGCTGTGTGAGTAGGAACACACTCGAATCCGATCACAGGCATATCAAATTGATGTCAGTAAGTATTTGTTCAGTCTCAGGGTGGTCGGGAAGTGAACTGTCTAGGATAAAGTTGTAAGGGAAGCTCCAAACATAGTTGTAAGAGTAGATATAACAGGGTCCACGAGGCTAGAAGTGAATCTGGAAAGTGACAAGGGGCAGAACCAGAAACTATAACTTGACCCCCTGCAATCACATATAGGTAAATACAAACATACGTAATTTTATATTTTGGTATATTAAAAAGTTATGGCTGCCCCTGTACTGTTAAAGGTGAATAGTGTGCTGAGGTACTGGGGAGAGAGAAGACAGTTATTGTTTATGATCTATGGGGATAATTTACTCGGAACTTACACCTACCCAAATAATTCAAGTTATTTTATGTGAAGCTCTAAACCTGTGTGGGTGGAGGCTCGAACCTCCGTTCGGCATACGAAGAGCAGATGTAATGCCTGTTTGTACTCGCCTAATTCTCAACCCTAAGTGGAATGTTATCCTCATCGTCCTAAAATAAAGTCCTTCAGCTCAGGCTGTCAGATTCATCACGATGTAAAAAAAAAAAAAAAAAAGAAACCTGTGTGATGGTATATGACTTGGGAAACTTAGGTAGGTTTTGTTCCTACAATATAATTATCATAAGAGTAAGTTAGCAGCACACTGATGATGTGCACAACTTGGTTTAATAAAAAAGAAGAGGAAGACAGTCATCAGCTCATCAAGGTCACAGTTGTCACGCTCAAGTGCCATCAAGGACGCGGCCTCTCTCCTTGTTTCTGTGTTAATTTATGAATGAAGGGGAGAATTATCTTCAGTTAACACGAGAGACACGACGGATCTACGACCAACAAGAATCAATGTCAGCTTCCATAATTGCCTGCAAGGAGCTTAATTACACCACGTAAACGTTGTGCTGCACCTCACCTCTACTGAACCATTATCACATCACCACCATTATCACGACCTACATCATGAAGTCATGAATGACCATTATCAAGTACTGACCGACCATTATCAAGAAGTTTAGTTTCCTCTGCAAATTATGTTAGTTGTGAGATGTTTCAGCCAAGGTATAGTGACCTTTATTCTTGTATTTCATCACAATCTTCATTTACGGTTAGAAATATGGAGAGAGCACCAGTATGAAGGAGGAGGTAAGATAAGATAAGATAAGATTTCGTTCGGATTTTTAACCCCGGAGGGTTAGCCACCCAGGATAACCCAAGAAAGTCAGTGCGTCATCGAGGACTGTCTAACTTATTTCCATTGGGGTCCTTAATCTTGTCCCCCAGGATGCGACCCACACCAGTCGACTAACACCCAGGTACCTATTTGCTGCTAGGTGAACAGGACAGTAGGTGTAAGGAAACGTGTCGGAATTTCCACCCGCCGGGAATCGAACCCGGGCCCTCCGTGTGTGAAGCGGGAGCTTTAGCCACCAGACCACCGGACAACGAACACACTTAAATGTAAGTGATTTCTTAATTATTACTATTATTATTATTATTATTATTATTGTGAAGTGATAAGGTCGTGTGGGTTGTTCAGTGCATGGAGTGGAGGCTCGATCCTCCGTACGGTAAGCGAAAGACACTACCCGCTACATATTTGTACTCGCCTAGTAGCGTCTGTGATTAAATGCTCTATACTTATCCTTTCTACGGCATTCAAAACATTTACTGGGTACACAGACTGGATCCCAACGCTCTAATGACTAAGCAAGTTACGAGAGTTGTTTACAAGATTAGCGAAATCAACATAAATTTAATAAAGAAAACAAGAAAAAAATAATGTTAATTAAACTGAGGTTTCAGCTTTTATATTTATTTGTTTTGTGCAGCTATGCGCTTCATACAGAAGGTTCTTAAGCTATGGTAGACCTTATAACCCACTAGTGCAGCTTATTTCTGTTGAGGCCCTTCAGGTTCTTGCCCCAGGATGCCACTCATGAAGATCAAATAACACCCAGGTACTTATTTACTGCTGGTTCAACAGACAGGTGAAGGACGACTTGTTCATACGTCTCGCCTCGTCTGAGGATTGAACCCGGGTACTACCCGTCGAGTCGAACTCTTTACCGCCCAGCTACTATATACCTTACCTTTAATGAGTTTCGAGAGTTCTTCTATTCTTCGAGCCCAGCCTTGTACCAGGCTCGTCTGGTGCTTGCCTGGTTAACCAGGCTGTTGCTGCTGGTGGCCCACTGAGCCACATATCCATCACAACCTTGTTGATCTGGCACCTGAAGATACTTGTCCAGTTTCCTCCTGATGACTTCTACACTTGTTCCAGCAGTGTTTCTGATATCTTCTGGTAAGATGTTGCATAGTCTTGGTTCACGGACGTTGATACAGTGTTCTCTATTGTGCCCACGGAGCCCCTGCTTTCACTGGGTTTATTTTGTATTTCCTTCAGTATCTCTCACTCGGGTATGTTGTTATGGCAGAGCGCAGATTTGAGGCAAGGCCCTTAAGTACTTTCCAGGTATATATTATAATGTATCTCTCCCTCTTCCACTTCAGTGAGTACATATTTATGACTCTAAATGCGTTCCCGGTAATTTAAATGCTTTACTGGCTCTCTGCGGGCAGTAAACGACCTCTGTATTTGTTCCAGCTCTGATATTTTTTCCTGCCCTGAACACGACCGTCAACACTGAGCAATATTTCAAATGAGAGAGTATATGCGATTTGAAAAGTGTTACCACTGGCACTGTTTCCCTCGTGTTTAGCTGATAATTACTCCCAGTTAGCTGATAATTACTCCCAGTTAGCTGATAATTACTCCCAGGTCTTCCCCGTGTTCCTATTTGATGCTCCTCTTGTATAGTGTCTTTTTGTGTTCTTCATTTGTGTTCTTCAAGGAACTTATGACCATCGTAAGTCATGTTCACTGACCGCTGGGAAACCTTCCTTATATCTTCCTGCAATTTTTCAATGTCTTCTACCTAGGTAATTTTCATGTTGATTTTAGTGTCATCTGCAAATGATATCAAACTTGTAAAAGGTGTGTTTTTATCTGTATCTGCTATGAGGATAAGAGATAGCAGAGGTTCCAGGACAGTGTCTTGGGGTACTCAGCTTTTTACCTTGCTGGTGTTGGATTTTGATCTGTTTATTATTATTACTACTACTACTACTCTGCGTTCTTTGTGTTAGAAACCTGAAAATCCATCTGCCTGCCTTCCCAGTTATGCCTGTGGCCATAATCGCACTTGTCAAACGCTTTTGCAAAATTTTGTGTATATCACATCTGTGATTCAGTTTTCTGCATCACTTTCGTGATTCTGTCATAGTTGTGACAGACATGATCTTCCGGTTCTAAAACCACCGCTGGTTTGGGTTATGCAGACTGTGTTATTCCATGAAGTTTGTAAGTTGACGTCTCATCACACTTTCGAAGACTTTTATGATGTGAAAAGTTAAGGCTAATGGTTTAATAATTTTTGGCTAGTGCTCTACTACCTTCCACTCAAAGCGGTGGGCAAACTACGGTCCTCGTGCCGCATGCGGCCCGCCAAGATCAAGTCATATACTCACGTTATTTGGGGACAAAATGTTAGTAAATTTGAAAAAAAAAAAGTCACCACGGAACACCAAATAATATACACAAATAACCCGCACATAAAAGAGAGAAGCTTACGACGACGTTTCGGTCCGACTTGGACCATTGACAAAGTCACAGTCCAAGTCGGACCGAAACGTCGTCGTAAGCTTCTCTCTTTTATGTGCGGGTTATTTGTGTATCGTTCCAGTCACGGTATTGTGCCTTTTTTTGTCACCAAATAATATTGTGGAACATTAACACGTTACCCGCAAATGGCTAATTTGGCAACTCTATTGTACCTACAAATGACACTTAATTTTAACTAAGTGGTAAATGACTGCAGTCAGATTCATCATTCTCATTAACTTTGTTCTGTTATTGAGTTATTTTGTTTTTCAAATAATTGTGTTTCTTGTGAAGTTTCTACTTGAAAAAAAAAAAAACTGATTTTCTTTAAAAACTTTTTATTTTGGCTATTTTAAATATTAGTTAATATACTATGTGGCCTTTTAAAATTGTAAATTTTAGAATGTGTCCCCCTCACTGACAAGTTTGTCCCCCCCCCCCCCCTGGTTTAAGGTCTCTGGTATTTCACCTCGATGTAGGATCTTTCTCCAAATAACACTGAGGGTTCGTGCTAATGCCACTTTGCACTTCTTTATAAATCGGGAATTCCATGAATCTGATCCAAGTGCTGAGTGAGCAGACGTTTTCAATTTCTTGCTGGAACTCCATGAGATTATTACTGTCAGTTAGTTGGTCTGCACAAGTTTCTCATGGAATAAAAAAGGTTTCTGCACCATTTTCCACATTGCTGTTATTTACTGGGTTGCTGAATATCCACTCAGACTCTTATAATTCCGCTCATGTCCTGTTCATCGTCAGTATATGAACCTTCTCTCATTAAGGATCCAATACTGCATGTAGTTCTTAGCTTAGATTTTGCATATGAATAAAAGTATATGGTGTTTCTTGCAATATGAAGTTCAGTGAAGAGAAATTTCAACTAGTCAGATATTAAAAACTTGAGGAAATTAAAACTCTAAAATTCTAACCATATAATAAAGCGTAAAATTAATGTGAAGGACCTGGGAGTGATCATGTCAGCGGATCTCGCCTTCAAAGACCACAACAATATATCTACCGCATCTGCTAAGAAAATGATAGGATGGATAATGAGAACCTTCAAAACTAGAGATGCCAAGCCCATGATGATTCTCTTCAAATCGCTTCTCTCTAGGCTGGAATACTGCTGTACATTAACTGCCCCCTTCAAGACAAGCGAAATTTCTGACCTGGAGAGTGTGCAAAGAACTTTCACGGCACACATAAGTATGATAAGGCACCTAAATTACTGGGAGCGGTTGTAGTCCCTTGATTTGTATTCCCTGGAACACAGGCGAGAGAGATACATTATAATATACACTTGGAAAATCCTACAGGGATTAATACCAAACTTGCACACGAAAATCACTCCCTATGAAAGCAAAAGACTCGGCAGGAGATGCAATATTCCCTCAGTGAAAAGCAGGGGCGTCACGAGTACACTGAGAGACAACACAATAAGTGTCCGAGGCCCAAGACTGTTCAACTGCCGTCCAGCATACATAAGGGGGATTACCAATAGACCCCTGTCTTCAAGAAGGCACTGGACAGGCACCTAAAGTCAGTACCTGACCAGCCGGGATGTGATTCGTACGTCAGTTTGCGTGCGGCCACCAGTAACAGCCTGGTTGATCAGACCGTGATCCACCACGAGGCCATGGTCTCAGAGCCGCGGGGGCGTTGACCCCTGAAACCCTCTCCAGGTATATCCTGGATGACCTTTCGTTCTGTTTGTTTCTTCTGTCTGGTATGATAGTACAAGATTTTGCTCTAAATCTATGATCTCTCGGCTGAGACTACCATCCCTTCGTTGTGACATATCCAGTAAAATTTCTACATAACGTTCAGTATACGCCAAATTTCCAGAAATGTTCATATTTTTAATCAGGTATAAGTCTGATTAAAAGTATAAATATTGAATGTTGCTCCGCAAATGTGTTTATCTAGATTCATATTATTATAGTGGGATAAAGATATAATCAAGCTTTTAACTGTATTCCACCTGACATATAGATTCATTATTTACTTTTCTCTAAATACTACTTCTAATACTTGACACAGACAGACCAATATTATATTCGTACTTACTTTGATTTATCAGTCTTATGTGGGGATAAGTCAATGCGGTGATGGAATCATAATAAGTGTAAAAAGATTACTTTCTATTTGCATATCTATAACCGGCTTCTCCATTAAGCATGTTAAGTCATTATGAGGGTCAACGGAAATGATATAAAATGAATAATGATGAAAGTGTGAAGCCCAGACTTCAATTGAACATTATTATGATGGGAAGCAGTTCAATATGTAACGTTGAATCTCTATTAATTAGATGACTCAAGACGGATTTTATCATTCTTGTCTGAGGAAGTGGCATGGGACCTCGTGTTTACATCCATCACTACGTAATTTGTGATATTTGTTGACTACCTACTAGGTGTATGATTTATTCTTGAGCAGTTGTCTCAGCAATTGATCTAAGCAAGTATCTTGGGAGATACTTCTAAATAATGTCTAATGAATACATCTTTGAAACTGAGGTGAAGTGTTCTTGTCTATAATGATACAGTCAGGGCCGGATTAAGAAGTCTCCGGGCCCTAGGCTATTCAGATTGGCGGGGCCCCTTTGAGTTGCGGGTAAGCGAAGCGACCCCTTCCAGCTTAGGGGGGGGGGGTCGGTGTGAGCCTGTTTAAGGTCTAATTAAATACATTCTGGCTATTTAGATTAAATTTAATAGGGAAAGTACATCAAGACAACCAAAACCATTTACCAACAGCCATTATAACTATCTTGTTAAATCATGCATTTTAAAGAGAATAAACTCAAGACAGCATAGTATTACTAGATTAGGCTATTAAAGTAGTGACATCATGTACCTATTATATTCAGCATAACCACTACAGCACTATTATTCCCTTTATAAATCACTGACCATTATTGTTATCATTGCATCATGCATAAGACTATCAAATCATATAAACTCAAGAAAGTAAAGAATTGTTTATATTCACAGGCACTTCTTAAATAAACTTTTTTCTGGATTTCATATTGGCAAAATCATCAATTATATTCTGAAAATCAATATTTCTTGTTAGATCAGACTCAATGGTCAACAAGGCTAGGTTACACAATTTATCTTGGCTCATTGTTGAACGGAGCTGGTTTTTCACTCTTTTCAAAACAGAAAATGAACGTTCTCCTTCACAGTTAGTAGCTGGAAGTGTTAGGTAAAGGCGATACACTATGTCAACATTAGGGAAGGTTTCTGAGATACCTGCATTTCTTAAATGTTTCAAAGCAGCTGAGGGCGCACATTTTTCAGGTGGAGCTTTAATCTGATTCATATACCCAGAAAAATTAACTATTTCTTCAACAAATGTGTCCTGAAGGTGTTGTTGCAACTTTAATGCAGCTTCTCTCAATTCTGCATCTGGCATAGTAGTAATTTTGAACAGAAATCCAAACTTGTCATTGAGATTCTGGTAGATTTCTTTTCTTTTCACCAATTCTGTAATCAGTGAATCCAGAATGACGAAGTATGTAGCTGTCTCACATTTCTGCCTTGGTAGCAACACAATATCATTGTCTGGCTCTTCAAAATTGCGTTTCCTCTTCCTTGACCGCTGATGATCAGCCCGGTAACTGTAGTCTTTCACCAGCAGTTTGGCTTTCTCTTCAAACATTTCAAAAGCTTCATCATTGCGAAGTGAGCTTACAAATTCCACTATGCCTGCATAGAGGTTAGCACAAGTAGCCATTTCAATTTCAATTTTCTGAAGTGTCTTGTTCGTGGCATTTAACCGTTCCAGTATACAGTCCCAAAGCACACAGAGTATGGCCAATTCAAAATCTTCCAATTTTGATGCTAAGCTGGCTGCTTCGCTTCTTGTAGTTGCTGTCTGGTCTTCATCCTCTGCTATTTGGATCAAAGCAGAACGTATTTCAGCAAAGCTGTCTTTCAAAGCATGTGTTGCATCATGCTGCGCTGACCACCTTGTTGCTGATAATGATTTGATGACACCTCCATGAATGGTTGACTTGAGTATACTCCACCGATGCGTTGAAGCAGAGAAAAAATTAAAGAGTGCTTGTAAAAGTCCAAAGATTTCCTAAAGTCAATGTTCAGAGTTTGACTGAAGTTTTCTGCAATGAAAGCATTACGTAGAGAATCTGGGATTACATTTGGCCATGAGGCAGGATCTTTTAAGACAAATCCTGTGGATGAAATGTCCGTTGAGACATTAAGAGGAGACACAAAAGAAGTAGATGCTGGCTGAGAAATAATGGAGGGAGGGCTTCCTGTATGATCTGACGTATCTGCAGATTCAACTGTACTGGTAACTATCAGAAACTGTTTTCGTGAGAATGTCTGTGATCTTTCTGCAGCTTCCTACATCTTTCTTTTTCTGTTCCACTTCTTGAATTTTCTTCTTTCTTTTCTGTGACTCACTCGCATAAGAACGTCCAACATCACGTTCACGAGATGCCATAATGAGGATGTATCACTGTCTGTAATCATGCAAATACAAATTTTTCATTATCAATTATTATTAATTTTTTAATTATTAAATTTTTTTTCTGTCAATTGGGGGATATGGCCCTTGTAGCCCCTTTCCTCTGGCTGCGCATCTAAAAATTCAAAACGTTACCAGAAAGGAGTCATATACAGAACTTTTACCATAGATTAGGTTAGTGATTTGGGCTACGAATATTTTACTAATTCATCCTCCTTGATCTCCAATTTACTTAAACAGAAATCATACTGAGTCCAAGAACAATGCACAATGGTATTTATATTATCATTTTCATAACTAAACTAATCATTATGTTTTGCATGATATATGGCCTACCACCATAGATAAGGACATGAGAATTAAAGAATGCAGGGACAATTTTCAGTTTCACCCAACCAACGATTTTCTGATGTGGCTTATGTGTTTCTGGGGAAATATGTAGTAAATTAATTGATGTTCTACATCACTTCCGTCGCAACTTGAAAACTAAGCGTTTGCGACGGAAGTGATGTAGAACATCAATCAACTGAGATCTGTTACTGAAATGATAAAGACTTAAAGACAGGACAAAGTGCTTTTAAAACCTACAAACGGAAGTCAGTTTGCGTTTTTAGGTTTTTCTTTATAGTATTTTTACCAAAAATGCGTCTTTACTGGTCAAGTAACCCTATCAGGTACCTCCCTTAACATTTAGAGGCGAAAACAAACATTTATCCATACACATCAATGTCCATCAACAACACTTCAGTTAATTTGTCACAGTACAAGTCTAGATAACGTGTAATTACTACAGAAAATTGGAGAGGAATCTCCCATACTCACCCATTAGCGGGAAAACACAGCTGTTCTGATGTAAACAAAGGCGTGTTGAGTGTTGCCATCTATGGTTAGGTTTATTTATTTTTATTTTATTTTATTTCATTATTTATTTTTGTTTTGATTAATTTTTAAAAAATAAATTTTACTCTCCAAACACTTGAACTTTTTAGGTAGGGACCCCTTTGCACTTGCACCATGTGCGCAGTCTTGGATGAGCCCCTGAACCCCTTGGACCGCGGGGCCCCCAAATGCGCGGGGCCCTAGGCAAATGCCTAGTTTGTCTATGCGGTAATCCGGCCCTGGATACAGTTCATGCAAGTTACAGGATTTAACATCAGCATTTATCTTATCCACCAGGATTTGTATTTATTGTACTTCTAGACATTAACTAAGATTTGTGTTCATAGTATCTGGTCCATTTTTCAGTGCAAAATTTTCTATTGCCTACAAATGGTCAGTATTACCATACCTGATACAGTTGGATATCTTTACTGATGAAAAGATTCGCCTACACAGTAGGCTTCTTCAGTCAAATATAAGGGCAGCAGTAGAAATGAAATAAAGATGATGTAATGATTCCATGAACCCTGGAGAAAAAGTATTTGAGGTGGTCAGTCCCTCGGACAGGAGAAGAGTTTATAAAGCTCCATGGAGCTCCATGAAACAATCACCATACCAGCTTCACCTTAATGGAACACTTCACGAAGTCCTCATTGTAATACAATTCTGTGTAACAGAATATGACAGGGAATCATACCTATTTTTTGTTTGTTAGGTAAAAGGACACAAGTGCGACTAATGCGACATTTTATTGTGGTAACGTTTCGCTCTCCAGGAACTTTGTCAAGCTGTTACAAATGTCACATCACTTGCACTTGTTTCCTTTTACTGTACATATTGTCGGTAATTCTACCAACATTATTACATTTTTGTGTGCACAATGTAACAATAATATAGAACATTAAACTACTACTACTGAGTCAGTGAGAATCATCTTACCACAGTACCAATACTACTGATGAAAATTAAGACACTGGTGTAACATCTGGGTATCTTTAATGTAGATGTTTCGCCATCTAGTGGCTTTATCAATACATATTCAAGGACATGAATGGAAGACAATAGAACTATATACAGGTGAGGTAATCAATCCTTCTGCCTTGGAGTTGGTGTGAAAAGCATCGTACTCGTAAAGATTCTGGAGCACAGGCGAACGAACGAACGAACAAGTTCAGGTAAGATCCCAATGGGATGAGCGGGGAAGACGGGACAGACGAAGAATAGCGAAGGAGAGGAGTGTTCCTAGTTGTAGAAATAGAGCCAGGGCTTAATCCAGCAGCTGAGACGATCGTGGGATAGAGCTGGAGAGAACAGGACTTGGCTGAGAATGTGGACGACGTGGGCAAGCTGTGCAGGCTGCATCATGGTGGTTGATCTGTAGATCTAGTCGTGCGATTGGTTGCTGGAGATCGGCGGGAAGCAGGATGGAGAGGGAGGCATGCTTCAATATGATTGGTTAAGTATGCAGAGAGGAGAGAGGATCAGCGTTGATTGGTGGATAACACTCTTCATATCTGCGTTTTGTTAGTTTTTCGTTCCTGCCGTAGAGCCATTTTGAAGTCTTTTGAAAGCAGGTTTTGATAATAAACTAAGTTTGAGCAGACTTTTGTTGTCTTTTTCTAAGTCTGCAATTAGGGCAGTTTCAGTGTGATGATCGCATCCAGGAGCAACAGTGTACTTGATACTACCATAGTGCATGGAATAGATGATCTGAGGTGCATATAGCGACGGGGTGTGAGGGTTATATGTATAGAAGGTGAGGGGTTCCGTTGGTCTAAATATTGTTCCCTCTTCCATTTCTTCAGGTCTTCGAGTATCTTGAGGTGGATTTTCAGGAGGAAGTGTCTTAGCTTTCTTGGCTTTTGGTGGTTGAGTTGGAGATGAAGCAGGTGGTTCGTTAGTAGTAGCAGAAGAGGTGGAAGACTCAGGTGATTGGTCCACAGCGGTGGTGATGTTGGAAGTCGCTGATTGGTTGTTTCTTAGAGATGGAATTTCAGGTGTTGTGATGTTGCCTAATTCTTTGGTGAGCTTGATGATGTCGGCAGATGGTGGAGAGTCTGGGAAAGTAAAGTCTGGCATATTGTTCAATCGGAAGAGCTCGTTAATAAGAGTGTTGAAGGAGCCTGGTAACGCCATATTATGCATGTATGCATATAGCATACAGTAATGAATTTTCGTAGGTTCATAAGCTGATGGAGTAGTGGTGGAGGGTTGGGTAGCTTTTAAAAGTTTTGTTGTGTCTGCCTGGAGTTTGGTGATGGCAGCATAAGTAAGTGACTTGGAAGGTGTCTTCTGTTCTGCTTCTTGGCTTTTTTTCAGAATTTCACGACTAGTGAGGCACTTTGCAGCGAGAGTGTGGTGATTGTTTTTGCAGTTAAGACACTTAAGTGGGGCAGTAGAAGTACAAGTCTTGGAATCGTGGCCTTCAGACCCCCAGGTAGAGCAGAACTTTTTGTCTTTCGTGGGGCAGTCTTTTGTGGAGTGTAGGTAAGAGTAGCAACTCCAGCACTGAGTAATATGATGGTACCGCTCAGCTTCAATATGACTGGAGTTAATGAAGTAATTGTATATGGCCAGGCCTTCAGCCATAGCTTGGGCAGCCATTGTCACATCAGTAAAAGTGATTTTCAGAATGGAGGAGGCAGTAGGAATCTTGGTGATGCTTTCAACTGTAGCCAAGGGATTTTGTTTTTCTATGGAGGTCTTTAGGTCTTCAACAGGTTGTATGGTAATCAGTTTGTCAAGTCCCTTCAAGAAGACAGTCCTCTTAGCTCGTAAGGCAGGAGAGGACATGACTTTGAAGCCACGGTCTGATAGAGTGGACAAAGCGGAGGAGGTCAGTAGTTTTTCAGCTTCAACATCGTCTTCACAGACAATAATGAAGGCTTCGTGGAGTGAGAGGATGGTATTAATCTTGACCTGTAGACCCCTGATTACCACAGCAAGGGCAAGCTTGGTGGAGTCACTGATCGTACCACTGGATGGTTTTATCTTGACTCTGTTGGAGAAACTCATCTTGGGACGCTGGGGCTTATATACTGGCGTCAGGTGGAAAGGGACGGGCAGCAGACGAGGCCATAGTCGCTGGTAGGCGAGATTTCCCAGTGGAAGTAGGTTATATCCAAGGGATAAGTACATAAGAACATAAGAACGAAGGAACACTGCAGCAGGCCTACTGGCCCATGCGAGGCAGGTCCAAGTCTCCTACCGGCTTAAGCCAATGCACCCAACCTAGTCAGGTCAGGTCACATTGACTTAAGGGAGGAACACGGCAACCGACCTGGTAGCACAAGCTATCAGGTCCAACTCACACCCACCCACATCCACTCATGTATTTATCCAACCTATTTTTAAAGCTACACAACGTTCTGGCCTCTATAACTGTACTTGGGAGTTTGTTCCACTCATCCACAACTTTATTACCAAACCAGTACTTTCCTATATCCTTCCTGAATCTGAATTTTTCCAACTTAAAACCATTGCTGCGAGTCCTGTCTAGGCTAGATATTTTCAGCACACTATTTACATCCCCTTTATTTATTCCTGTCTTCCATTTATACACCTCAATCATATCCCCCCTAATTCTACGTCTTTCGAAAGAGTGCAGATTCAGGGCCCTTAGTCTATCCTCATAGGGAAGGTTTCTGATACATGGGATCAACTTTGTCATCCTCCTTTGTACATTTTCCAGAGCATTTATATCCATTCTGTAATACGGTGACCAAAACTGTGCAGCATAATCTAAATGAGGCCTAACCAAGGATGTATAGAGTTGAAGAACAACCTGAGGACTCCTATTATTTATGCTTCTTGATATGAAGCCAAGGATTCTATTAGCTTTATTGCTAACACTTATGCACTGTTGTCTTGGTTTCAGATTACTGCTAACCAGAACTCCTAAATCTTTTTCGCAATCCGTAATATTAAGATCTACATTATTTAGTTTATATGTGGCATGGTTATTGTCCTGTCCAACATTTAGAACTTTGCATTTGTCTATATTAAACTGCATCTGCCACTTCTCCGACCACTGCATCAGTCTATTCAAATCTTCCTGGAGCGCTCGAATGTCCTCGTCAGAATGAATTCGACGGCCTATTTTGGTGTCATCGGCAAACTTGCCGATGTCGCTCTTTATGCCCTCATCTATGTCGTTTATGTAGATTGTGAACAGCAGGGGGCCCAACACTGACCCCTGTGGAACACCGCTCGTGACGCTTCCCCACTCTGATTTCTCCCCATTTATGCAAACTCTTTGCTGCCTATTTGTCAACCATGCCTCTATCCAGGAAAAAATTTCTCCTCCTATTCCATGTGCCTTAATTTTCCTCAATAGTCTCTGATGTGGGACCCTGTCAAAAGCCTTACTGAAGTCCATATACACAATATCATATTCATTACCATGATCTACCTCCTCAAATACCTTAGTGAAAAAAGTTAATAATTCGTAAGGCAGGAACGCCCCTTTGTAAAACCATGCTGAGATTCGTTGATTAATTTATGCTTTTCAAGGTGGCTACGAACTGCCTCGGCAATTATTGATTCCATAAATTTTCTCACTATGGAGGTTAGGCTTATTGGTCTATAGTTCGAAGCTAAGGACCTGTCACCTGCTTTGAAAATAGGTATCACATTTGCCATTTTCCACTTATCTGGCACCATGCCAGTTTGTAGTGATATGATGAAAAGATTAGCCAAAGGTTTGCTAAGCTCCTCTTTACATTCCTTTAGAACCCTTGCATACAGTTCATCAGGGCCTGGGGATTTGTTAGGTTTTAATTTATCTATTTGCCTAAGGACCATGACACTTGTGACCCTAATCGTGCACAGTTTATTATCGTTCTGTTCTACATAATTTATCATTTCTGGAATATCGCTGGTATCCTCCTGTGTAAAAACTGAGAGGAAGTATGTGTTAAAAATTCTACACATTTTCTTATCACTGTCAGTGAGCTGACCCGAGGAACTTTTGAGTGGGCCTATCTTGTCCCTGATCTTACTTCTGTATACCCGAAAGAATCCTTTTGGGTTAGTCTTCGATTCTCTTGCAACTTTAACCTCATAATCTCTTTTTGCTTTTCTAATTCCCTTTTTTATTTCTCTCTTTAACTGAATATATCGATTTCTTAATTGCCCCTCTCCTCTTTTGATTTGCATATATATGCCTCTCTTTTGACCAATCAGATATTTTAATCTATTGTTCATCCATTTAGGATCATTTTTGTTTGATCTGATTTCCCTATTTGGAACATAATTTGACTGAGCAGCTAGAACTATGCCCTGGAAAGCGTCATATCGGCAACCATCACCACCTACCTGACCGTTAGTCAGGTCATTCCAGTTCAGCCCACCTAAGTAATTTTTCAGTCCTATGAAATCAGCCAAGCGAAAGTCAGGGACGGAGACTTGATTGCCATTATTAGGGGAATTCCATGATATATTAAAACTGAGTGATATGTGATCACTTTCTCCAAGCTCATCATTAACCTCAAGATTATTAATTAGTGTTTCCCTACTGGCAAGAACCAAGTCAAGGAGGTTATTTCCCCTAGTTGGGTCTGTCACAAACTGTTTTAAAAAACAATCCTGGATCGTATCAAGAAAGTCACCTGACTCTAAATTTCCTGTCAAATTGCTCCAGTCAATCTGTCTATAGTTGAAATCTCCCATTAGCACAACATTTTCGTATGTAGATGCCTTACGAATTTCGTCCCATAGAAGTTTACTGCACTCCCTATCAAGATTTGGGGCCCTGTAAATCACACCCAAAATTAGTTTTTCTCGGCCCTCGAGAAGCTGTAACCAAACAGATTCTGTGGCTGACGCTTCCAATTTTATATCTTGTCTAACACAACAATTTAAATTGTCTCTGACATACATCGCTACTCCACCACCCTTCCTGTTGACCCTGTCAGTGTGGAATAATTTATAGCCTTGTATGTGACATTCAGAGGGCATCTCTCTATTTTTCAGATTGAGCCAGGTCTCTGTTATAGCAGTAATATCTATGTTTCCTGCACTTGCAATTAATCTTAGCTCATCTATCTTATTTCTTACACTCCTGCTATTAGTATAGTAAATCTTAAGGGAGCTAGTCCCTTGCTGCCCTCTGCTGTCCCCCTTTGTTTGCTGACCTGATCTATTGTCTTTATTTATAACTTCATGCTGAATGCCTTTTATACATTTACTGTTTCCAACCCTAGTGTTGCAACCTGCTTGTTTCCCACACACCCATACCTCTATCTTCTATCAGTTTAAAATCATAGGCATTTCACCAATGGCCTTCTCAATTGAGTTTGCAAGTGCTACCACCCCAGCCCCAGAGAGATGTACCCCATTCCTTGCATACATATCATGTTTGCCATAAAAGTTGTTCCAGTTGTCAATGAATGGGATTGCAAGTTCCTTGCAGTATCTGTCTAGCCAGCAGTTTACACCAATTGCCCTAGACAACCATTCATTTCCCACTCCCCTTCTAGGCAAGATGCTACATATGATTGGGACTCCTCCCTTAGACTTAATGAAATCTATAGCTGACCTGTACTTATCTAGCAACTCTTCTCTCCTACCCTTCCCAATATCATTTCCACCAGCACTGAGACAGATAATGGGCTTGTTCCCATTACCTGACATGATATTATCCAGCCTGTTAATTATGTCCCCAACACCAGCTCCAGGGAAGCACACTCTATCTCTCATCTTCTTATTCCTATTACAAAAAGCACGGTCAATATATCTTACCTGAGAGTCACCAACCACAAGAATGCGCTTACCTCTGTTAGCAGGGGCAGTAGTACCCTTACCTTCACTGGCCACTGAAGTACATTCATCCTGAAGAGAGAAGCGATTTCCTACCTTCAGATCTTCACTCTTAACTTTCCTTATTCTGATTCTCCTCCCATTACTGGTTACCACTCACCACTTGTAGCAGGTGCTGGACTGCACCTCACTGCTGGCAGCCGTTGCTACCTCCCCACCTAAAGCCTCCTCACAGCGAGAGACAGACTGCACCTCACTGCTAGAAGCCTCATTCCCCACAACTCCAGCCACCTCACACTCTCTCCCAGACCCATTGAGGTGGACCTTCAGCCTCCTAATCTCCTCCTGGAGAAGCAAGACCTCCTCCTTCAACTCTCCAACCTCAATTTTTAAAACACTGCAGAAGCAAGCATGGCTTGCTTCTGCAGTGTTTTAAAAATTGAGGTTGGGGGACGGTGCTCTTCACACCAACTTCAAGACTGAGGGACTGATTACCTCATCTTCTGTATATAGTTCCACTGTCTTCCATTCATGTCCCTGAATTTATATTGATAAAGCCACTGGATGGCAAAACGTCTACAATAAAGATACCCAGATGTTGCACATGTGTCTTAATTTTCATCTTGTCGGTATTGCAGACTATTCATGTACACGCCAATACTACTACTGAGTCGGTGTGACTCGCCTCACCACAGTACCAATACTACTACTGAGTCGGTGTGACTCACCTCACCACAGTACCAATACTACTACTGAGTCAGTGTGACTCGCCTCACCACAGTACCAATACTACTACTGAGTCGGTGTGACTCACCTCACCACAGTACCAATACTACTACTGAGTCAGTGTGACTCACCTCGCCACAGTATCAATACTACTACTGAGTCAGTGTGACTCACCTCACCACAGTACCAATACTACTACTGAGTCAGTGTGACTCACCTCACCACAGTACCAATACTACTACTGAGTCAGTGTGACTCGCCTCACCACAGTACCAATACTACTACTGAGTCGGTGTGACTCACCTCACCACAGTTCCAATACTACTACTGAGTCAGTGTGACTCACTCACCACAGTACCAATACTACTACTGAGTCAGTGTGACTCACCTCACCACAGTACCAATACTACTACTGAGTCGGTGTGACTCACCTCACCACAGTACCAATACTACTACTGAGTCAGTGTGACTCACCTCACCACAGACCAATACTACTACTGAGTCAGTGTGACTCACCTCACCACAGTACCAATACTACTACTGAGCCAGTGTGACTCACCTCACCACAGTACCAATACTACTACTGAGTCAGTGTGACTCACCTCACCACAGTACCAATACTACTACTGAGTCAGTGTGACTCGCCTCACCACAGTACCAATACTACTACTGAGTCAGTGACTCACCTCGCCACAGTACCAATACTACTACTGAGTCAGTGTGACTCACCTCACCACAGTACCAATATTACTACTGAGTCAGTGTGACTCACCTCGCCACAGTACCAATACTACTACTGAGTCAGTGTGACTCACCTCACCACAGTACCAATACTACTACTGAGTCAGTGTGACTCGCCTCACCACAGTACCAATACTACTACTGAGTCAGTGTGACTCACCTCACCACAGTACCAATACTACTACTGAGTCAGTGTGACTCGCCTCACCACAGTACCAATACTACTACTGAGTCAGTGTGACTCGCCTCGCCACAGTACCAATACTACTACTGAGTCAGTGTGACTCACCTCGCCACAGTACCAATACTACTACTGAGTCAGTGTGACTCACCTCACCACAGTACCAATACTACTACTGAGTCAGTGTGACTCACCTCGCCACAGTACCAATATTACTACTGAGTCAGTGTGACTCACCTCACCACAGTACCAATACTACTACTGAGTCAGTGTGACTCACCTCACCACAGTACCAATACTACTACTACTGAGTCAGTGTGACTCACCTCACCACAGTACCAATACTACTACTGAGTCAGTGTGACTCGCCTCACCACAGTACCAATACTACTACTGAGTCGGTGTGACTCACCTCACCACAGTACCAATACTACTACTGAGTCAGTGTGACTCAACTCACCACAGTACCAATACTACTACTGAGTCAGTGTGACTCAACTCACCACAGTACCAATACTACTACTGAGTCAGTGTGACTCACCTCGCCACAGTACCAATACTACTACTGAGTCAGTGTGACTCAACTCACCACAGTACCAATACTATACTTAACATTTGTCAACGTAATAAAAACCAGTGCCAGGTGAACATTATTTTTCGTAGATTTTCAAAATTACGAGAAGCTATAACCTAGTTCAGCTTGGCTCAGAGCCCAGACCCAGGAAGAGAATTGTGGATAACTCCCGAGTAACGTTATTGAAGCTACAACGTTGTATTGTTTTAAAAATAGGTTAGAGAAATACACGAGTGGGTGTGGGTGGATGTGAGTTGGGCCTGACTGGATCGGGCCAGTAGGTGACTTGAACCTGCCTAGCATGGGTCAGTAGTCCTGCTGCAGTGCTCCTTCTTTCTTATGTTCTTATGTAAATTACCTAGGAAAATCCCCGCTAATTTGTACCTCAGCGCACGCAGGTACTGTACGTCCAAGATATACTAACCTACCAACTCCCATCTTGCCTGCAACAGTCCTTTAAAGCCCAGGTACTTATTTACTGATTGGTGGATAAGGTCAATTCATTCATTAGTGATTTGCCGGTACTTCCGGCCAGAGGCTTCTCCAGATGGCGACCCGGCGTAAGGTCAATGGGTGAAACAAGACATTCCTAATGTCGCCACCCACCCCAGGTTTGAACTCGGGTACTCTGATTGTAAACTGAAGGAGATAACAGAAGAGAGAAATGACGGGAGTCATAGTTCAAAAGTATATAAGTGTGGAGAGAGAAGACAATAGGAGACACGAGGTTCATGATTGTGTGGGGGGAAGAACACATGAAAGGGGGAGAAGGGGAGGGGAGAGGAGTGGGGAGGTGGTGGTGAAGGTTGTGGAGTGGGAAGGAGGTGAATAATGCTATGAGGGTGGGGATGTTATGGGGTGGAGAGGTGGGTAAGGGTTAAGGTGGTTAAGTGTAGGAGGAAAGGGGGGCTGGAGGGAGGGTGGGGGGAAAGAAGGAAGGTGGTGGGGAACGAGCGGAAGTGAGTCACTATAGAGTCAGCCACTGATCGATGCTTCACTCACTACACACAACCACGCCCACATCACCCATCACGCCCACACCACCCACCACCACGGCTCACCACCTTGACGCAAGAACTGAAGCTTCCTACTTTATGTGAAGGAATAGCTGAGTTAAACACAGTCTTCTAGGTTCAGATCATGAAATACCCGAGGTCGCAAGGTACTGCTCTGGGATGTGCTCTTTCACTATTCTAACCAAATTAACCACGGAACATGTGGGGGTTGAACCCGTGGCAAGTGACTGGTTAACGCACTGGCCTGTGAGATTTAGGACTCACTTGTCATAGGTTCAAACCCCAAAAAATCCGAGGCTTGCAATCGTGTTTTTAGGAATTCATGAGTCATGCTAATCAAAGTGAATGTTGTTGTTAAATGCAGAGGTGTCAACGACAACCCTCCATGCTCACTACCCGAAGTTGTGATATTATACACGATTGTCATTAAATAAGAAAAACAATACCTCAGTGAGAGGAGTACGATGCCCACACTGATGGTTCAGTTCAGCACACTAATACCACCAGATTGAACCATTAGCTTGGTTTAATACTAAGAGTGATAGCTGCACTGATGCTCGAAACTAACTTAGTAGAAGATACAGGAGGAGGGGCAATCCCCTGTGACTCCACACTTACTCTACAAGCACCAGAGAGTCCCAGTTACCAAATACATGCAAGAACATTATAATATGTACTAAAAGACCTAAATATTGTTCACAATGAAAGCATTCCTATCTCATTTATGTGGATACCCTCCACACAAACCGTGGTTTGAGATAAAGTTGGGTCAGCTTGTGACTGGCAGGAGGTGGAGCTAGTCACAACACAACCAGGAGAGATCAAACAAACTGATCACGCAGATCACAATTAATGATACATGGAAATATTTCATCAACGTAAGGGCCTAACAAACAGAGAAACGTCCAACATACAACCACTTGACTACTGTGGCGCCACCAGCATAATTTTACCTACAATTTTTATCTAGTTAGCTAGTACATATAATAAAATAATCAAACTAATCGCTAAACCCGAAAGGGTCATACAGCCGTGAGCTAGTACAAATGGACTAATTAGAGCACTGACTGAAGGTGTGTTCTCACTGAATATATACCCACAGTTTCGGAGAAGTTTATTATAAATTAAACAGCGAGCCCGTAAGGGCCACACAACGCTGAGGGGAAGATGTATGAAGGTTAAGAATGAGAGAGATAGAGGTGTGTTAAGTTAGGGATTGCTGGGAAGGGAGGTTTCTTGTGCAAACCCCTCATGGGAGGTTCCTTCACGCTGGTGAGGGGCTCTTGATCTAGGGAATTGGATCTGTGCTCCGGTTCCCTGAATCAAGCCTGAATACCTTCCATCCTCCCCCCCCATGCGGCATATAATCCTACGGGTTTAGCGCTCCATGATTATAATTAATTATAATCTTGTGCAAACAAAATGAATTGGAGTTGGTGTAATAGGTTAGTTTCCGTTAAAAAAAAAGTCAATGAGAGTCTGTATTAAAGGCGACTGTGTGTTAGATCTTATGTGCACTCTGACAGGTAGGACAATCTATGAAGACACTGTGGACGGCGGACAAAGTGACCTGACTGTTCTCACCAAGCGGTGCCAACTGTTTCTTTATGTGGTATCCGTGAGTCGCGTGTGACAACAGTGGGAAGATGGCCAAACTTCTAAACGTAGTTTGATGGAAAACAAGTTGTTATAGTCTCCAACAGTTTCGGGGCCAGTGAGACAGCGCTAAAAAATAATCCGACTAAGGAACTGTCCTGTGTGAAAGCTGTTCTGGAGAGAAGGTTACTTGCCTATATACCAGTCATCTCACTGACAATTAAAACTGATAAAGCCTTGTACTAGGAAAGTTCATTATTTTAATATAAGTTATGGTTAAAAATCAATGTTTTTAATATATAACAGGCTATATTTCATCGCTCTTATCAATAAAAAAAAATCCTGCGGTACGTACACACATGGATTTTTGGTCACGTGGCTCTTGCTTTTTTAATAACAAATAGGCTATATTTCATTGTTCTTATCAATAAAGATATATTCATGCAGCGCACATACATGTGGATCTGTGGTGGTACTACCCACTACTGTAAACCCTGACGGGCCCTGGATCACCTACATGTGGATCTGTGGTGGTACTACCCACTACTGTAAACCCTGACGGGCCCTGGATCACCTACATGTGGATCTGTGGTGGTACTACCCACTACTGTAAACCCTGACGAGCCTGGATCACCTACATGTGGATCTGTGGTGGTACTACCCACTACTGTAAACCCTGACGGGCCCTGGATCACCTACATGTGGATCTGTGGTGGTACTACCCACTACTGTAAACCCTGACGAGCCCTGGATCACCTACATGTGGATCTGTGGTGGTACTACCCACTACTGTAAACCCTGACTGGCCCTGGATCACCTACATGAGGATCTGTGGTGGTACTACCCACTACTGTAAACCCTGACGGGCCCTGGATCACCTACATGTGGATCTGTGGTGGTACTACACACTACTGTAAACCCCGACGGGCCCTGAATCACCTACATGTGGATCTGTGGTGGTACTACCCACTACTGTAAACCCTGACGGGCCCTGGATCACCTACATGTGGATCTCTGGTGGTACTACCCACTACTGTAAACCCTGACGGGCCCTGGATCACCTACATGTGGATCTGTGGTGGTACTACCCACTACTGTAAACCCTGACGGGCCCTGGATCACCTACATGTGGATCTGTGGTGGTACTACCCACTACTGTAAACCCTGACGGGCCCTGGATCACCTACATGTGGATCTGTGGTGGTACTACCCACTACTGTAAACCCTGACGGGCCCTGGATCACCTACATGTGGATCTCTGGTGGTACTACCCACTACTGTAAACCCTGACTGGCCCTGGATCACCTACATGTGGATCTGTGGTGGTACTACCCACTACTGTAAACCCTCACGGGCCCTGGATCACCTACATGTGGATCTGTGGTGGTACTACCCACTACTGTAAACCCTGACGGGCCCTGGATCACCTACATGTGGATCTGTGGTGGTACTACCCACTACTGTAAACCCTGACGGGCCCTGGATCACCTACATGTGGATCTCTGGTGGTACTACCCACTACTGTAAACCCTGACGGGCCCTGAATCACCTACATGTGGATCTGTGGTGGTACTACCCACTACTGTAAACCCTGACGGGCCCTGGATCACCTACATGTGGATCTGTGGTGGTACTACCCACTACTGTAAACCATGACGGGCCCTGGATCACCTACATGTGGATCTGTGGTGGTACTACCCACTACTGTAAACCCTGACGGGCCCTGGATCACCTACATGTGGATCTGTGGTGGTACTACCCACTACTGTAAACCCTGACGGGCCCTGGATCACTACATGTGGATCTGTGGTGGTACTACCCACTACTGTAAAACCCTGACGGGCCTGGATCACCTACATGTGGATCTGTGGTGGTACTACCCACTACTGTAAACCCTGACGGGCCTGGATCACTACATGTGGATCTGTGGTGGTACTACCCACTACTGTAAACCCTGACGGGCCCTGGATCACCTACATGTGGATCTGTGGTGGTACTACCCACTACTGTAAACCCTGACGGGCCCTGGATCACCTACATGTGGATCTGTGGTGGTACTACCCACTACTGTAAACCTGACGGGCCCTGGATCACCTACATGTGGATGTGTGGTGGTACTACCCACTACTGTAAACCCTGACGGGCCCTGGATCAAATACATGTGGATCTGTGGTGGTACTACCCACTACTGTAAACCCTGACGGGCCCTGGATCACCTACATGTGGATCTGTGGTGGTACTACCCACTACTGTAAACCCTGACGGGCCCTGGATCACCTACATGTGGATCTGTGGTGGTACTACCCACTACTGTAAACCCTGACGGGCCCTGGATCACCTACATGTGGATCTGTGGTGGTACTACCCACTACTGTAAACCCTGACGGGCCCTGGATCACCTACATGTGGATCTGTGGTGGTACTACCCACTACTGTAAACCCTGACGGTCCATGGATCACCTACATGTGGATCTGTGGTTGTACTACCCACTACTGTAAACCCTGACGGGCCCTGGATCACCTACATGTGGATCTCTGGTGGTACTACCCATTACTGTAAACCCTGACGGGCCCTGGATCACCTACATGTGGATCTGTGGTGGTACTACTCACTACTGTAAACCCTGACGGGCCCTGGATCACCTACATGTGGATCTGTGGTTGTACTACCCACTACTGTAAACCCTGACGGGCCCTGGATCACCTGCATGTGGATCTGTGGTGGTACTACCCACTACTGTAAACCCTGACGGGCCCTGGATCACCTACATGTGGATCTCTGGTGGTACTACCCACTACTGTAAACCCTGACGGGCCTGGATCACTACATGTGGATCTCTGGTGGTACTACCACTACTGTAAACCTGACTGGCCCAGGATCACCTACATGTGGATCTGTGGTGGTACTACCCACTACTGTAAACCCTGACGGGCCTGGATCACCTACATGTGGATCTGTGGTGGTACTACCCACTACTGTAAACCCTGACGGGCCCTGGATCACCTACATGTGGATCTCTGGTGGTACTACCCACTACTGTAAACCCTGACGGGCCCTGGATCACCTACATGTGGATCTGTGGTGGTACTACCCACTACTGTAAACCCTGACGGGCCCTGGATCACCTACATGTGGATCTGTGGTGGTACTACCCACTACTGTAAACCCTGACGGGCCCTGGATCACCTACATGTGGATCTGTGGTAGTACTACCCACTACTGTAAACCCTGACGGGCCCTGGATCACCTACATGTGGATCTGTGGTGGTACTACCCACTACTGTAAACCCTGACGGGCCCTGGATCACCTACATGTGGATCTGTGGTGGTACTACCCACTACTGTAAACCCTGACGGACCCTGGATCACCTACATGTGGATCTGTGGTGGTACTACCCACTACTGTAAACCCTGACGGGCCCTGGATCACCTACATGTGGATCTGTGGTGGTACTACCCACTACTGTAAACCCTGACGGGCCCTGGATCACCTACATGTGGATCTGTGGTGGTACTACCCACTACTGTAAACCCTGACGGACCTGGATCACCTACATGTGGATCTGTGGTGGTACTACCCACTACTGTAAACCCTGACGGACCCTGGATCACCTACATGTGGATCTGTGGTGGTACTACCCACTACTGTAAACCCTGACGAGCCCTGGATCACCTACATGTGGATCTGTGGTGGTACTACCCACTACTGTAAACCCTGACGGACCCTGGATCACCTACATGTGGATCTGTGGTGGTACTACCCACTACTGTAAACCCTGACGGGCCTGGATCACCTACATGTGGATCTGTGGTGGTACTACCCACTACTGTAAACCCTGACGGACCCTGGATCACCTACATGTGGATCTGTGGTGGTACTACCCACTACTGTAAACCCTGACGGGCCCTGGATCACCTACATGTGGATCTGTGGTGGTACTACCCACTACTGTAAACCCTGACGGGCCCTGGATCACCTACATGTGGATCTGTGGTGGTACTACCCACTACTGTAAACCCTGACGGGCCCTGGATCACCTACATGTGGATTTGTGGTGGTACTACCCACTACTGTAAACCTGACGGGCCCTGGATCACCTACATGTGGATCTGTGGTGGTACTACCCACTACTGTAAACCCTGACGGGCCCTGGATCACCTACATGTGGATCTGTGGTGGTACTACCCACTACTGTAAACCCTGACTGGCCCTGGATTACCTACATGTGGATCTGTGGTGGTACTACCCACTACTGTAAACCCTCACGGGCCCTGGATCACCTACATGTGGATCTGTGGTGGTACTACCCACTACTGTAAACCCTGACGGGCCCTGGATCACCTACATGTGGATCTGTGGTGGTACTACCCACTACTGTAAACCCTGACGGGCCCTGGATCACCTACATGTGGATCTGTGGTGGTACTACCCACTACTGTAAACCCTGACGGACCCTGGATCACCTACATGTGGATCTGTGGTGGTACTACCCACTACTGTAAACCCTGACGGACCCTGGATCACCTACATGTGGATCTGTGGTGGTACTACCCACTACTGTAACACCTGACGGGCCCTGGATCACCTACATGTGGATCTGTGGTGGTACTACCCACTACTGTAAACCCTGACGGACCCTGGATCACCTACATGTGGATCTGTGGTGGTACTACCCACTACTGTAAACCCTGACGGACCCTGGATCACCTACATGTGGATCTGTGGTGGTACTACCCACTACTGTAAACCCTGACGGGCCCTGGATCACCTACATGTGGATCTGTGGTGGTACTACCCACTACTGTAAACCCTGACGGGCCTGGATCACCTACATGTGGATCTGTGGTGGTACTACCCACTACTGTAAACCCTGACGGGCCTGGATCACCTACATGTGGATCTGTGGTGGTACTACCCATACTGTAAACCCTGACGAGCCCTGGATCACCTACATGTGGATCTGTGGTGGTACTACCCACTACTGTAAACCCTGACGGGCCCTGGATCACCTACATGTGGATCTGTGGTGGTACTACCCACTACTGTAAACCCTGACGGGCCCTGGATCACCTACATGTGGATCTGTGGTGGTACTACCCACTACTGTAAACCCTGACGGGGCCCTGGATCACCTACATGTGGATCTGTGGTGGTACTACCCACTACTGTAAACCTGACGGACCCTGGATCACCTACATGTGAATCTGTGGTGGTACTACCCACTACTGTAAACCCTGACGGGCCCTGGATCACCTACATGTGGATCTGTGGTGGTACTACCCACTACTGTAAACCCTGACGGGCCCTGGATCACCTACATGTGGATCTGTGGTGGTACTACCCACTACTGTAAACCCTGACGGGCCCTGGATCACCTACATGTGGATCTGTGGTGGTACTACCCACTACTGTAAACCCTGACGGGCCCTGGATCACCTACATGTGGATCTGTGGTGGTACTACCCACTACTGTAAACCCTGACGGACCCTGGATCACCTACATGTGGATCTGTGGTGGTACTACCCACTACTGTAAACCCTGACGGGCCCTGGATCACCTACATGTGGATCTGTGGTGGTACTACCCACTACTGTAAACCCTGACTGGCCCTGGATCACCTACATGTGGATCTGTGGTGGTACTACCCACTACTGTAAACCCTGACGGGCCCTGGATCACCTACATGTGGATCTGTGGTGGTACTACCCACTACTGTAAACCCTGACGGGCCCTGGATCACCTACATGTGGATCTGTGGTGGTACTACCCACTACTGTAAACCCTGACGGGCCCTGGATCACCTACATGTGGATCTGTGGTGGTACTACCCACTACTGTAAACCCTGACGGACCCTGGATCACCTACATGTGAATCTGTGGTGGTACTACCCACTACTGTAAACCCTGACGGGCCCTGGATCACCTACATGTGGATCTGTGGTGGTACTACCCACTACTGTAAACCCTGACGGGCCCTGGATCACCTACATGTGGATCTGTGGTGGTACTACCCACTACTGTAAACCCTGATGGACCCTGGATCACCTACATGTGGATCTGTGGTGGTACTACCCACTACTGTAAACCCTGACGGGCCCTGGATCACCTACATGTGGATCTGTGGTGGTACTACCCACTACTGTAAACCCTGACGGGCCCTGGATCACCTACATGTGGATCTGTGGTGGTACTACCCACTACTGTAAACCCTGACTGGCCCTGGATCACCTACATGTGGATCTGTGGTGGTACTACCCACTACTGTAAACCCTGACTGGCCCTGGATCACCTACATGTGGATCTGTGGTGGTACTACCCACTACTGTAAACCCTGACGGGCCTGGATCACTACATGTGGATCTGTGGTGGTACTACCCACTACTGTAAACCCTGACGGGCCCTGGATCACCTACATGTGGATCTGTGGTGGTACTACCCACTACTGTAAACCCTGACGGGCCCTGGATCACCTACATGTAGTACCAACGAAAAAACTTCAACACTTCAAAACAAAGTATAAAAAACTGGAGGTAACAGGGAGACAACAGGAGAAGCGACCCAGAGAACCTGAAGCTTAAAAAGCAATCAAACAGTTTATCTGTTAACAGTTGGGAGATCACAGTTTATATGTTAACAGTTGGGAGATCACAGTTTATCTGTTAACAGTTGGGAGATCACAGTTTATCTGTTAACAGCTGGGAGATCACAGTTTATCTGTTAACAGCTGGGAGATTACAGTTTATCTGTTAACAGCTGGGAGATCAGTCCCCGAGGTCAGGTCTCACACCAAAACTCACAAATTGTACAAGAAAATATTACAATAATAAGAACAATTTAGAAACGTACAACAGTGATGAAGCGTCAATGTAAGGTAAATTTAATAATAATACGTAACGTAATAAGTACACTATGGAATACCTCGGGGCTGTGGTTTGCACGCCGGGCTGCAGTTACAGCCTGGTTGATCAGGCCTTGATTCACCAGAAGGCCTGGACTGGGACTAGGCCGCGTATGGCGTTGACCCACCATAAATGTCATTCAGGTACCTTTATCTTTGATGAGTTTCGATTCTCTACTCCCGGAGCCCGACCATCGGCCAGGCTCGTCTGATGCTTCAGGTCCTTCAGGGAACCAAGCGTTTTCAACATCTTCCCGCGACAATACTATAATAGTAATTACTAAAAGACCCCCTACCTTCTATAAGTAGGAACATTGGTTTCAGTGTTGTGTTTCTGACCAACTAAGAGTGTACAAATAACTTTCACGGCACACTTAAGTACGATAAGGCACCTAAATTACTGGAAACAGTTGAAGGTCCTTGATTTGTATTCCCTGGAACGCAGACGAGAGAGATACATGATAATATATACTTGGAAAATCCTAGAAGGATTAGTACCAAACTTGCACACGAAAATCACTCCCTATGAAAGCAAAAGACTGGGCAGAAGATGCACATTCCTCCAATGAAAAGCAGGAGCGCCACGAGTACACTGAGAGACAACACAGTAAGTGTCAGGGGCCCAAGACTGTTCAACTGCCTCCCAACATACATAAGGGGGATTACCAATAGACCCCTGACTGTCTTCAAGAAGGCGCTGGACAGGCACCTAAAGTCAGTACCTGACCAGCCAGGCTGTGGTTTATATGTCAGTTTGCGTGCGGCCAGCAATAACAGCCTGGTTGATCACACCCTGATCCACCACGAGGCCTGGTCTCAGACCGAGCCGCGGGGGCGTTGACCCCCAAAAACCCCCTCCAGGTAAACTCCAGGTAAACTGGGATGTGGCGCCTATGCCCGACTGTGTGCCACATACACCAACAGTCTCTGGCAACTGCTCGTCTACTAAGGTACGGTTTATGACGCACTGGAACACAAGCAAAATACAGATGTAATATACACTGGATTCCAAGAAGCACTTCGAGGTATACTCAAGATATATGAGTTTACTGAAAACAATATATAAATAATTTGCAGTCGACGAGGCTTACACGGGCTTTGTTAGGCTCGGGTTTTAGGAAGTGAAGTTTAAGACATATAATAGAGAGATGAGGAATGATTGGTGGAATGGTGAGACACAGGTGATGAGCAACAACAAAGCTGCCACATGAAAGGTTATATAATATAAAAATGATAGAAGGAAGAGACGCCTTACAAGTTAAAAAAATAAAAAGGTGGTGTGTGAAGAAAATTTAGGATTTTCCTAAATTCAGCATTTTTAAATTTGAATAACACAATAATTGTGTATTAAAATGTGATGCTATTTGGACCCTTCGAGAAATTTTAAGTGAAGGGGGTTGTAGAACAGCTGCTGAGTGATGCGCACGGGGAGATACCATACTGAAACAATGCGTGAACATTGGTCTGAATGGTGTAATGTAATCATGCGTTTTTGAAGGTCAATGGGTGTATATCAGCCTCAATCCATAATTTAGAAATTGCTGACATGTTACTGCAGAAGAATTGGGATAATTATTGTGGAAAGCCCTTACATTTTGGCAACAAGAACGGAAAAACTAAAGGACACCGATTCTTCCTAGGAGCACACCTTAGTTAAGCGACGCTTACCCATTATGTACAGTAGTTTTGCGTTGGCCATCGTAAATCTTAGCTATAGTGGTAGTGTTAGGGCGAGTTTCCAAAAAATAATAATGATCTGGTAATTAAATGGTAAATGGTAATACAAATTTCCTTTCTAATAACACTTATAATTTGTACACAGTAATTACATTGTGTACCCAGCAAGCCTAATCATATACAATTCACACAACTTTAATTTACCAGTTGGTTTTAATATTGTAATTATTAATTTAAGTCAGGTCTAGCTTTTTGTGAGACGGGAGTGGGCATCGAGGGAATGACAGTTCGGAGACCTGCTGTGACTACGTCCCACTTATCTCGCCTAAATTACTTGAACGTAATAATTGAGGTAATAACCTGTAAACCTTGTGCAGGTAATTGCTCACATAATAATAATTCATAGAGGGTAAAGAAGAAAGGTTGTTAGATAAATGTACACATGTGCAACTAATGAGACGTTTACTACGGATAAGTTTCACTCACCAGCAGTTGTGTCAAGCAAACACAAACAATACAATGCATACCTTATCTTTGATATACCTTTGAAGAGTTTCGAGAGTTTCACTACTCTCAGATGCTGGGCATGGGCCAGGCTCGTCTGCTGTTTGCCTGGTCAACCAGGCTGTTGCTGCTGGAGGCCCACTGACCCACATATCCATCACAGACTGGTTGATCTGGCACCTGGTTACCTGGAGGTTATTCCGGGGATCAACGCCCCCGCAGCCCGGTCCATGACCAGGCCTCCCGATGGATCAGGGCCTGATCAACTAGGCAGTTACTGCTGGCCGCATGCAGTCCAACGTACGAGCCACAGCCCGGCTGATCCGGCACTGACTTTAGGCATCTGTCCGGTTCTCTCTTGAAGGCAGCCAGGGGTTTATTGGCATTTCCATAATGCTTGATGGGAGGCTGTTGAACAGTCTTGGGCCCCGGACACTTATGGTGTTTTCCCTTAGTGTACCAATGGTGCCCCTACTTTTTATTGGGGACATTTTGCATCGCCTGTCCAGTCTTTTACTTTCGTAGGGAGTAATTTGTGTGTGCAGATTTGGGACCATTCCTTCCAAGATTTTCCAAGTGTAGATTATGATATATCTCTCCCTCCTGCGTTCCAACGAGTACAAGTCAAGTGCTTCCAAGCATTCCCAGTAGTTAAGGTGTTTGACAGAACTTATACGTGCAGTAAAGGATCTCTGTACACTCTCTAGATCTGCAATTTCACTTGCTTTGAATGGAGTTGTTAATGTACAGCAGTATTCCAGCCTAAAGAGAACAAGTGATTTGAAAAGGATCATTGGCTTGGCATCTCTCGTTTTTGAATGTTCTCATTATCCATCCTATCATTTTCTTTGCACGTGCGATCGTGGCACTGTTGTGATCCTTGACAGTGAGATCCTCAGACATTACTACTCCCAGGTCCATTACATTATTTTTCCACTCTATTGTATGGCCAGAGTCTGTAGTATAATCTGTTCTAGTTATTATCTCCTCCAGTTTTCCATAACGGAGTAGTTGGAATTTGTCCTCATTGAACATCATATTGTTTACCGTTGCCCACTGGAAAACTTTGTTTATATCTTCTTGGAGGTTAACCGCGTCCTCAGCAGATGACAGCCTCATGCAGATCTTAGTATCATCCGCAAAGGATGATACGGTGCTGTGGTGTATATCTCTGTCTATTTCTGATATGAGGATAAGGAATAAGATGGGGGCGAGTACTGTGTCTTGTGGAACAGAGCTCTTCACTATGGCAGCCTCCGATTTAACTCTGTTGACCACTACTCTTTGTGTTCGATTTGTTAGGAAGTTGAAGATCCATCTCCCCACTTTCCCAGTTATTCCTTTAACACGTATTTTATGGGCTATTACGCCATGATCGCATTTGTTGAAGATACTTGTGCAGTTTTCTCTTGAAGGCTTCTACACGTGTTCCAGCCGTGTTTCTGATATCTTCTGGTAAGTTGTTAAATATGCTGGGACCCCGGATGTTGATACAGTGTTCCCTTACTGCGCCCACCGCACCCCTGTTCCTCACTGGGTTTATTTTACACGTCCTCCCATATCTCTCACTCCAGTATGTTGTTATGGCAGTGTACAGATTGGGGACCAGGCCAGGACGCGGTATATAAAGGGAGTCAAAAAGACTTGGCATTCTTGGCGGTGGTGACGACGGTGGCGGCAGCTGCAGCCTCGTCAATCAGACTGTTGCTGCTGGTCCACATATCCATCACAGCCTGTTGATCTGGAACTTGAAGATACTTGTCCAGTTTCCTCTTAAAGACTACTATATTTGTTCCAGCAGTGTTTCTGATATCTTCTGGTAAGATGTTGAATAAACTGGATCAACGGACGTTGATAGTGTTTCTTTATTGTGCCCGCTGCAACTCCCCCCTCCCCCTCCCCCCCCCCGCCCCTGCCCCCTCACTCCAGGATGTTGTTATGGCAGTGTGCAGATTTGGGACAAGGCCCTGAAGAACTTTCCAGGTATATATCATCATGTCTCTCTCTCTCTCTCCTCTCCAGCGAGTACATATTTAGGGCTTTAAGGTGTTCCCAGACTATAAATGCTTTATTGGCTCTATGCGGGCCATAAATGATCTCTGAATCAGTTCCAGTTCTGATATCTCACCTGCCCTGAACTAGGCCGTCAACACTGAGCAATATTACAAACGAAAGAGAACAAGCGATTTGAAAAGTGTCATCACTGGCACATTATTCCTTGTTTTGAAAGTTCTCATTTGCACCCCATCATCTTCCTGGCTGCCGTGACATTTGCCTTATGTTCTCTAAAAGAAAGATCAGTCGACATAATTACTCGCAGGCCTTTCATGTGTTCCTTTCGTTCTATTTGATGATCCTTTTGAGTTTTGTATACAGTGGTCCTTTCAAGTTCTTCATTCTATATTTCAACAGCTGGAACTGATCACCACTGATTGTCATATTAGGTAAAAGGACACATGTGCAACTAATGTGACATTTTACTGTGGCAACGTTTCGCTCTACAGCTTTCTCAAACCATAATGTATCTAGTTAACAGCTTGACAAAGCTCCTGGAGAGCGAAACACTGCCACAATAAAACATCACATTAGTTGCATGTGTCCCTTTACCTATTACCGGGAATTCTACCAGCTTATTACAACAGATCGTCAAATTATTCTCCAATGCTCACTGGAATACCCTGCTTATATCTTCCTGTAGTTTTTCAGTGTCTTCTACAGAGGTGACTATGATTATTTTAGTATCATCTGCAAATGATGATGCAATACTCCGACAGGTGTTATGAAGATAAGAACCAGGGGCACTGAGATGTTCACCCCCTGATAAATGAGACGCTTGTTTCGCCAGCCAGTGACTTCTTCGGTCCAATACAGAGAAAGGTGGAAGCTGAGAAGCTTGAGGTAATCAGTCCCTCATCCTGGAGTCGATGTGTTAAGTCCATCAATCTAGATAAAAGTGCAGCATATTCACGGAAATGTTGCTTATATGCTGATGTCAGACGAGGTGGAGCAGTGGTAGGCGGAGTTACTAGTGGACAAAACTACTAGAGGAAGTATGTCCTGTTGTCTATAGGTTAGACATCATCCTGTCAGCCACAGCAACATCTTGGGTTCTTGATGCAGTGATTTCTTCAGAACTTGTCTAACCTATAGACAACAGGACCTACTTCCACTAGTGGTTTTGTCCACTAGTGACTCCGCCTACCACTGCTCCACCTCATCTATCATCAGTAGATAAGTCCCATCTCCGTGAATATGCTGCACTTTTATCAAGACTGAAGGAGTGAATACATGACTCCAGGCTGTGGGACTGATTACCTCAAACTCTTCATCTTCCACCTTTCTCTGCACTGGACTGAAAGAAAAGGCACTGGCTGGCGAAACGTTTCCAGAATAAAGATTCCCAATTGTTGTACTAGTTTCTCATTTATCATCTTGTCTGTTTTCTAAATAATTTATTCACACCTGGCTGGTGTAGGATTTTGATCTGTTTACTTCTACTCTTTGTGTTCTATGCATTAAAAACTTGAAAACACATCTGCTTACCTACCACATTATACCCATAACCTTCATTTTGTGTGAAATCGCTAAATGATCAAAGTTATCAAACACATTTGCAAAATCTGTGTATCACTTCTTTGCTATGTTCCTATTCCTCCATTATTCTGTCGTAGTCATTTAGCAGTTGTGACAGGCATGAATTTTCAGATCTAAAATTGTGCTGGTTTGGGTTATGCAGACTATGCTGTTCAATGATGTTTGTAATTTGACATTGATTTTTTTTATGATGTGGAAGTTATGGGTACTGGTCTGTAATTTTTGGCTGGTGATCTACCGCTTCCTTTATGCAAAAGACTTATGTCAGGAAGACAATTCAGCATTATGTAAGAAATTCATCATGTGTGATGAAATATGTCATGGAAACACATCTAACTCTTTTTCCCACTAAGTAATTATCCTGTAGAATAAGGTAGCATCCCTTTAGTGATGGATTCAGTTTTGCTAAAAATGAAGTGCAGTTCTTTTACACAATAATTCTGAGTAAATGGTGGGTCAGTAAGTGGATCAGTGGCAATACCTTCCGATCACAAACAAATAACCAGCTCACCTTGCAAAAAGCAGGTATCTGGGTGTTAGTCGACTGTTGAGGATGGCATGCTAGGGCATGCTGGGGCTTGTATATACGTCATATACAGCTGACCTATCAGTTAAACTGAAATAAACATATGCAGACTTGTAAATTCATGGGAGTAAGAGATAAAATGTTTGCATTGAGGTGCAGAAATGAGCAGTATATAGATGAAGGGAAATAAACAGTCAGATGTTTTCGTGGTTTTGGAAAATGCACATTAACAGAGTGTGGATAGTTCAGGAATGTGGCGAGTGTTGAAAAATTATGGAATATCTGGTCAGGTCATCAGCTAGGAGACCTGGTCTGGAACCAGGTAGCCAAGGTCGGTGACCCCGGAGGAATGAACCAGTAAAAAAAAAAGTTGGGGTTTGAAAACTGTAAACATGTTTTAATAAGACAAGTGAGACTCAGGTCAAGGTATGTAAGGACAGAAATTGAGTAATTATCAGAAAGGTAGATCTTTGACAAAATATGATGACCCAGTAGTTTATTGCATTTATAAACAGAGTTGTAAAATAATTTAATGCTTGGGGGCTAAAGAAACATATCTAAAAATGTAATGACTATAAAACATAATGAGAGTTGTCAGAGTTGAGGTTCGCAGATAATACAGTGATAAAGACAGAGTCAGAAGAGAATCCGCAGAAGTTGCTGAAAGAGTTTGGGAGTAACAAGATGTCTAGGGAATGAAAGACTGGTGATCACATTAGGAAAAACTATGGAGGAAACGAATGTATTTCATAGCCGGAAGTGGATATGTCTGCAGACTGGTCTGGAGCGTTTAACAACCTATATTTTTATTATTATTATTATTATTATTATTATTATTTATTCCCAAAGAGAGACCCTTGAGAGGTTGTCCGATTATTTTTCTTCCAACTTTTCGCTTTTATTTCGCTCTTAACTCGAGAATGCCTCATCCAATTGGCTTCAAATTTTCAGGACTTGTGAATGATAACGAGGACCAAAGTGCTGAAACAACTGGCATATTCACTTGTCCTGTGATCAAAGTTGTTAAAAACATTCCCAGCATCTTGGAATAGCTCAGATAACTTACTAAAGCGAAACGTCATCATAAGGTTCTCTCTCCTATGTGCGGGTTATTTGTATATAGCTTCAAATGTTCGAAAAGCGATGCCTGGTAATTCAACGACGGTGGAGAGCAAATATGAAGTGTGTGGCGGAGACTTGGCTATTTTGTGTAAAAGAAGGTGGAAGGTTTATTCCGTTAAATTATATTAAATTTGAGTTTACCACCTGTGAAGAGCTTCAATATTTCATGGGTGATACATCTTACTGTCAGGACAGTACCTATTAAGTTTTATCAGTACAAAGACACTTTGCGTTAAAGATTTGGCAGATATGAATATCTTTGTCAATATGGCGCCTTTGTCAATTATAGGGTTTCCATGTGTTGTACAGATTTCTTTGTTTTTATGTGAGCCTGGATATTCACAGCAATGCTTCAGATATAACATTTATGAGCAGATGTACCAGTGATCGGTGTTGAGTCTTCGTACTGCCACAGCCCGACCAGGATCAACGCCACTACATTCATACAATGAACACCATAATGAACATAATTATTATTATAATATTCATGCTTAACCCGCAGGGGTCATACAGCGCCTCGGAAATGGGAGTTAATCAGGTATGATCCAAGCAAGAGGAGGGCAGCTTTAATTCCTTGGATCAAGAGCCCTTGACCAGTATCAAGACACTTTGAAGGGAGAACTTCCATACCTTCTCGCATAGGATGTTTGACAACACATTCAGTCTTGCGATGTATCTGTGACCTGTTTCCAGAATATTTTTTACTCTCGCGGCCCGGCCTAGGCCTCCCTACTGATTGCCTGGTCAACCAGGCTGTTGCTGCTGGCGGTCCACCAACCAACATATCTGTTGCAGCCTAGCTGATCTGGCACACCGCGGAGGTACTGGATACAATGACTTAAACGAGTCAGTGAACCAGTATTATAAATGATCAGTTTAAATTGCAACTCTACACAACACAACATTAAAGCCGTCCAAGAAAACGTTACACAAATAAGTAAACGATGTAATGGAATCAACGATACAAACCTTACCAGTGACCGCTCATCGCCACACGCCACTCACCTGCAATATAAGTATTACATTAATAATAATAATAATAATAATAATAATAATAATAATAATAATAATAATAATAATAATAATATTCACATTGGCAGTCTCCTACCATAAAAGAAAACATTTACTATCATTAATTCCATAGTTAATTTGCCATAAGTTCGCGGACATTATATTGCAAATGACCCTCCGAAACGTAGCATTCCTGCCTATCAGACCTGCATGTATACGGTTCCTCAGCAGCACAACGTAAATAGCCAGGAGACGGTTTTCACCAAATTCAACTTTTACAAGAACATCAACTGGAATCAAATATGTTATATCTTCACAGAAGCAAGCTGGGAAGATGTACTGAATAACAAGGATCCAGAACAATGTCTACAAGATATCAATTCTCTGGCACTAGAGGTATGCTCAAGGCACATATCATTAAATTAAAAGAAAAGATTAAATTAAAAGAAAGAAACGCTCCTCTACATGCGAATAATAATAATAATAATAACAAAACTTCTCAGTGGTACTAGAGTGTCTGAAGTTAAGAAGGAAACACTGGTTAAAGAAATAGAAGATACTGAACATAAACTTAATGAATCTTACAGAGTCCAAGACAGGGAGCTAAAAGCAATTAGTGAAATTGAGAAAATCCGGAATAGCTCTCACATGCAAAATCCAAGGAAAAAAAACTGAAACTACTATTGGGACCTTGCTTAAACAAGATGGGATTTACACTGATGATACCAAAGAAATGAGCGAAATAATCAAGTCCTGACATGACTCTGTGTTCAGTAAGCCGCTAACCAAAATAAAAGTTGACAATCCAAATGAATTCTTCATGAACGAGACTCAAGGATTTGTTAACATTTCCAAAATTTCCTACATAACCCTAACCCCACTTGACTTTGAAAAAGCCACTGGCAGCATGCCCATACATGCTGTCCCAGGACCAGATTCTGGGAACTCCATGTTCGTCAAGAACTAAAAGAAATTCAATCATGTGCCTTAAATACCTGAAAGATGTTTCCTGGGGTCAATGCCCTCACGGCCCAGGCCCTGACAAGGTCTCATGAAGGATCAAGGCCTGATCAACTAGGTTGTTACTGCTCACCGCACTCAGCCCAACGTATACACCTTTGATATACCTTTGAAGAGTTTCGAGAGTTTCACTTCTCTCGGCGCCCGGCCATGGGCCAGGCTCGTCTGGTGCTTGCCTGGTCAAACAGACTGTTGCTGCTGGAGGTCCACTGCCCCACATATCCATCACAGCCTGGTTGATCTGGCACCTGGTGAAGATGCTTGTCCAGTTTCCTCTTGAAGGCTTCTACACTTGTTCCAGCCGTGTTTCTGATATCTTCTAGTAAGATGTTGAATAGTCTGGGACCCCGGATGTTGATACAGTGTTCCCTTATCGTCCCCACCGCACCCCTGCTCCTCAATTGGTTTATTTTATACTTCCTCCCATATCTCTCACTCCAGTATGTTGCTATGGCAGTGTGCAGATTGGGGACCAAGCCCTCAAGTACTTTTGATAAGGATCTGCCTTGTATGGGCCTGCTGCAGTGTCCCCCCATTCTTATGTCATCCCTTCCATAAATAAAGTTGAGATTCCCTACTACTGTAACTCCCCCCCCCCTCCCCACTACAAACTATCCACTACTAAATAAAGATGACCTCCCTATTATCTACTCCACTCCAGCTGAATATGGCTTATCATTTCCCCCAAAATCAAGATGACCTCTTCCACTAGTTACTTCCCCAAATAAGTATGACCTCCCACTAAAATGGATGGGACGATACCAAAATTCTTGCCAATTCCGACAACGATACTTAAGTTTAGGTTGGTACCGATACCTGTGGAAATTTGTTGAGACCCCAAATCGTCACCGACAGCTAGTAAACATTAAGTGTTTAGTGTTTTCAGTTGTATCCCCGGAACCCTGTAGTATCACTTATCGCCTTAACGAATCCTTAAAACAGTCACTACCTTAAACCCTTAAACTTAACATAGCATTTTGAAAAATTAAGTCCTTGAGAATAATTTAGGGAGGCTTACATCATTATTAAATAATGTTAGGGCAATTATAATAATCTAGGACATTAATATTAGCATGTTATATTAGAAAACAAAATTAGTAGTAAGTACAATAGCTGACAGCTCAGTCGTGAGCTGAGGGTAGAGATGCATACGAGGTGTGACTGGTAGTAACGAGCCTGGAGTGAAGACCGGTTCTGCTAGTGTCCACAGTGTCCTGGCTTCCTCTTAGCTCAGGCAAAATAACAAATCCGGCGACCAGAGAATTATTATTATTATAATCAAAGGGGAAGCGCTAAACCCATAGGATTATACAGCGCCCGGGGGGGGGGGATGTGGAAGGCATTCAGGCTTAATTCGGGGAACTGGCGCACAGTTCCAATTCCCTAAATCAAGAGCCCCTCACCAACATCAAGGAACCTTCCATGAGGGGGCGACCAGAGAAGTAATTGTAGATAAACAACAGCCTACTGATCCAGGAGCAGACCACACCCGTGAGGGTATAATTTTAGTCTTGATCTCGTTAACTAGGTGACCATGATAATTTAGCAGTTGGGTTATGCGAGGGGCAATGCCTCTTCATAGGGTAGGTAACAGTAGTGCCTGTTAAGTGAATTACACTCTAGAAACAGTGCCAGAAGCTAATAACTTCTGAGACATATACTGAAGCTAGTTTAGGGTAGGCCCAAGAATTCATGACAGTTTAGGCCCTAAACCAAAGATACTAACATAATAACTGTTTGCACGGACCATTTTCCTTTTGCACTAGAGTACTGAGTAGAAGTCTCATAGCGATCAAGATAACCTGGGATAGTCACCGGGGAATCTAGCAAACAATAGCTTCCATTACATCATAAGTCCGTCCCAGTTCATGTATGGGGAGGCGAGACCCTGCTGCTCTTCCATCCCATCAGTACTAGACACATGTGAAGATACAACTGTTAATTTTAGATCAGTCGCGTCTGCAGTAATTACCTAAGTTGAACACCTCTTAAGTTTCTATAATAACTATCCCGGTTCTTTTCCTATATTTTTATTTTATAATGGTCGATATATATGGAAAAGTTTATTGTTCAAAATGTATAAAATAACCCGGTGAGGCTAAATATTACATAACAGAAGTCTCAAGAATTTCCACTTATATTTAACCTAAAACTAAAACATCCAACACTCACATAATATTCTTTACTGAAAACTTTAAAAATATTCTGAAAACTAAAAAAAATGTAATTATTGCAATAACTGGGAACTAAAAACCTAAAATTATAGTTCAGAACTTGAGAAACTTCTTTTTTTCATTATTAAACTGAATTAATTGACACATTTTCATTATAATGATTAATTTTTTTTATACTTTTAAGAAACTCACTGGAAAACAGAAAAACATTTACATTGTTGTAATACACCAAATAAAATTAAACAATATACATGATTTATTCTAATAGCTACAATTAAAAATTTTGAAAAAGATGAGGAACATCGACATCTACCAATTTTGGGAAGTTATTATATTACTATGAGAGGAGTTGATGTTCCCGCTTATGATGAACAATCTTTTACTCTCTCCTGAAGAGGAGCTGAGGAAAGGTGAACTCATATATGGAAAATGGAAAAATTATCATACATGTTTTCCACCATTCTACTGGATTTCTTTCTTTAGGCAATAATGCCACCACCATACATTTGTTTATTTCTGTTTTTATGTTTGTGGTAATATGAATGCCAGAGCATTTGTTTCCAGATACTGCTTTTTGTGATTTGGAAAAGGATCCCGAAGCAGCTGCCTGACGTGAAAAGCTCTGTTCCTCAAGGCACGGTACTCGCCCTATTTCTGTTTCTCACACTTACATCTAGCACTGACAAGAACATAAACTACAACATTAACATCCTTTGATGATGACACCAAAACCTCTATGAAAATGGTGTATATCAAATATACAGCAAATCTTCAGCCAAATACAAATCAAATCTTCAATGGGCCTCAGACAATGAGGACAAGTTTCAGTTGATCTGCTGTGGAAGAATGAAGGAAATATAGAATGCAACGTAGTATAAGACAAACTCAAATCATTTAACAAAACGAAAGTTCCATGTGTGAGACTTGGGAGTAATGATGTCAGACACTACTTTCAAGGATCACAACAATGTTGCCATTGCTACTGCAAGGAAAATGATAGGCCGGATAACTAGAACCTTCAAGACGAGATGCTGAGCTAATAATGATACTTCTTTAAGTCACTTATTCTCTCCAGGCTGGAATATTGCTGAATACTAACGGCCCACTTCAAGGCGAGCGAGATTGCTAAGCTGGTAAACGTAGAGGACTTTCCCTGCCCATATGCACTCAGTCAAGCATCTGAACTACTGGGAATGTTTCAAGTCTCTTTAGCTGTATTCCTTGGAATGGCAAGAAAGGTACATAATAATATACACACAAAAAATCCTGGAGGGACTGGTCCCATACCAGAACTCTGAAATGACTGGAAGACAGTGCAAAACACCTCCAGTTCATTCATTCATGTAGGTTCGCCGGTACTTCCGGCCCGGGTCTTCTCCAGATGGCGACCCGGCGACCTCCAGTATACCAAAGGACCTGGAAGATAGTGCAAAATACCTCCAGTATACCAACTGACTTGGAAGACAGTGGAAAATACCTCTTAGTGTTCTAGACGAAAACACTAACAGGGAACTCGATGAGTTTAAGAGGTCCCCGACTCTTCAGTGCCCTCCCTGGTCTGGTCTGGGGCCGAACCGCGGGGGTGTTGATCCCCGGAAACGTCATTTAGGTATTCTTCAGGTATCGTCAAGTTCTGCAGTCTCTGAGTCACATGTGACTGTGTTCGTGTGTATGTTCTCACCTGAGGTTACAGGGTCGAGTCTCAGCTCCTGTCCTCGCCTCTTTCCTGGCATCTTCAGCTTTCAGCCCTATTATAATCATGGGGGAACGCTAAACCCGTAGGATTATACAGCACATGTGGGGGGGATGGAATGTATTCAGGCTCAATCCAGGGAACCGGAGCACAGATTCAACTCCCTAGATCAAGAGCCCCTCACCAGCGTCAAGGAACCTCCCTTGAGGGGCTCTCAGTCCTAGCTGTGTGACCTCTTATTAGGTTGTTCCACATCCTGACCACTCTAAGGCTAGAGAAGTATTTCCTAACATTCCTATAACGAATGTTTTTTTTCAACTTCCAGCTGTGACCTCACATCTACGGCCGCCTCTTAGACTCTACAAGTCCACTATATCAATTCTTTTCAGTATTTTATACGTTGTAACGTCACCCATGTCCCTTCCGTCTTCTAGTGTCATCAGGTTTAGCTCCTCTAACCTCTAACCTTGAGGGGTAGGGAAAACCCTACCCCTTAACTCTGGGACATTTGCACTTATTCCAGCTTCGTTATATGCTTTACTAGATGCGGTTTCCATAGTGGCGCTGCATACTCCAAGATGGACCTGACATAAGCTGTGTAATAGGTTACGAATGCCTTCTTGTTGATGTTCCTGGAAGTTACCCGCAAATTGGCCAGTCTCGCACGTGCTGTGGTGGTTATTTGGTTGTGTGCCTCAGGCAAAATATTTGGAACTATGCTTACCCCGAGGTCCTTCTCTCTCAGGGAGGTTTGCAGCCTTTATTACCCCAGCTTGTACACTGTTTCTAGATCTCTTTGCCCTACTACGACTTTCATAACTTTACATGTGTTGGGGTTAAATTCAAAAAGTCATTTGTCAAACCACTTCTACAGCTTGTTAATTTCCATTTGTAGTCTCTCCTGGTCTACTCCTGTTTGTATTCTCCCAACTGGTCTCACATCGTCTCCAAACAGACACACCTCTGACTCAATTTCCTGTCATGTGTACATACACAATAAAACAATACTGGATCAAGTACTGAACCTTGTGGAAGGCCAACCGCCCACTCCAACACCTCTTTCGTGTGTGTGCACCAACCTATATGTGGTTACAAGGGTCGAGTCACAGTTCCTGGCCCCGCCTCTTCACTGGTCAATACTAGGTGCCCTCTCTCCCTGCTCCAAGAGCCTTATCGTGCCTCTTCTTAAAGCTATGTATGGATCCTGCCTCCACTACTTCACTCTCCAGATTGTTCTACTTCTTGACAACCCTAAAGCTGAAGAAATACTTCTAAACATACCTGCTAAGAAGCAAGATTGCAAACCACCTAGATTCCCAAAAACTGCACAATCCAGGGCAACATGGGTTCAGGGCAGGTCGCTCATGCCTCTAGCAACTACTGGTCACTATGATATGGCCTTGGATGCACTGGGAGAAAATCAGAATGCAGATGTAATATACACAGACTTTGCAAATGCGTTTGGCAAGTGCGATCATGGCGCAATAACGCACAAAATACGTGCTAAAGGAATAACTGGCAAAGTGGGGAGATGGTTCTTCAACTTCCTAACCAATCGAACACACAGAGTTAAATCAGAGTCTGCCATAGTGAAGAGCTCTGTTCCACAAGGCACAGTACTCGCCCCCATCCTCATATCAGACATAGACAGAGATGTAACCCACAGCACTGTATCATCCTTCGCAGACGATACTAAGATCTGCATGAGGCTGTCATCTATTGAGGACACGGTTAACCTCCAAGAAGATATAAACAAAGTTTTCCAGTGGGCAACGGAAAACAATATGATGTTCAATTAGGACAAATTCCAACTACTCCGTTATGGAAAACTGGAGGGGATAATAACTAGAACAGAGTATACTACAAACTCTGGCCATACAATAGAGCGGTAAAATAATGTAAGAGACCTGGGAGTAGTAATGTCTGAGGATTTCACTTTCAAGGATCACAACAGTGCCACGATCACAAGTGCAAAGAAAATGATAGGATGGACAATGAGAACGTTTAAAACGAGGGATGCCAAGCCAATGATGATCCTTTTTAAATCACTTGTTCTCTCTAGGCTGGAATACTGCTGTACATTAACATCTCCATTCAAAGCAGGTGAAATTGCAGATCTACAGAGTGTACAGAGAACCTTTACTGCACGTATAAGTTCTGTCAAGCACCTTAACTACTGGGAACGCTTGGAAGCACTTGACTTGTACTCGTTGGAACGTAGGGGAGAGTGATATATCATAATCTACACTTGGAAAATCCTGGAAGGAATGGTCCCGAATCTGCACACAGAAATCACTCCCTACGAAAGTAAAAGACTGGGTAGGCAATGCAAAATACCCCCAATTAAAAGTAGGGGCGCCATTGGTACACTAAGAGAAAACACCATAAGTGTCCGGCGCCCAAGACTGTTCAACAGCCTCCCACCAAGCATAAGGGGAATTACCAATAAACCCCTGGCTATCTTCAAGGGAGAGCTGGACAGATACCTAAAGTCAGTGCCGGATCAGCCGGGCTGTGGTTCGTACGTTGGACTGCGTGCGGCCAGCAGTAACAGCCTGGTTGAGTAGGCCCTGATCCACCGGGAGGCCTGGTCGTGGACCGGGCCGCGGGGGCGCTGATCCCCCGAATAATCTCCAGGTAGACCCATCTGAGTTTTCAACTTCCATATGTGCCCTCTTGTTCCATTATCCCATCTCTGAAACATTCTGCTCCTGTTAACCTTGTCAATTCCGCTCAGTATTTTTAAGACATTATTGCATCATCCCCTAGCCCTCCTGTCCTCCAATGCCATCAGGCTGAGTTCTCTTAACTTCTCACAGAACATGCCCTTTAGCTCCGGGACTAGTCTCGTTGCAAATATTTGAACTATCTCTAATTTCTTGACATGTTTGACCAGTGTGTGTTCCATACTGGTGATGCATACTCCAATATGGCCTTGACGTACACTGTATGCAGTGTGGTAAATGACTCCTTACTAAGATGCCGAAACGCCATTCTTATGTTTGCCAGGCGCCCATATGCTGCAGCAGATATTTAGTTGATGTGCGCCTCAGGGGATGTGCTCGGCATGATACTCACCCGAAGGTCCTTTTTTCTTTGGTGTGTATGTGACCTATTTGTGGTTGTAGGAGTCGAGTGCGCGTACACACAGTGAGTGCGTGAATAAGGGTGAATAAATGTGAGTAGCTCTCACTCACTCATTCAGTGTAAGTGTAGTATTAATATTATGAATGTATCAGCAACTTCTTCCTCCGATATCATTACTTTGGTACACCCAGGTCCACTACCTACCACCTCAAGGATGACCTCCCACTACCTCCCGCTCTCAATAAAATTAACCTCTGCATTACCTCCTCGCTCCACTCTCCCCGAAGGAAGATGACTCTCTACCTTCCCCTCCCCAATAAATAACTTTGATATACTTTTGATGAGTTTCCAGAGTCTTTCTACTCCCGGAGCCCAGCCATGGGCCATGATCGTCTGGTGCTGGCCTGATCAACCAGGCTGTTGCTGCTAGAGGCCCGTTGCCCCACATATCCATTACAGCCTGGATGATTTGGTACCTGGTAAAGATACTTGTCCAGTTTCCTCTTGGAGACTTCTATACTTGTTCCAGCAGTGTTTTTGATATCTTCTGGTAAGATGTTTAATAATCTGGGGCCACGGACGTTGATACGGTGTTCTCATATTGTTCCCACCGCACCCATACTTTGCACTAGGTTTATTTTGCTCTTTTTCCCACATCTCTCATTCAAGTATGTTGTTATGGCGGTGCGCAGATTTGGGACCAGGCATCAAGTACTTTCCAGGTGTATATTATCATGTATCTCTCCTCCGCTCCAGTGAGCGCATATTTAAAACTTTAAGACGTTCTCAGTAATTTAATTACTTTATTGGCTCTATGTGGGCAGTAAATGATGTTTGTATCTGTTCCTGTTCTGATATTTCTCCAGCCCTGAACAGGGTCATCAGCACTGAACAATATTGGAGAGAGCACTAGCGATTTGTTTTGAAGGTCCTCATTACCCATCCTGTCATTCCCCTGGCTGTCGTGACCATTGTCTTATGTTCTTTGAAAGAAAGGCCAGCTGACATAATTATTCCTAAGTCTTTTACGTGTTCCTTTCATTCTATTTGACGATCCTCTTGAGTTTTGTATATAGTGTTCCTTTAAGTTCTTCATTCTTTCCATACCTAAACAGTTGGAACTTATCACCAGTAAAACGTCATGTTGTTCTCCACTACCCACTGGAAAACACTATCTTCTTATAATTGTTCAGTGTCCTCTACCATAGTGACTTTCATGCTTATTTTAGTGTCATCTGCAAATGATGATACAAAACTGTGACGGGTGTTTTATCTAAGCTATGAGGATGAGAAACAGCAGAGGTGCCAGGACAGTGCTTTGGGGAACTGAGCTTTTTACTTCACTGATGCTGGATTATGCTCTGTTCACTCTTGCTTTTTGTGTTGTAAGTATTAGGAATCCGAAAATCCTTCTGCCTACCTTCCTCGTAAAGCTTATGGTCCTCATTTTGTGTGTAATCACCCCATGATAACATTTGTCAAACGCTTTTGCAATGTCTGTGTATATCACATCTGCATTTTGGTTGTCTTTCATCGCCTCCGTAATTGTCATAATGGTTCAGCAGATGTGACAAAATGATCCTCCTGCTCTAAAACCATGCTGGTTTGAGTTATTCCGGTTGTGTTGGTCCATGAAATTTGTAATCTGCCGTCTCATCAAACTTTCGAAGATTTTTTATGATGTTACTGGTACGTATGCAAAGGAGCTATGTCCGCACTCTTTAACCTCCACATTACCTCCTCGCCCCACCCATCCCGAAGGAAGAGGACCTCTACTTCCCCCCCTCCCAATAAAGATAACCTCCACATTACCCCCCCTCGATCCACCCACCCCGTATAAATATGACCTCTACCTCCCCCTCTCAATAAAGATAACACCACATTACCTCCTCACACCCCCCACCCCGATAACCTCCACATTATCAACTCGTCCCACCCACCCCTAAGGAAGATGACCTCTGCCTCTCCCTCTCCATAAAGATAACCTCCACATTACCTCACCCCACCCATGACCTCCCATGCCACCACAACTCTCCACACTGCCCAAGGTGAACGGGATTAACATCACGACTTTGAATATGTGTTTGTGCCCAATAATTTCTTTATGCAGGGATCGAATTTCAACCCCACAAACGCAATCATCTTACAAAATTGTGGGTGAATCTATAACTAAAATAGAAATTCTCTAAATGGATTCTCAATTAAAAAAAAAAAACAGGATAGTGACTTGTGTATGACTGAAGCAGCGCGTAAGTCAATATGGCCGCCATTCCAATATTGCCACTTCACAGAAAACATGTTTCACATTTTGACTTTTACTCAAATTAATTTTACAAATATGTGAATTTAACCCATTTAAAGTTTTTTTTTTCTGTTTTTGATGATCCACTCGCAGGCTACAAAAATATTTTGTTGCTTTTCTGTGAATATTCATTGTCGAATTAAATTTAGTATTTCGGCTGGTCTTAAACGATGAGGCTTCATTTTTCTTAAAGAATTTTGGTGGCATCGCTTTTTTCTATCCGAAAGTTTGAATGCCGAATCACAACTGTCGTCGCACAACTGTCACAACTGTCGTATCACAACTGTCAAAACTGTGGTACCACAACTGTCGTATCACAACTGTCACAACTGTGGTATCACAACTGTCATATCACCTGTCACAACTGTGGTACCACAACTGTCGTATCACAACTGTCACAACTGTGGTATCACAACTGTCACAACGGTGGTGTCACAACTGTCACAGCTTTCGTATCACGACTGTCACAACTGTGGTATCACAAACATGTTATCCAATGTCACAACTGTGTATCACAAATGTCTACAACTGCTGTGTATCACAACTCTCACAACTGTGTATCACAACTGTCACAAATGTTGTATCAATCACAACTGTATCTATCACAACTGTTGTATCACAAATGTCGATCAACAATGTTGTATCACAATGTTCACAACTGTTGTATCACAATGTGTATCAATTGCACACACTGTCCACAATTGTATAGCAACTGTCGACAGAATGTTGTATACAATTGTCACAAATGTTTGTATCACAACTGTCACAACTGATGTATCACAACTGGTCGCAACTGTTGTGTATCAAACTGTTAACTGTTGTATCACAATTGTCACAACTGCCGACATCATCAACTGTCCAAACTGTGTATCAACTGTCACAATGTTGTATACAATTGTCACAACTTGGTATAACACAAATGTTGTATCACAACTGCCACAAATGTATCACAACTGTCACAACTGTTGTATCACAACTGTCACAATGTTGTATCACAACTGCCACAACTGTCATATCACAACTGTCACAAATGTTGTATCAACTTTCACAACTGTTGTATCACAACTGTCACAACTGTTGTATCACAACTGTTGTATCACAACTGTTGTATCAAAACTGTCACAACTGTTGTATCACAATTGTCACAACTGCCATATCACAACTGCCACAACTGTCGTATAGCAACTGTCACAATGTTGTATTACAATTGTCACAAATGCCGTATCACAACTGCCACAAATGTATCACAACTGTCGCAACTTTTGCATCACAACTGTCACAACTGTCACAATCTTGTATCACAACTTTCACAACTGTTGTATCACAACTGTCACAAATGTTGTATCACAACTGTCACAACTATGGTATCACAACCGTCACAAATGTTGTATCACAACTGTCGTATCACAACTGTCACAAATGTTGTATCACAACTGTTACAACTGTTGTATCACAACTGTCACAACTGTTGTATCACAACTGTCACAAATGTTGTATCACAACTGTCACAAATGTATCACAACTGTCATAACTATGGTATCACAACTGACACAACTGTTGTATCACAACTGTCACAACTATGGTATCACAACTGTCACAACTGTCGTATCACAACTGTCACAAATGTATCACAACTGTCATAACTATGGTATCACAACTGTCACAAATGTTGTATTACAACTGTCACAAATGTTGTATCACAAGTGTCACAAATGTTGTATCAACTGTCACAACTGTTGTATCACAACTGTCACAACTGTTGTATCACAACTGTCATAACTGTTGTATCACAACTGTCACAAATGTTGTATCACAACTATCACAACTGTTGTATCACAACTATCTTAACTGTTGTATCATTGTCACAACTGTTGTGTCACAACTGTCACAACTGTTGTATCACAACTGTCACAATGTTGTATCACAACTGTTGTATCACAACTATCATAACTGTTGTATCACAACTATCATATCTGTTGTATCAACTACCATAACTGTTGTATCACAACTATCACAACTGTTGTATCACAACTATTATAACTCTTGTATCACAACTATCATAACTCTTGTATCACAACTATCATAACTCTTGTATTACAACTGTTGCATCACAACTATCACAACTGTTGTATCACAACTATCATAACTGTTGTATCACAACTATCATAACTGTTGTATCACAACTATCATAACTGTTGTATCACAACTATCATAACTCTTGTATCACAACTGTTGTATCACAACTTTCACAACTGTTGTATCACAACTATCATAGCTGTTGTATCACGACTATCATAACTGTTGTATCACAACTGCTGTATCTCAACTGTTACAACTGTTGTATCACAACTGTCACAAATGTTGTATCAACTGTTACAAATGTTGTATCACAACTGTCACAAATGTTGTATCACAACTGTCACAACTGTTGTATCACAACGGTCACAACTGTTGTATCACAACTGTCACAAATGTTGTATCACAACTGTCACAAATGTTGTATCACAACCGTCACAAATGTTTTATCACAACTGTCACAACTGTTGTATCACAACTGTCACAAATGTTGTATCAACTGTCACAACTGTTGTATCACAACTGCTGTATCTCAACTGTCACAACTGTTGTATCACAACTGTCACAAATGTTGTATCACAACTGTCACAAATGTATCACAACTGTTACAACTGTTGTATCACAACTGTCACAAATGTATCACAACTGTTACAACTGTTGTATCTCAACTGTCACAACTGTTGTATCACAACTGTCACAAATGTTGTATCACAACTGTCACAAATGTTGTATCACAACTGTCACAAATGTTGTATCACAACTGTCACAAATGTTGTATCACAACTGTCACAAATGTTGTATCACAACTGTCACAAATGTTGTATCTCAACTGTCACAACTGTTGTATCACAACTGTTGTATCACAACTGTTGTATCACAACTGTCACAAATGTTGTATCACAACTGTCACAAATGTTGTATCACAACTGTCACAAATGTATCACAACTGTTACAATTGTTGTATCTCAACTGTCACAACTGTTGTATAACAACTGTCACAACTGTTGTATCACAACTGTCACAACTTCTTGTATCAACTGTCACAATGTTGTATCACAATTGTTGTATCACAACCGTCACAACTGTTGTATCACAACTGTCACAACTGTTGTATCACAACTGTCACAACTGTTGTATCACAACTGTCACAACTGTTGTATCACAACTGTCACAACTGTTGTATCACAACTGTCACAACTGTTGTATCACAATTGTCACAAATATTGTATCACAACTGTCACAAATGTTGTATCACAACTGTCACAAATGTTGTATCACAACTGTTGTATCACAACTGTTGTATCACAACTGTCACAAATATTGTATCACAACTGTCACAACTGTTGTATCACAACTGTCACAAATATTGTATCACAACTGTCACAAATATTGTATCACAACTAACATAACTCTTGTAGCACATACTTATAAATTCACCAAGATTCTGTTTGATTTTCTTAATATCAAAGACAATGACAACTTTGGAGTATTTTTTTTAGGTGGACACAAAAAAAAGTCAAGAAATTCCATGTTTACAAAATAAATCAAAAGAATCGGGAGATCCGTGTGTTCTTCACCACTGACTGTGGTTGACTTACAAGCTGAAGCTACACCTTCCTTGACGATAGGGACGTCAGCATACATTCTCCTTGCTTAATAAGACACCGTGCTGACTGCACTTTATCAGAGATATGTTTTAAGAAGGTTTGCTTATTTTCAGAATTGGCCAGAAATTATTTCTTTAGAACCACTGTAGTTGAGGGCAAAAACTGCACTTTTGGTTCCCCTGCAGCTCAGTTAAATCGTCCCTAGCTCCCTACTCCTGTGAACGTAGTATTTTCCTTTCTTGAATTGTGCTGACCACTGAATATATGATCAGATGGTCGAGAATGGCCCTTACAATTGTTTTTTTGAACATCAAAATGGTATACAATACCGACAGGTTGGTAGGTAAGACACATAGGCAACAGTTAGGCAACTGTTGCCTATGTGTCTTGCCTACCAATTGTATTTTTGTCTGACAGTATGTGCTTCACAGCTTTTCCAGTGTATATTTTACAAATTTAGCTCAACCCAGCCTCAGTCATTACAAAACCAATGCATCTTAGAAAGCTCACAATCGTGTGAAAGCCCCTCAAGTCTAACTTTCTTTAAAGGGCTTTTTTGTGGCTCAATATTAATTTCTGGAGCTTTAAAGAAAAACGACCAGAAACAAAATATAAAGTTGATATACAAGTTTCATTTGTGGCATCTATATCCATCATTGGAAGACAACTGTTGCTTTCCCAGGATGCTCGCCTTCATTAAATATCCCGCAGCACGATCGCTATGGCACTCAGCTCGTACACTGTGGGCCGAGGGTCGATCCCCGGTACGGTTGGAAACATTAGGACGTTTCCTTAAGACACCTGCTGTCCAGTGTTCCAGGGTGCGACCTGGTGTGGGTCGCACCCTGGAGATAAAACAATCCTACTTTGCTCAAAATGCTCTGCATAAGAAGCGGCTTTCTATATTGTACTATGTCACTGATGTCAGCTAGGACTGTATACCTCGTACATGTACTTGTATAAATATAGATTATTATGTAATTGGTATATGCCATGCCAAGAAAGGACTAATGTCCATAGAAGACGTGAAATGTTCCATAGGATATCCTAGGTTATAGCAGGGTCAGACATCGTAAATAAATAATTTATCGAACCCTAAGTATTTTAGGGATAGGGTGCGGCCAACAGAACAGCAGACAATAGGCTGAAAAATGGAACTTTTGATGCTGTAAGTTGGAAAGTTTTTAAGTGTGAATGAGAGGCTCGTGTTATTTTACTTCTCAATTCGTGTACGTAAACTATAATTGATAATGGTATAAAATACCGACAAATTGATGATAGACACACGTTCAACAGTTGGGTATATTTACTGTTGAAACGTTTCGTATACACAGTAGGCTTCTACAGTCAAATACAGAGGCAGCAGCTGTATTGAAATGAGAATGATGTAATCAGTCCATCAGATACCTTGGAGAAAAAGTATTTGAGGCGGTAAGTCCCTCAGCCTGGAGACGAGTTCAGCTCCATGGTCTGCAACGATATGAAGTTGATGCATGAGGATGGAGTCTTACGTCGAAAGTGAGGCGGAAAATATTGGAGGGGACGGGATTCAAGCAAGAAGGCAAGTCCCTCTGGAGTTCAACCCTTCTCGCTCGCAATTAGTACATACACGATGAAATGTAGATATCCTCTGTACCAAGATACCCAAGTGTTCAGTATCTGACACTTATGTTAATTACGGTATAAAATACCTACAAGTTGTTGATTAAAACAGGTGCAACAGTGTCTTAATCAAGCTGAAATTGCTGCTTATAACTTCATAATGGATAACTTGGGGCTCTGAGGCCGGGATGTCTCATTCATCCAACCAATTCCTCCTCCAGGGGTTTATCACTAGTTTATTTTCTCCTGTAATATATTCTCTTCACCCCAAGACTAATCAGTTTCCTTGAAATCTTGTTTACCTTCTAGAGCTTGTCAACAAGTTTGACCAGATGTTAGCTATATGCTGGCACTGCCTAATCAAAGATCGTCGTGATATTTTTAGTGCAAATTCACCTTTAACATACCTTTCATAGTTTTCGAGAGTTTTCCTACTCTTGGAGACCGGCCCTGGGACAAGCTTGTCTGGGTTTACATTCACTAGCCACGTAAATGCCGCCAATGAGCCCACATTTAGTAAAGTGTATTAAGGAACTTAAATGCAAGGGGTAAAAAAAAAATCGAAACCGGTCACAAGAATATGACAGAAATTAATGTCGAGACAAGCTACTCTGAAAAAACTGCTACACCAACTACATCTCACCACATGGAAGCAACGCAAGATAATTACCATGTAATGTTCTTATAATCATAGGAAAGTGCTAGACCCGCAGAGGCCATGCAGCACCTGGAGAATATGAGATAAATCAAATTTGCTGGAGGCTGGCTCATTTATCCTGGTAATAGACCCAGGAATCATTATTACACTTACAGGATTCATCCTGACAAGTGTAATACTGTCCAGCGTTCTTGTATTTTACAGCCCCCTCTCAAGGAAGTGTCCACCAGTGTTTAAGAGTATGTATGTTGCAGCTGACTTTACTCTCGATGGAAGAATGACCTTATTAATATATTCTGTTCCCCTTGTTCTTTCCCATTCTCATAACAATGTATTATTTTTTGTAGACGATAGTTGAATCTGTATGTTAGTGACATCCACTGAGAATACCACTTTCATACCACAGTGGGCCAATGACAACAATATGGTATTCAATGAAGAAAACTTTCAGCTACTCCATTATGGAAATAAAGACTGGTATGGAGTATCAAACATACTCAAATCACTCAGTCGAGAGTAAGACTAATGTGAGAGACCTTAGAGTGATCATGTCAAAAAATCTCATATACAAGGATCACAACAGTGTCACTATCATAACCGCAAGGAAAATGTTAGGTTGTATAACTAGAGCCTGCAAAACAAAGTATGCCAAGCTAATGATGATACTCTTCAAATCACGTGTTCTCTTTAGGCTGGAGTACTGCTGTACTCTAACATTTCTCTTCAAAGCAGGAGAAATTATAGACCTGGAGACTATATAGAAGAATGGAGAACTTCGATCTCAAATTGAATGCGTCATAGAGTCCAAGAGAGACAGAAGAACCAAATGTACCATAAATGAAATTAGAAGAGATCCTATAGATTTATTATGTAAAATCCAGGGCAAAAACCATGTCTAGTATCAGGCTCTTGCTTAAAGGAAATTGGACACTGACTAATGATAACAAAGAAATGAGTGAAATACCGCAGTTACAATTTGACTCTTGTGTTCAGTGAGCTATTAATCAGTCTAAACTCTAAAGATTGGTGACCCATATGAGTGTTTCAGGTATAGGACAGCAACGCTGTCTACATCATGTATAAGACAGCAACGCTGTCTACATCACAAATGCCGACCTAACGTACTTTTAACCCTCACTTAATTTCGAAGCCACTGACAGAATGTCAGTGCTTTCTGCCCAAAGCCAAGACTTGTGGAACTCTACAGTCATTAAGAATGGCAGGATACCACAATTTCCTGCCTTAAATCTTCTATGGAAAATGGACCTGAACACAGGTATCATCTACAGTCATTAAAAACCATCGATAAAGCCCCACTCCGCAAAAGTGAGAGCAAAGCAGTTGCAAAAAGTTATATACTGATAACATTGACGTTACACTATTAAAAAATATTTGAAAGTTCTTAAGAAGCAAGATTACTAATTACATAGAATCACGACAACTGTACAACCCTGAGTACCATGGGACCATTACGATATGGTCGTGGATACACTGGAAATCAAGTCCTTGTCGAAGACAAACGCTTTCGATAAGTGATCAAGGTGAAATATTGCGCAAAATGCATGCAAAAAGAGTAACTGGAAAAGAGAGATAGACATTTAGCATTTTAACAAGTAGAACCCAGAAATTAAAAGCAAACACAATGAAACTGGGGGATTCCCCCGAGAAAATCTTCCTATATCTGACAGACATGGATAGAGATGAAAACGGTACCCTTCTCTACTGATAATACTGAAATGTGCACGAGACTGACGTCCATTGAGGGCTGTGGCATGCAAAGAATACGTAACCTTTATTCGGAGCACGTTCACATTTTCACATAGGCTACCTCCCCAAACAGCGAACCAGACACTAAGGGTCTGACGATTAAGGGAGTCCCATCGGCAGATCAGTACCTAGGTTCAGCCAATCATAATGTGGATCTGGCAATTGTGAAGGTAATGTCGTTACCACTCACGTTTTCACCCTTGTCAGATTCTTTCAGCTGCTGGTTAGAGCACGGCTGTCTCTTGTCTCTGGCTGTTGTTTTGCCTTGATTACCATGGCGTGCAGTTATATTACTTATTTGCTGTACATAGTGTATATAGTGTACATGTGTTTATATCTGGTGAAGGAAAATACAATTCAAAGATTTCAGCTGTGTTTATTTCGCTCCAAGCTTCCCTTTCACGACCAGGTTAACAGGCCTTGATTATCTGAGTTTGTAATAAGGACACTGTAAATCTTCAAGTTGTTTTAAATCAATTTAATGTTCATTGAGGAACAGCTGAAGAAACAGAGTACAAAACAAATCATTCAATACAACAGCAGCTCAGTGTGAGAGCCTTCGAGTGGCAATATCAGAGGATCTCACTAATAAAGATCACAATTTATTTTATCGCAACCGCAAGCAAAATGAGAGGATGGATAACCAGAACAATGACAAGAGATGCCAAGAAAACAACGATTATGCTTCATATCACTTGTTCTCTCTCTCTCTCTCTACGCACCAACAACAATGGTGATGGTGATGCACCAACAATAACTGTGATGGTGATGCACCAACAATAATGGTGATGGAGATGCACCAACAATAACAGTGATGGTGATGCACCAACAACAATAATGGCGATGATGCACCAACAACAATAATGGTGATGGTGATGCACCAACAGTAACAGTGATGGTGATGCACCAACAATAATGGTGACGGTGATGCACCAACAGCAATAATGGTGATGCACCAACAACAATAATGGTGATGGTTATGCACCAACAACAATAATGGTGATGGTGATGCACCAACAACAATAATGGTGATGGTGATGCACCAACAATAATGGTGATAGTGATGCACCAACAATAATGATGATGCACCAACAATAACAGTGATGGTGATGCACGAACAATAATGGTGATGATGCACCAACAACAATAATGGTGATGGTGATGCACCAGCAATAACTGTGATGGTGATGCACCAACAATAATGGTGATGGAGATGCACCAACAATAACAGTGATGGTGATGCACGAACAACAATAATGGTGATGATGCGCCAACAACAATAATGGTGATGGTGATGCACCAGCAATAACTGTGATGGTGATGCACCACCAATAATAGTGATGCTGATGCACCGACAATAATAGTGATGGTGATGCACCAACAATGATGGTGATGGTGATGCACCAACAACAATAACAGTGATGGTGATGCACCAACAACAATAACAGTGATGGTGATGCACCAACAACAATAACAGTGATGGTGATGCACCAGCAATAACAGTGATGGTGATGCACCAGCAATAACAGTGATGGTGATGCACCAGCAATAACAGTGATACACCAACAACAATAACAGTGATGGAGATGCACCAACAACAATAACAGTGATGGTGATGCACCGACAATAACAGTGATAGTGATGCACCAACAATAACAGTGATGCACCAACAACAATAACAGTGATGGAGATGCACCAACAACAATAACAGTGATGGTGATGCACCAACAACAATAACAGTGATGCACCAACAACAATAACAGTGATGGTGATGCACCAACAACTATAACAGTGATGGTGATGCACCAACAATGACAGTGATGCACCAACAACAATAACAGTGATGGCGATACACCAACAGCTATAACAGTGATGGTGATGCACCAACAATAACAGTGATGCACCAACAATTACAGTGATGGTGATGCACCAACAACAATAACAGTGATGGTGATGCACCAACAATAACAGTGATGCACCAACAACAATAACAGTGATGGTGATGCACCAACAACAATAACAGTGATGGTGATGCACCAACTATAACAGTAATGGTGATGCACCACCAACAAAAATAGTGATGGTGATGCACCAACAATTATAGTGATGGTGATGCATAAACAACAGTAACAGTGATGGTGATGCACCAACAATAACAGTGATGCATCAATAATAACAGTGAGGGTGATGCACCAAAAATAACAGTGATGCACCAACAATAACAGTGATGGTAGTGCACCAACAATAACAGTGGTGCACCAGCAACAATAACAGTGATGCACCAGCAACAATAACAGTGATGGTGATGCACCAACAACAATAACAGTGATGGTGATGCACCAACAATAGCAGTGATGCACGAACAACAATAACATTGATGGTGATGGACCAACAATAACATTGATGTACCAACAACAATAACAGTGATGGTGATGCACCAACAATAACAGTGATGCATCAACAACAATAACAGTGATGGTGATGCACCAACAATAACAGTGATGGTGATGCACCAACAATAACAGTGATGGTGATGCACCAACAATAACAGTGATGCACGAACAACAATAACATTGATGGTGATGCACCAACAATAACATTGATGGTGATGCACCAACAATAACAGTGATGCACCAACAACAATAATAGTGATGATGATGCATCAACTTGCACACACAAACAATGCAACAATAAGCAATCATAAAAAAAACACTTGGGAATTCTAGCCATTTCCTCATCACCGCCAACAACAACATCTGTCAGGTATTGCTTTCTGCTGAGGTCTCTCCTCCTCTCTCTCTCTCTCTCTTTCTCACACATACACACACTTTCTCAAATTCGGTCAAGAAATTAAAGCAGATATGTTCATGACATGCAAGCTACCCGAGGGTTTATATAGTGTATATTGACGCTTAAGGAGGGGGAGGGGGTCACTGTCCCTGCGGCCCGGTCTCTGACCAGGCCTTCTGGAGGATGATGGCCTGATCAACCAGACTGTTACTGATGGCTGCACGAAGTCCAATTCAGATGAGTCAAAGGAGCGTTAGGAAGTTCTTTATAAATTTCATGGTGGTAGGTGAGATCCACTGGAGGTGCTCGAAGTAAACATCATAACTCGATTTCAAGAGTAAATATGATCACTAGTTGAAAGCCAGAAATCAAATGATAAAAGACAAGTATCGAAACTGTGAAAGAAACCCAGGAAATACAACTAAGAGAATAGTATATTAATGTTGCTAGAATTACCGACAATATGTTAGGTAAAAATGACCCGAGTGCAACTAATGTGACATTTTATTGTGGCAACGTTTCGCTCTTCAGTAGCTTTATCAAGCCGTGCTCCTGGAGAGTGAAGCGTTGCCACAATAATATGTCACATTAGTTGCATTTGTGTCCTTTTATCTAACAGAGAATAAACAGAAGACTGAACCGGGGACTCGAACTGTGGTTCCTTTATACAGCAGGACCAACGCTATTACCAGTAAGCTATGAAGCTTATAGCAGGATGATTTGCAGCCACAACTTTAGCAGCATAATTGTGTCAGCGGCACTAACTGTCTCGTCCCACAGCCTTAGAAGCTTTCATGGTACATCATTTCCGGTACCTCTAAAAGCCATATAATAAACAGCTCTGTTATATGTTACACTCTTCTGTACATTAACAAACCTTCATTACAACTTACCCCTGGGATTAACAACTAGGTGAGTACACTCTGGCAGTGATTCCCAACATCAGTGTTTGTACGCTCCCTGCTAACTTCAAGAAAATTGTATTTTTAAGTAATCTGAAGACAGTTTCGGAAGCCACTGTCCCTATGGACCGGTCTCAGATCAAGCCTCACAGTTACTGGTTTGATCGACCAGATTGTTGGCGCTGGCCGCACGCAGTTCGACATATGTACCACATCCCTGCTGATCAGGAATTGACTTAGGAAACTTACCAAGTTCGCTCTTGAAGACAGCCAGGGATTTGTTGGCAATTACCCTTATGGATCAAGAGAGGGGCAGGTTGAAGAGTTCCGGTTCCCTTACAAATATCGGGCTCACACTCAGTGTAGTCACCACACCGTCCTTGCTTTTCATTAGAGACATTTTGCACCGTCTGCCAACTTCCTTGCTTTCATATGTAGTGATATAAATGTGCATGTTTGGTATCAGTCTCTTCTGAATTTTCCAGATGTAAGTTTATCTTTCTCGCTTGCATTCTAAGGAGTACAGTCCAAGGGACTTCAAGCACTCTCAGTAGTTCAGACGACTGACTGAATTTATACGAGCAGTGAAGGTTCTCTGTATGTTTTCCAGCTCAATAATTTTTCCGGCCTGGGTTGTTAGTGTACAGCAATATTCCAACATAGAATAAAACAAGCGACTTGAAAATAATCATAATCGGCTTGTCATCCTGCCCTTCACAATTGCTACATCATTACGATGCGGTCCTGGATGCTCTAGAAGACAAGCTAATTACTGACGTAGTGTATACTGATTTTGCAAAAGCACTCGACAAATGTGACCATGGTGTGATTGCGCGCAAAATACGTGCAAAAGGAATAACTAGAAATGCGAGCAGGTGGATATTCAGCTTCTTAACAGAATCCACAGTAAACAGAGTGACGTCAAAGACTGTCATAGAAAAAAGTTTTGTTCCTCAAGGCACGGTACACGTCTCACTACTTTTTCCTCATTCTTATATTCAATATTGACAAGGACATATATCATAGCACTGTAACATTCTTTGCTGATGACACCAGAATATCTATGAGAGTAGTACCTGACGAAGACACAGCGAATCTTCATGCACATATAAATCAAGTCTCCAGTTTGCCTCAGACAACAATATGATGTTCAACAAGGACAAGTTCCAATTGTTCCACCAGGGAAGAATGACGGAAATAAAGACTATAATGTAGTGTAGGACAAACTCAAATCATTCGATAAAGCCAAAGTCCCAAGTGAGAGATTTAGGATTACGTAATAATGTTGAATGATCTTGCACTTCAAGGATCACAACAATGTTGTGACTGCTACCACAAGGAAATTGACAGGCTGGATAACTAGAACTTTCAAGACAAGAGATGCTGAACCACTGTTGATATTCTTCAAGTCACTTGTTTTCTCCAGACTGGAATACTGTCGTATACTAACGGTATCCTTCAATGCAATTGAGACAGCCGAGCAGGAAAATATACAGAGAAATTTCACTGTCCCACTGTTACGGAATACTGTAAAAACAAACATTAATATAAGAAATAACGCTCCATATGCCATTTTTCGGGTTTGTACTGAATCCGAACGCGTATTATTCCCGGGCAGTTAGAGTGGCCAGGAGACAGGAGCAGATGAGGTGCGGTGTCAGTCGGTGGCGCACAACACTTGTAACAAGATGTTTAGTAGGGATGGTGTTTTTTTGTAGGATTATACCATATGTTATTTTACTGCTCTCATGTTTACCTGTAAGGCCCTAGTATGCAGAGGCCTGTTTATGCGAGAGTACTGTATGGAGTTTTGCCTGCTGCTAATTAGTCTACCAGACAGAAGTGAAGACGGGGGTATGTCACGGACCCTCCCTGATGATTTGTTTAACTCATTAGTATCAGTGTGCTAGTGAGCTAATGTGAACTTGAGTGTGGTGGTTTTTTGAAGTAGTTATAAGTTGTATATAAGTTATTAACAATATTATATATATATTTTTATATAGGTGAGTTTTTGTCCTTCCTAATAATAATTTTGTTCAATATATGAGTACACGCTGGCCCAAGGTTTGTTGTGTTTTTCAGTGTAATTTTATAACCCCGAGACAGCAGTGTGAGCAGCCTTTAGGAGCCAGCAACATTTTATTTAAGTTATGACATCAAAGTCGCAACACCCATAAACAATCAAGTATCTGAACTACTTGGAACTGTTGAAGTCCCTTCAACTGTATTCCATGGAATGTAGGCGACAAAGGCACATATTAATATACACCAGGAAAATCCTGGAGCGACTGGTTCCAAACCTGAACAATGAAATCACTATGACATCAAGAGGCTTGGCAGACGGTGCAAAATATCTCCACTCAAAAGCAGGGGCGCGACGAGTACACTAGAGAGAACTCAATGAGTGTCAGTGATCCTCGACTCTTCAACACCCTCCCTCCAAACAGGTTATTACCAACAAATCTCTGGTGGTATTCAAGAGGCAACTGGAAATGCTCCTCAAATCAGTGCCTGATCAGTGTTGGATCACATGCGGCCAACAATAACAGCCTGGTTGATCAGGTCTTGATCCTCCAGAAGGCCTGGTCAGGGATCAGGCCGCAGGTGTTATATTTTTTTCTTTACGGTTGCGATACCAGCATTTTCGTGATTCTTCATTATAATCAAAACCAAGCAGTAAACCCACCAGAGTCAGTGCTGCACCGCCGTGATTCTTTAATGTGACATTTTCTGACATTGTCACTCCTACGTCTCTCACTCTGTTGAGTGATTTAAGTTTAACTTGTATTCTGTTTCATTCTTCCCCAATTTTTCCTTAACATAGTAACTGGAATTTGTCCAGGTTGAACGTATTGTTTTCAGTGGCTTAATGGAAGACTTAGTTTACATCTGCTTGAAGGTTTCTTGTGTCCTGGAAGAACGCCACTTATAAAAACTCTAGGTGTGATATGACTAATGTCCCTGTTTATGTCAAATATAATAATGAGAGAGAGAGAAGAGAAGCGAGTACTGTGCTTTGAGGAAGAGAGCTTTTACTGTGGCAGTCCCCGATTTCGCTCTGAATATTACTCTCTGGATTTTATTTAAGAAATTAAATATCCACATGCCCATTTTTCCAGTTATTCATTTTTTTCACGAACTTTGTTCACTATTACACTACGGTCGCATTTGTCAAAGACTTTTGCAAACTCAGTGTACACTACAACTGCATTTTGCTTGTTTTCCAGGTCTCGACCAAGACAGTGCCAGGAGACAGTTGCCTTGCTTCCTGACAACCAAGACAGTGCCAGGAGACAGTTGCCTTGCTTCCTGACGACCAAGACAGTGCCAGGAGACAGTTGCCTTGCTTCCTGACGACCAAGACAGTGCCAGGAGACACTTGCCTTGCTTCCTGAGAGTAAAAGGCAGGTGCAATCTCCTTCGTAAGCATGGTGCCTTGGGTTGTGCTTGCTTACATTCTATGTACTTAGTAATCTTGCTTAAGAAAGTTTCCAAAGTTTTGATGTGTAATGTTGGCGCTACAGATTTACAGCTTTTGTTGATAATTGCTTTACTGCCACCCTTGCTTAACGGGGGCTATGCTGATAGTTTTTAATGACTGGGATGACACAGGCTAGTGTCCAGGCTGCTTCTGTATATAATATTTAAGGTCCGAGGTAAAGGTTTCTCGCAATTGTTGAGTAATATATAGTTCTAAGAGTCTGGGCCTGGGACACAGTGCAAGGGTATCCCATCAATGGCTTCATTGAAATCAAGTGGTGATAGGGTTACGTTGGCAATTGCTGAGATGTCGGTAGCATTTCGAGTTTCGTTTATGTAAAACTCACTTGGATCTCTCTCTCTCGTTAGACTGATTAATGGCTCATTGAACAATGTTGTACTGCGATTTAGGCATTTCACTCATTTTCTTATTATCCTCAGTGAATGCTTCGTCTCCTCTAACTAAGGGCCCAATACTAGATGTGAATTTTGCTCTAGAATATTCATATAACAAAAAATATTCGGGATTTCTTCTAATTTATGGCTCTCTGTTGCCTCTGTCTTACACTATATGACGCATTTAGTTTGAGCCTGACGTTATCCATAACTTTAATCAGTGTTTCCTTTCGTTCTTCAGAAAGTTTGCTGCCTCTCATCTGTTATCCGTCGTCGTCGCCTGTAACAGACACAGTATTTCTAATATGCATCTTTCCCTTTTTCGTTGAGGTATATGTCTGGGGCTTGCTTAAAGTGCCAATAAGCTCAGATCAAAGCCAGGGTATATTATGTGAACTTCCAAAACAGTTCAAATAATGCCAATTACTGGACTGATTCAATCAATAGTTCTTTCACTACTTGAATATTGTTCTGGTCTCAGAGCGTCTATTAGTGCAAAAAAGAGCAGACCTCGAAAATGTACAGAGGTCCTGCACAACCCGCAGAGAATCAATAAACACCTAAAATATTGGGAAGTGCTCCTCTCTGGAATGAAGGAGAGAGAAATATCCAGAAATCCAGGGATCTGGCTGAGTGGACAAAGTATTGTGTATTTTGATACAGTGTGTGTAAGTTCGAATCCTGCTGTGGACTAAGAGATAATGTTTATGTCGTGCCGAATAAGTAAAACTTGCGATTTTGACTTAAATAGCAACGCGCTCCTTGCCGAATAGGCCAAGCGAAAATTTGCGTGTGCAATAATTTCGCAAAAATCATTCTGAATCTAACGAAAAAATATATTTCAATACGTTTATTATTACATTATTGTAAACTTATATAAAATATATTTAGTTGGATTAGGATAAATTAAATTGCCCTTCTTATAATAAGGTTAGTAAAGTTTTCTAATTTTTTTTGGTACAAAATTATTAATTTTTGCATTAATATAAATGAAGAATATATATCTTTAAACGTATAAGAGAAAATTTTAGAAAGAACTTAATTTTAAATGAATTCTTGCTAATTGGCCAGTTTTACTTATTCGGCACGACATACATTTATATATTATGCAAATATCGCGCAAACCAAGCGATAGAGGATGCAAAACAACCATGGGGGGAGTAGAATGATAGCTCTAGGTCTTTCGTGTTGCAATCAACACAACAACAGGAGCTTGCAAAATTGCAGAAAAGAGGAGGATGTCCAAGCAAGCACGTACGTGCCCAAATATATATATATATATATATATATATATATATATATATATATATATATATATATATATATATATATATATATATATATATAGGGAGGTACCACCTCTAGAACTGTCCTGGGGACCCCTCATCCTCAGAGAAAAGAATAAACTTGCTTCAGGGAAAACTCAAGGTTCTCCCTACATACACACACACATACACATATCCCCAAAGCAGTTCACCCTCAAGCTGCTAGCAAATTCGCTGACCTCTTAAAGAAAGTCAACGACGCTCCTGCAAACAAAGGATCCTGACACAACCTACTGCTGTTTGGCAATACCTGTTTGGCTGTCCGCCAAGGAGGAACAAGTCACTAGCAACATTTGTTATTAGGGCAATAAATGAATTCCACAAAGCTGACAACCTCGTCTGTCTCCCCCTTAGGGCGACAAACACCCGCCGGCACCTGAGGCCTCAAAAATCAGAGCCCAAATTAGCAAAAAAATAGAAGAGGGTAACACTATTGGAGCACTGCGACAGTGAGCATACCATCGCTCCTAAGGACGTCATTACAGCACAAACTCTGAAGGACAAACATCCACCCAGGGCTCCCAGTACCAACATTGGCCTCCCTGACATTGTAGCAGGCGAAGAACGTTTAACCTTACAGGATGCTGATGTGTATAAAGCTGCTATGTCATTTCCACAAGGCTCACTTAAAACAAATACTCAATCCAGCACTTGGTGATGTGTCAGAGAGGTTGCTGTCTGAACTCACCAAATTTTCCAATGTGTGCCTGGCTGGCAGTGTCCCAGAGGCCATTAGACCCCTTTTCTTTGGTGCCTCAACTGTGTGCCCTCCGGAAAAAGGATGGAGGAAACAGGCTCACTGCAGTGGGCAACACTCTTCGGCTCCTAGTTGCCAAGGCTGCAGTAAGAATGGTGAGTCAAGAGGCTGCTGCAATGTTGAAACCAACTCAGCTTGGTTTTGGTGTTCAACAAGGCTGTGAAGCAGCTGCCCATGCAGCACGAGTATATATCAACATGTCCGATGAAAAAAACTTGATCAAATTGGACTTTGCGAACACTTTCAGAATGGATGCTGCTCTCCAGCAGTTTTTAGATACTTCCCTTCCCTCCATCCCTTCACAGAATCGTGTTATAGTGTGACTTCTAAACTACCGTTGGGGACCACGAAATTGACTCGTGTGAGGGTAACAGGGAGACCCTCTCACCCCCTTTCTATTGTCTGGTCATCAACGAAGTCAAAGAAGCACTCTCCAGTGAGCTCAATATCTAGTTCTTGGATGATGGTACCCTAGCTGGCACTACAGAATCTCTCCTAGAGAACATCTCCTAGAGGACATCTGCCCGACAAAGGGTTAAACCCCACTAAATGTGAAATAGTTTCTACCAATCCACAGATGATCCAGAATATTAGTGCTGTGTTACCAGGAGCACAAGCCATTGACCTAGCTAACAGCACTCTCCTTGGTGCTCCTCTTGGCTACAATGCCATCGATCTGATCCTAGAAAAAATCTCAGACCTCAGGAAGATGGAAGGCAGGACGAAAGACATCGATACACATGATGCCTTTTACTTACTCACCAGGTTCCTGTCAATCCCAAAACTTACCTACTTCCTGAGATACTCCCCAGCCTTCAGCAGTCCGAAACTCAAGGATATGACTCTCTCCTTAAGATCATGCTAGTATATTGAATCTTTCCTTCGAAGATGGACAGTGGTTGCAAACCTCAGTTCCAGTCAGGCTTGAGGGGCTGGGAGTATGCAAATCTTCCCAAATTGCCCTACCAGCTTTCCTATCCTCTTCCATAGCATCAAACGAGTTAAGACAAATTCTTCAGAACAACCTCAGTGACTCAGCAGGAATACAGGACCCTAGCTATGCCAGTGCCATCACTGAATGGGAGACTTTTGTTGCTCCAGCACCAAAACCTAGTGCAGCACTGGCCTACAGTCAAGCTGGGATGGCCCCATCGCTAAAAAGGTGCTTGCCAACATGCTTAGGGCTGTAATGTCAGACAGGGAGACTGCCTGTCTCCAAGCTGTGAAGTGCACATCACTCTGGGGACTTCCTCCAAACAGTTCCCATTTCGGCAATGGGAACACGCCTCGACCCTAAGACCCTCCGTATTGCAGTGGCTCTCCGCCTTGCTGCCCCAATTCACACGGAATATACACGTGTATATGCGGTGATGCACAAGCCGACCAATATGGTCTACGTAGTCTTAACTGTTGCAAAACCAAAGGCTGGCATGCAAGACACAATGAAGTCAACGACATCATAAAGAGAACTCTTGCTACAGCTGGATGCCCAGCAGAGAGCCCCGATCACTAGCAATATCCACAACCCAGCAAACCGCCCCGATAGGATCATATCTATCCTTAGAAGAATTGCAAGCTCTAGCATGGGATTATACCTGTATGTGAACGCTGGCTGACACCTACATCCAACATAGTGTTGGGCGACAGGGAGGAGCCGCTGATCACAGGGAGAAGTACGAGATCGGCAAGGACAGGAACATAAGCCAACAGTGTCAATTTGTCCCAGTGGGATCAGAGACTCTGGGATCATGGGGAAAAAATACCACACGTTTCCTTAAAGAACTGGGTTCTAGATTCGACACCACCAGGGACCCAAGGGCAGCCACTTTTATGTTCCAGTGCCTCAGCATGGCCATCCAGAGGGAAAATGCTGCTGCATTATTGGGCTACTGTCCGGCTTCGGAGGAGCTGGAGGAGAATCATAATCTTTGATATATTATACCAATGTATTCATGTTTGTGTTTTCTGTCAATATATTCTGTCCATTAATAAAGTTAACATGTAATATAAAATATAGGGGATGGTAGGAGAAGAGAATATTCAAACAGCTCCGGGGAGAACCTTGAGTTTTCCCTGAGGTACGTTTATTGTCTTCTCTGAGGATGAGGGTCCCCAGTAAAGTTAAGAGTGAAGATACTTGAGCATCTGGTCTCTAATCTGCACACTGCCATAACTTACTGGCGCGAGAGATATGGAAGTGTAGAACAAACCCAGTGGAACATTCAGAGAACGGACACTGGTCCAACATCTCCAGCAAGTTCCTGATACGTCTTGGTGTGATAGTTTTGTGGGCCTGTGGGCCACTGGCACCAACAGCTTGCTTAACCAGATGGTGATGAGGGAAGCCTGGTCTCAGGCCAAGCTATGAAAATAGAAGATCCCTCAAAACCGATCACAGGTAGGAAGGAGGGAGGTGGTGGTGAGGAAGCACTAGTCAGCCAAGCTGGTACTGACAACTATACAACACCAGCTGCCCCAACATGGACACACAACTGGACTCTCACTGCTCATCACAATATCAGTATGCAATTTATCATTTTTTAATGCCGAACTACCTCAGTGATCAAGTTTGGCAGCTGTATCCTGCCAGGATCCTGACACCAGACTACCAGACTATCAGACACCTGACACCAGACTACCAGGCACCTGACACCAGAACATCAAGCGCCTGACACCAGACTACCAGGCACCTGACACCAAACTACCAGGCACCTGACACCAGAATACCAGACACCTGACACCAGAATACAAGGCACCTGACACCAGACTACCAGGCACCTGACACCAAACTTCCAGGCACCTGACACCAGAATACCAGACACCTGACACCAGAATACCAGGCACCTGACACCAGAATACCAGGCACCTGACACCAGAATACCAGGCACCTGACACCAGACTACCAGGCACCTGATACCAGAATACCAGGCACCTGACACCAGAATACCAGGCACCTGACACCAGAATACCAGGCCCCCGCCTGTCGTCCTACTGTACCTTTCTTCCGGAAACAGATATCCTAATGGAACTACCTGCCCGCACACACTATTCTCTCTGCAACATTGCAACCCCTTGAAAATGTTTTTACTGTAGCACAAGCGGCTTAGAGCTATCATTCAACTTCCCCAATGTGGTTGTTTTGCATCTTTTGTCGCTTGTCCGTGATTTATTACCTTATGAATACCACTGTGAGGGAGAAGTTCAATAGATAGGAGTAGCGATATAGTAACAATAGTTTCATTGCCGGCTACTTGTTAAGGTAGGGTAAGTCCAGCTCCGGCTATCCCCCCCCTTTTTCCCCCTCCCCGAAAGTGATAGTTTGCTTGCCGGCTACTTGTTAAGGTAAGGCAAGTCTAGCTCCTGCTATTCCAGCCTTTTTCCCCCCCCCACCCCGAAAGTGATAGTTTGATTGCCGGCTGCTTGTTAAGGTAGGGTCAGTCTAGCTCCCACTATCCCTTCCCCTCCTTCTTCCCCCCCCCCCCCGAAAGGTGACGTGTGGGGCTCCAGTCCAAACAGTAATCACTAAACTCACAGCTCCCAGCACTACTGTAAGTACATGCCTGCATTGCATTCTAGTGGATTTATTGGTTGAAAGCTTCACTTTTGACCAATAATAAACTTAGTCCTTTCAGTCTTGCTCTAAGTTGACTGTTGTAATAATCACCACATCTTTTAGGTATTATACTTATCATGGAGAGTGATTTCTTAAGCAGTGGGTAACCTGTCTATCTTTCCAGCTTGGATGACAGAGAGGGTCACCTGCCAATCAACGAGTAGAATTGAAGGACTAACGTTCTGAGATGTCCCGAATTTTGATCCACTTACCTGTTTGTTTATACAAGTAGCAGGATATAACCCCTCATTGCAGTGGAGAAAACCTGCTTTCCTGTCATCTGGAAGGATTATTGAAAGCTAGAAAATCTGTGAAGAACGAGCCGGTGGGTTGTCATCAACACCTGCACCCCCCCCATCATCAGCAACGGCTACAATTTCAACAACACGCAGTGTCACCAACACCAGACACCCACGTTTTACATACATTTATATTAGCGCTGAATTCAGTTATTTATATTTTTCATTTTTCATTTTCTTTAATGTAGGATTAATACTTCATATTTAAGTGTTTTATATTTTATATTTTCTAAATAATAAAGTGTTTATGTTTGTCAATTTTTATTCTTTTTCTATACATTAATTTTCCTGAGGAGGAGCCAGCCTTAGTAATATTGACTGAAGTTGTTACAGGCCTGAGTAAGCCTTCACAAGTGGCGACCTTGCCAGGATCAACTCTACTGAATCAAGATTCAACTCCATCTCGAATCTACCATTGGAACTTCAACGCCACATACCACAGACGGTTACCACCAGCCATGAGTAATCATTCTCTATGGTAGGACTACAGTACAGGTATTTAAAAGATTTGGTGATTGTTATAGTCTCAATTTATTGTAAGTCAAGTCAAGGCAGGAATACTAGTTAATTCTGCAATCTATTTTTGTGTGAGCTTGAAACACTTTGGAGGATTAGACTCTAGGGACCCGAGATTTTCCAGTGACAATTTGTTTCATTGAGCTCTTTATTATATCAAGGGAACTGTCATAGGACACTCTTGATTTGTTGGTGAGAAGATTGGATGGTCATGTGACCCCATTCTACTTACTGTTTGCTCGGAGCCGGCATAGAACCCTTTGTTTTAATTAATACATATTGTTTAGTTGAAGCAGGGATCCAGCCCTCTGGTTTATTTACAGTTTGAGCGGAGCAGGAATTGAACCCTCTGTTTTCTTTAATACCCGTTTCATTTCCCCTGATAGTTTAAGTTATTCTTGCAAGCATGGAGGAATACCAGTTTTGGATGAATGCTGGAAGTAAGTTAGGAATAACATGGAAAAATTTAGAATCTTTCATTAGTGCTAAGATCCAGGAAAGACTTGAAAGAGAGAGAATTGAGAGAGAAGAAAGACAGAAAGGGAAAGAGATGAAGAAAAGGAGAGAGAGAGAGAATCGAAAGAGAAGAGAAAAAAGAGAAAGAGAACCTTGAAAGACAGGAGAAAAAGGAGAGAGAGAGAGTTGAGAGAGAAATCCAAGAAAGACAGTTAGAAAGAGAAAGAGAAGACAAAAAGGAGCGTGATAGACTTGATCGTGAAGAAAGAGATAGAGAACGTGAGGAACAAGCTAAAATACGTGAGGAACAAGCTAAGATACGTGAGGAACAGGTTAAATTAAGAGAACTTGAGGAAAGAGCAAAGGATAGAGAAGCTGAGGAAAAGGCTAGAGAACTTGAGTTAATAGAGAGAGAAAAGGATCGCGAGCTCGAAAAAGCTCACCTTGAATTAGAGAATAACAATTAGAGGAAGGAGTAATTGAACATCATGCAGCTAGTGCACATATTCCAACACCTAATTTACCTCCCTTCACAGAGGGGGAAGACATAACTTGATACATTATCAGGTGTGAAAATACCACTACCCTCTGTGAATGGCCTGCTGACACCTGGGCTACCAGGTTAGGAATGTTATTTTCTGGTACCGCTTTGAATATCTATGCAACTTTGTCGCAGGATATTATATATAATTATAACCTACTGAAGAAGGAAATCCTTAAAGCATATCAAAAAACCACTAATTCTTACAGGAAAGATTTCAGGTATGCCACCTTACAGCCTGGCCAGAACTTTCAGCAGTTACAGGTAACACTCTTTCGTTTGTTCGACTTTTAGATAGAGAGTTCAGGAATTGATCACAGTTATGAATCTCTTAGAGACTTCATGGTTGCTGACCAGTTCCTGACAGCTCTTCCTCACCAGATACGAACATTCATTAGAGAACGTAACCTGATTAAAGCTGAGGAAATTGCTGAGGCTGCTGACCTGTATGCTGAGGCTCACAATTCCTATAAAGACCTAAAGGGATCGAACCCTAAGGGCAAGGGTTCATCAGACCTTAAGAAATCAAAACCTCTAGTGGAAAGTAAAATGACTTCTTTTATTCCTGTTTGTCATTTGTGTGGTGTTAAGGGACATAAACGTCCAGATTGTCCTTCTAAGGAGGTCCAAAAAGTTGGAAGATGTTTTAAAAGACTGTAATGACCCAAACACCCTTCTGTTCAGGAACAGTTAATGGACTTAATGTATCTCCCATTTTACGAGACACTGGATGCACATGTATAGTCATTTCTGATAAGCCGTTCCCTAACCTTAAAGAAACTCATTCCTCTGCTATACTTTCAGACTACTTGGGCCGTACAGACACTTTTCCTACCATCCGTTGTTACATTAGGTCTAAATGGTTCACAGGTTGGTCTGAAGCCGTACTAGCTCCAACACTTTTGCTCCGTGCTAATAGATAAAGTAAAAGGTGCCATTTTTCCCTTCTGAGATCGACCTTTCATCACCAAAAGATGGAATAAGTGTTTAAGATCCTTTCCTGTAGTCAGAGAAGCCCTCGAAAGTTCAGATGAGACAATGTTCGTGAGTTTCATGTGGGATTAAAAACCATTGAATGCTACTTCTGAAAGCAAGGTATAGGAATCACGGTTCACTTGTTAGATGAAGTAAAGATATCACCTCCGATACCTTTAAGTCTTGACTAGGACTCAGACCAAAGCCAGGCTTCCCCTACTATCCACCCTTTAATTTTCACGACTTTAACCCTTTAGATATATCGAAGGACTCCTTTGTCAATTTACAACGTAATTGCCTTTCCTTCAGAAATTCCCTAATGCCACTAAACAAAATCAAGTTATCCAAAGGAAAAATTTTTCATATAAATTTGAAATATAAAAAGGTATCTTGTACAAGTCAGTATTCAATAAATTTTCAGACGAGAATAGACTATTCCCATCTTAGTTGTTCCAAGTCAATGCAGAGAGACTGTTCTTAAAATGGCTCATGACCTGCCAGTGGACCCGGACATTTCTCGATCGTAAAACCTTAAAATAAAATTAGGGAAACCTATTTTTGGCCAAAAATGTCCTCAGATATCCCCCTACCTATTGTAGATCGTGTAAAGTTTGCCAAAATGTCATCCTCCCGAGGTACCAGGGGAGTACCTATGGTCCCAAAAAGCCAATCTTTACGGTACCTTTCGAAAGAGTAGCTATTTACATCGTTGATCCTTTATTTTCCATTTTCATTTTGGGGGGACATAGATATATATTAACATTAGTTGATTATGCTTCGAGTTTCCTGAAGCCATACTTAAAGACCATAACACTACAGAGGTGGCTGAAAACCCTTTTGGGCCATCTCCAGAGGGGCATCCTAGAGAAATTTTGTCTGACGTGGGACCAATTCACATCTGACTTAATGCAACATCTATACCAACTTCTGGGAGTGAAGCCTCTCTTCACCACACCCTATCATCCCAGCTGTAATGGGAGGATTGAGCGCCAGCATTCGATTCTCAAGTCCATTTTAAGGAAACTTTGCTCCCTTAAACCTAAGGAGTGGCATTGTTACCTACCCTGTGCTTTGTTTGCCATGAGGGAGGTTCCCAGTGACTCTTCCTTAAAAAGTCTGTGAAGGAACCTCTTGAACTTTCCGACGTAGCTCGGGAAAAGTTTAATGAGATTAAAAGTATCTTTTCGAAAGACCCTATATTAAGATTCCAGATATTAATAAAACATTTTGCTTAAGAACTGATGCCTCCCAAAATGGCTTAGATGCGGTGTTACTACAATACCATGATGGTACTCCCTTCCCTGTATGCTTCCTAAGCCGGAAACTCCTTCCCGCAGAAACAAGATAGTCCACAATAGAAAAGGAATGTTTAGCCCTTGTGTGAGGTATATCCAAACTTAAATTTTATTTGATGGGAAAAGAATTCATTTTAGAAACGGACCACAAACCTTTGATATACCTAGAAACTTTTAAGGGAACCAACAGTCGCCTCTTGAGGTGGACACTGGCACTCCAGGCTTTTAAGTTCCATATTGTGTATATCAATGGTTCATCCAATTATTTCTCTGACTGGTTAAGTCGTGACAGTCAGTAGAAGATGTTGCTGCCTTACACGACTTCCACATGCTAGAACTTTTTCCTCGCCTATTCTTCTCATACTCCTTGACTGTAAGTCTTGGTATGGGGGAGTGTGAGGTTAAAGTTAAATAGATAGGAGCAGCGATATAGTAACAATAGTTTCATTGCCGGCTACTTGTTAAGGTAGGGTAAGTCCAGCTCCCGGTAACCCCCCCCTCTTTTTCCCCCTCCCTGAAAGTGATAGTTTGCTTGCCGGCTACTTGTTAAGGTAAGGCAAGTCTAGCTCCCACTATCCCTTCCCCTCCTTCTTCTCCCCCCCCTGAAAGGTGACGTGTGGGGCTCCGGTCCAAACAATAATCATTAGACTCACAGCTCCCAGCACTACTGTAAGTACATGCCTGCCTTGTATTCTAGTGGATTTATTGGTTGAAAGCTTCACTTTTGACCAATAATAAACTTAGTCCTTTCAGTCTTGCTCTAAGTTGACTGTTGTAATAATCACCACATCTTTTAGGTATTGTACTTATCATGGAGAGTGATTTCTTAAGCAGTGGGTAACCTGTCTATCTTTCCAGCTTGGATGACAGAGAGGGTCACCTGCCAATCAACGAGTAGAATTGAAGGAGACGGACTAATGTTCTGAGATGTCCCGAATTTTGATCCACTTACCTGTTTGTATATGCAAGGAGCAGGATATAAACCCTCATCATTGCAGTGGAGAAAACCTGCTTTCCTGTCATCTGGAAGGATTATTGAAAGCTAGAAAATCTGTGAAGAACGAGCCGGTGGGTTGTCATCATCAGCAACGGCTACGATTTCAACAACACGCAGTGTCACCAACACCAGACACCCATGTTTTATACACATTTATATTAGCGCTGAATTCAGTTATCATTTTTCATTTTCTTTAATGTAGGATTAATACTTCATATTTAAGTGTTTTATATTTTATATTTTCTAAATAATAAAGTGTTTATGTTTGTCAATTTTTATTCTTTTTCTATACATTAATTTTCCTGAGGAGGAGCCAGCCTTAGTAATACTGACTGAAGTTGTTACAGGGCTGAGTAAGCCTTCACAACCACTCGCCAACTCCTATCACAATTTTCTAGACTTTTACCTTCCTCTTCTTTCGCTGTTACCTCTTACATATCTGTTCTTATCAACGCCCACAGAGCATCATCATCATCAGTGTTTTTTATGTGCTTCAATCAACAAGTCTTATCCAAACCGCTGCTACACAACAGGTAGGTCAACCTTCACTGCTACAGAACAGGTAGGTCAACCCTCGCTGCTACACAACAGGTAGGTCAACCTTCGCTGCTACAGAACAGGTAGGTCAACCTTCGCTGCTACACAACAGGTAGGTCAACCTTCGCTGCTACACAACAGGTAGGTCAACCTTCGCTGCTACACAACAGGTAGGTCAACCTTCGCTGCTACACAACAGGTAGGTCAACCTTCGCTGCTACACAACAGGTAGGTCAACCTTCGCTGCTACACAACAGGTAGGTCAACCTTTGCTGCTACAGAACAGGTAGGTCAACCTTCGCTGCTACAGAACAGGTAGGTCAACCTTCGCTGCTACAGAATAGGTAGGTCAACCTTCGCTTCCAAAACAGGAGGTAACCTTCGGCTACAAAAGGGGGTCAACCCTTTTTGCTGCTACAGAACGGTAGGTAAACCTTCACTGCTACAGTACGGTGGGTCAACCTTTCGCTGCTACAAACGGGTAGATCAACCTTTGCTGCTACAGAACGGGTGGGGTCAACCGTCGCTGCTCAGAACGGGAGGTAAACCGCGTGCTACACAACAGTAGGTAAACCTTTCGCTGCTCAAAAACGGGTATCAACCTTTGCTGCACACAAAGGTATAACCGCGCTGCACAAACGGGTAGGCAACCGTCCTGCTAACAACAGTGGGTCAACCTTCGCTGCTACAAAAACAGGTAGGTAAAACCGTCGCTGCACAGTACAGGTAGTAACCGTCGCTGCACAAACAGGTGGGTCAACCCTTTCGTTGCTACGAACAGGTAGGTCAACCGTCGTCTACAGAACGGTGGGCCAAACGTCGCTGTTACAGAACGATAGGTCAACCTTCGTTCTACAAAATGGGTAGGTCAACCTTTCGCTGCTACAGAACAGGGGTAAACCCTTTCCCCCTGCTACAAAGGGATGGGTCAACCTCGCTGTACAGAACGGTGGTCAACCCTTTCGCTGCTACAAACGGGTAGGTCAACCCTCGTGCTACAGAATGGTGGGCAACCATCGCTGCACAGAACGGGGAGGTCAACCCTCGCTGACAAAATAGGAGGTAAAACCACGCTGCTACAAAACAGGTGGGTCACCTTCACGCTACAAAAAGTAGGGTAGTAACACACGTGGGTTTCCACACAAGTAGGTAGAAAAAAAACTGGGGGTATCCATCAAAGTAGGGTGCAACACACTGCTGTGTTTCCCAAATGTTTTTTATAATACTACGGTAGCAACACCTGCTTGGTTCCAAATGTACCGTTAACATGACCACAAATCGTAATGACACGTTTTGCAAAAAAAAAAAAAACCAAAAAAAACCACGGGCGGGATTTGAACCGCCCCAAGACTCAAAACTCCAGACCGTCGCGTTACCACTGGACCAAACCCCAAATAAATTCGCCCAACTGGGTATTTTCAACCATAAAAAGGTTAGCAAAGGCACCATGTGCCGCAAATGAAATTTTTTAAAAAAAACGAATCTCCAGCTAGCGGGGCCCGTGACGAATCTTTTTGTGGCAGCTGGTCCAGTGGAACCGACGGTCGGGATTTTTGGGAACTCTCTGACCGGGGGTCAAATCCCGCCCGTGGTAGGGTTTGTTTTCCACAATGTATCTTTATACACTACGGTAGCAACACACTGCTTGTGTTCCACAATGTATCTTATATACACACGGTAGCAACCGTTTTGTTTCCAAAATTTATTTTTAATACACTACTACAACACACGCTTGGTTCCAAAATGATCTTTTAAACACAGGGTAGCAACACCGCTTGTTTCCACAAGTTATTATATACACTACGGTACAAAAAAACCTGCTTGTGTTCCACAATGATTTAAAACACTCGGTAGAAAACACCGCTTGTTTTCCCCACAATGTATATTATATACACTACTCTTTTTCCCTCATCTCATGAACAAAAAACCCCGGCAAATTTTTGTATCATCATTTGCAATGACCTAAAATAACAGAAAGTCACTACGGTAGAGGCACTGAAAAAGTACGGGAAGACAAAAGGGGGTTTTCTATGGCAGGGAGAAAAACAGGGACTTTTTCAATGGTAAAAATTCCAGCTGCTTATAGGAAAAATGAAAAACTAAAAAGGGAACACTATAACAAACCTCAAGAGGTCCCCAAATAAAACGAAAGGGAAACGAAAAAGACCGGGGAAATAATTATGTTTTCGGACCTTTCTTTAAAGACCTAACAAACAAAAAAATCACGACACCCAGAAGATAGGGGGTGGGTATTGAGAACTTTCAAACAAGGGAAACAATGCCGATGGTGACTTTCTTCAAATGCTAGTGTTCCCTCACTTAGAATTTCTCAGTGCTGACCGCCCCTTCGGGGCAGGAGAATATCGAGCAGCAACAAATACAGAGATCGTTTACGGCTCACATTGCCCCAGTAAAACACCTAAACTACGGGGAACGTGCAGTCTTGAACTTGTCCCTGACAGGAAAAGGGGGAAAATGAGGACTCAAAAATCGAATGACACGATTGCAAACAAACTGGCTGGATTTTTTTGAGACTCTTGACCGGGGGTTCAATCCCGGCCGGGGAGGGTTTAGGTCATGAAGTATATCCTGGAAGGTACTCGAAAAATTGGGTCCCAAATCTGCACACTGCCATAAAACATATGGAGTAGAGTAGGGGAGGAAATGAAAAATAAACCCAGTAAGGAGCAGGGTGGGGTGGGGACAAAAAGGGGAACACTGTTTTCAACTCCGGGCCCCAAATTTTTCAATATCTTCCCAGAAGAATGGGAAAAACACTGGAACAAGTTAAGTCCCCAAGACGAAACTAGACAAGTATCTTCACGGGGCCAGACAACCGGCTGTGGGGGTAGTGGGGCGGGGCCCCCACAGCAACGCCGCTGCCAGGCAAGCACCAGACAGCCTGGCCAGGGCCGGGCTCAGAAGTAGATTACTCCGAAAATTTTTCAAAGGTATATCAAAGGTAGCGCACATACTTGTGTTCCTAATGTGTCTTATTAACTACAGTAGCCACACTGCTTTGTTACAATGTAATTTATACACCGGTAGCAAAAACCTGTTTCCACAAGTATTAATACACTACGGTAGAAACACACTCTTGTGTTCCACAATGTTTTTAAATACACTAGGGTACAACAACAAAGTGTTTTCATTTTAACAAAAAAATCAATTACATTTAAAAATATTTGGCAAAAAATTTTGAAAAAAAACAAGATTAAACAGGGGAAAAAACTAACTAATTACAGTGATAATTGTGGTCTTGACACAATGACCCTGTAACATACCCACCTGTTTCAAGGGGGGTTCTATTTTCGCAGCCAACCCTGATGCCACAAATTTTTATTAACTGAACCTAGCTTTTCTAAGGCCTACAAAACCTCCCCTCATGTGACACTTTTTGCGGGGACAATTTCATGTCCTCTTGAAGATTCTCTTTTTTCCCGGGCAAAAAATTTACATCTTCGGGTAAAGGATAATGATCTTGGACGAGGAATGTTTCAAAATGTCTCGAAACTTAATGAAACCCCGGGTTTCGCCACTCGCCTTACTCCATCTTGAAAACTCAACATTATTATGTTCCCCTCGTTCTATGAGTTATCTTGTCTGACCCTGCCAAAAATTTATTTCTTTATTTTCAATCTATGTATTTAAATTCCACCTTTAAACTCTTTAGTCTTTTTTTCAACTTTTATTGACATCTCTAATTTCTTATTTTGTACCAAGGGGGACTTTTAATACTTCTTGGACTTTTCCCAAGGATGACAAGAAGTTTTGTTAGTTTTTTACTCTGAAAACAGTAAAGGGGGCCAACCCGGGGCCTGGTGTCCTGAACTTTTTATTATGCAAACAAAAATATTGCATTGTTTTTTTTTTGCAAAATTTTCAGTTTTTCAAAAACCCAAATATTTATACACAATCTTCTTGGACGTCTATTTTTCCCACTATTATCCTGAATCTGGAAAAAACTTTAATGATGTTTCGGTCATTTTGGACCATCGATCACTCAATGGTCACATTTTTCAAATCTTTAATAAAAAAAAATATAAAATACATCGAGTTTATTTTTTCAAAGCCTCAATGATTTTTTTTTTTTTTTTAATGCCTTAATTAAAGTTTTTGATAATCCCCCCGGGCCTTCCCCGGGTACGTGAAAGATGCTGCAAGGGGGCAAGACCCACGGCCCCCCCCAGCCCTCCCCTGGAAATCAAACATGTTCCGAAATAACCAACAAGTAAGAAGCCAAAATTTTGATAAAAACTTTCCCCCCCAATTTTATCAATTCCCCCTTTTTAAGCTTGTAAAAAAAGATAAACCCCGGAGGGAAAGTAAACTCAATAATGAAAAACCACTTTTTGTTTTTATGTTTTTCTTGCTTTTCACGTCGTTTTTTTTGTGCGTTTTAGTCTCTTCTTTCGTGGTCCCCCCCTATTTTTTTGTGGTTGGGGTGCTGGCTAAAGTAATACAAATGGTTTTTAACATAAACGGTGAATCATACAAAAAAAAAAGTCCAGGAAAGACGGTGGAGCTAAATGCAATTCAGAAATTGAATGAAATCCAAACTGATTCTTCTCATATACAAAATCCAGGGCAAAATCACATCCAGCATCGGCCCTTTCTCAAAAAACCAGATTACACTACGATGTAAAGAAAGTGAGATACTGAAGTCTTAATATTATCTGTTTCAGACAAAAGTTTATCCCCAACATTCTTCTGATCGAAACTCAAAACACTGTCAACATCTCAAAAATTTCTGACATAACCCTAACCCCCACTTGACTTTGAGAGCCATGGACAGCATGCCCACGCACCCTGCCCCAAAACCAATTTTGGAAACCCCCGTTTATCAAGAACTGCAAAAAAGCCCCCGTCCCGTCTTAATATTCAAGGGGCCGAACATGGGGGGGGTGGGGGGGGATCCGCCAGTCGTTAAAAAACAAGGAAAAGCCTAACTCCCCAAAGGCGGGGAACAAAAAAAATAACAAAAACTATGCACCGAGAACACTAAAGCCCCCCATTTTAAAAACCTTTTAAGGAGTTTTTAAAAAGCAATATTGCAATCCGCATGGATTCACAAAATTTTTACAACCCAAGGGGAGCATGGGTTTACAACAGTCCTCCCCTCTCGAAATTGGACCATTTTGACGTGGTCCCTGGATCAGGAAGACAAAAAGCGATGTATTATACAAAGACTTTGCCAAAATTTTCTGGCAAGTTGGTATAGTGTTAGCGAACACAAATACATGCAGGAGGTAAATTTAAAAGGTGGCTATGGGTATTTTAAATTTTTTAACGAAAAGAAACGAAATTGCAATATAAGGTTTGGTTCGCATAGTGAATCGGTTTCCCAAGCACGAACCTCCCCCTTTTTATTTTTCGATTCATACCCACGCAAGGGATAAATTTTAAAACACCTACATACTATAAGATGATACTAGAACCTTTTTACATAGTATTTTAATGAGCACACGGAACACTCCCAACTGAATAAACAAAATGTTTTTGAAAGGCCCCGAAACAAGGTAATGCCAATGAGGGCAAATCTCACTTACCCCTTTTTGGGAAAAATTGGGGAAATAAAGAATGGAACGGATTTTAAAACAAAATTTAATTTCCATTAGAGTGTAAATGATTTTAGATTCAACTTCAAGGGTAAAACAAGTATTATCACTAAAACAAAAAAATAAGATGGTAACTAGAATTTCAAAAAAAGGGATGCTAAGCCCAAAAATAATACTTTTTAAATCACTTCTTTTTAAGCTAGAGCACTACTGTATTTCCAACACTCGTTCAAGCAGGGGGAAACTGCAGGGGCCGGGGGAAATTTCAAGACTCTTTAATGGGAACATCTGAAGTTCTTCACCTTTTTTTCCTGTTAGGCGAGAGGGACACATTAAACTACACTGGGGAAAAATTCTAGGAGGACTGGGATAAAACCCTACACACAAAAAGTTTTCCCCTGAAAGCAAAGGGGTTGGGAAACGGGGAAAATATCCCCAGCTAAAAGCAGGGGAACAATGATCATAAGAAAACTCCAATTAAAGGTACCAAAAACTTTTTCATGCTTCACTCATTCACAAAGGGTGGCATTAACCAAAGAGGCCCGGCTGTATTCAATTGGAACTGGCAAGTTCTCAAGTCATCCGATCAGCTGGGGGGTTTGGGATTACATGACTTCTGGGCTAGCACCAACACCTATTGATCAACTTACCCCGTCTGGTCTGGGGGTTGACCCTCGGAACACTCTCCGGGGAGTACTACTGTCTCTATTTTTTCATCGCTCTCTGCCTCCTTGTGAAAACCTAATTGGGATTCTTCTCTAAGAAACACAAAGTACTTGTTTCTGTATTTTTTAATCTAAAAGAATATGTGTTCAGATTATGTTGTCCATTTTTTTAATTTTTATTTAAATTTAATTTTTCCGCGTGTTTTATTTCCTTCATTTTTGGGTTCTCTCTTCTATGCATTCTAAAGTTTTACTCACTGTTTAAAGTACAATGTTCTACATGATGCTTACTTGGGGGTTTGAAACCCCTTTTGAAACCTTAGTTTATGAAATGTAGCTGAAGTCTTAATGTACTCTCCGGCCCTATTTGGTGTGATGATCACGACTTGATGTACTAATTTTTCTTCTTCAGAGTTAACTCTAGCAGACACTTTGCTTGACCACCACGCAACCGTCCTTTAAAGTTCCCTTTAAATTTTTTTATTAATAGTGTCACTTCACTGCAACACGTAAATTCGATCCCATTTTTTTGAGTGATTTACATATCAGAATTATTTCCTTGAGGACCCCCTTTGTTTTCTGCGCCCCCATATACTTTTTTTTTATGTGTTTTGGTTTCCTGGGTCCCGGCACGGGGGCCCGGTCCCACCAAAACCCTTTCTTGATGACGTTTTCAATCAACACTTACACTAGAAGGGCAAAGTCCAATACAAGCACCACAACTACGTATTGGGAACCCCCTGAATAAATAAATTTTAATTTCCTTTTAAGTCAGATTTTTTTTTTTTGAAGAAAAATTATCTATACAAATGGAGAAGAATGCTAAAAGTCTTGGACCCTTTGCACTTATCCTTTGGAGCTGGGACGTTTACTTGGTTTTTGGGCCCCAGGGCTTTTAAGGGCTACTTTATCCCCGGTTTGACTTTTACATTCACTGCTATTCCTCTCCTAGCTTGTGGCTCAGTGTATAACGTATGTTTTGTAAATACTGTTTTGAAACAGAGAAATGGGAAATTTTGGGGCTCCCCCTATCACTCATCAACACAATACTGCTTTTTAGCCTGTCCTAAATGTCTTCCTGGGGCTGTGTAGTGTTTTCCCCCCGTGTGTACTCCCTAGTTAGGTTGCGGGGGGCGAGTCCGAGCTCCTGGCCCCCCTCTTCATATTTCACAGTCACTCTCCCTGACCGTGAGCTTTATCAACCTCTGCTAAAGCATGTATGGATCCTGCCTCCACTACATCGCTCCCAAACTATTCCACTTACTGACTACTCTGTGGGTGAAGAAATACTTTCCCAACACCCCGGTTCATCTGTGTCTTCACTTCCCAAATGTGTCCCCCCTTTTTACGTTCCAATCTCTGGAACATCCCTTTTTTATCCACCTTTCAATTCCCCTCAGTATTTTTTTATGCGTTACATGTCCCCCCCTCTCTCCTGTTCCCATTCTCAGGGTTTATTTCCCCTTAAACTCTCCCGAGGACATACCCCTTCTCTGGATGTCTTGTTTCAAAACCCTTTTCACTTCTCTAGTTTCTTCACGTCTTGGGGGTGTGGGTTCCCAAAATGGTGCCGCATACTCAATATGGCCTAACGTACACGGTGTACAGGGTCCTGAATGATTCCTTATTAAATGTCGGAAACTTTTCTGAGGTTTTCTGGCGCCCATATGCTGCAGCAGGGATTTGGTTATGTCCTTCAAATTCC